>JAECXC010004135.1:0-199157 GCA_018152125.1 Drosophila dunni | reverse complement strand
TGTCATAAAACGCTGCATACATGGTAAGTTTTCACCGGCAGCTAAACGGATAATATCCCATATCCGACAGACACATACACACACACACATACATGTATCTTCCCACAAGGAAGCCTAATTACAAGGCAAAAGCAATCAACCAATTGACAAAATTTCCGGTAAATTCGTAACAATCATCTATAGACCAATAACTTTTCGGTAATTGCATTTGGTTTAGTAACTTTTAAGCTGGCTAACTGATATTTCACTTCTGTTTTGTAAATTTGTTCAACATTTTGGCAGACATTTAGTTAGAAACCAAAATTGTTAACTGATTTAGGTCAAAACATGATTACTTTTTTTGTGTTAGCTAAAATGTGTGACTCAATAAGTGGAGTTCGTTCAAATATTTATCTACTATATTACATTTTTGACTGTCTTTTAAAAAGAAATTATCTGAAAAAGTAACTTGTGAAAATGTTCTTAAATTCAATTTCACTACCTTGGAACTGTACGGAAAAAGAAATCAGGCATTTGAGGGTAGACCTAATTCTGTACGATGTCAGAAATAGCCCACTGCCAGATTCTCAAATGACGTTGTGTAAAATACTTCATAAGAACAAACATTTTTATACCCTTGCAGAGGATATATTGTTTTTGTCACGAAGTTTGTATCGCATTAAAGGAGGCGTTTCCGAGCACATAAAGTATATATATTCTTGATCAGCATCAACAGCAGAGTCGACATAGCCATATCCGTCTGTCCGTCTGTTTCTATGCGAACTAGTCACTCAGTTTTAAAGCTATCTTAATGAAACTTGGTACAGATGAACGCAGATCATTTGTAAAAATCGGACAGATCGGACCACCATATCATATAGCTCCCATAGGAACAATTGGTCGAAATGCATGTATATGTATGATCATTTTCGGTGTCTATTTACCATAGCTCGAAAATAACAATTGAGTGTTTTTTTCTTAACGCTCAATCTCTGAGCAGAAGCAAAACAAATGAAAAAATTTGCTCCCACTCTGAGCAAGAGAGTTTTTTCTATTTTGCTTCGGTCTTCGCTTGAGCGTTGTTGTTGAGTTCTTCGTGTTGAACTCTTTTAACGATTCTCTTTTCGGGAGTAATATAATTGTCGCTCGCGTGTTGAGACTCAGTGAGTGAGTGAATGACTGAATAAGTCAATTCAAAAAGTCTTGCAAACACTCTTTAAGGATTTTTCTTAATAAATAATATTTACTTTATTTTTATTTTGCGTTTTTTTTTTTTGTTTATTTTTCTTAATGTAAGTAATAAGTCAAAAATATATAATTTTTCTTCGATTATTCTTTTTTTTCTAGCTTCAATCTAATACTTGATTAACAATAGAAAAAATATTTGTTTGTTTGTTCATTTAGTTTAGGATATAATTGTAAACTATCAACCTTAAAATTTTTACAAGCACTAGCTTCTACGGCCATCGGTTTATACGATAACCACATCCACACACTAGCCTTGGATTCGAACCCGGATCCCCGTTGTTCAGTTGCAATTATGACAGGGCCACTTAGACAAAATAGAAAAAATAAAAACAAAAACTATATAAATGAATTCAATGAATATTTCTTATTTATTTTCGCTAATTGTTTAGCTTAATTAATAACAGGGAGTTTAAATTTGTCTGCTCCTATTGAACTCCGGCGTTCACTCAGTATGAAATGCAGGCCTGAAAATGCCCGTTCTACTGACACGTCGCAATTTAATAAGCATCACTCGCTTAAAGACGTTTTGCTTCATTTCACTCATGCAAATACTCGCGGTCTAAGTGAGACGAAAAAGAAACGAAAATAAACGATTGTTGTCCGAGCGCGTGTGAGATAAACGAAGAGATTACCGATATTCTGCTCGCGAGTATTTTTTCATATACTCAGTAAAGAGTCTTATTTGAAGACGTCGCAAAACACTCAATTGTTATTTGCGAGCTATGCTATTTACCGATTTCAACCAAATTCACGGAGAATCAATTTCTAATCGTGTCCCATCTGTTGATTAAATTTCTTTCGAATCGGACTTCTATATCATATAGGTACCATAAAAAAAATTGCTGATTGAAACCAAATTAACGCAATATTCATGACGGCAAGGGTATTTAATCTTCGGCGAGCCGAAGATAACCGTTTTTTCTTGTTCTTGTTTTAAGCCAACTTTTGAGTTCTTGGGATTAAAATAAAATACAAATATTTAACTGCACTTTTCAGTGTATTTCTTTAAGACGCAATGCAGAACACTAAACTGTACTTTTTGATAAACATCCCATTCTTTTTTATCTAAACTAAAATATAATAGGTAGGCAACATTTCAATTAGTTGTTTTGGGTTTCTCCAATCAACAAGAAGTGGACTAAGTTGTACTCCACAGACTAATATCTTATCATATAATTCTATATATAATTTAACCTTATATAAGATTAAATACATTTTGTTTTTCGATATAGTAAATAATTTATCATTGTACACTATCCGATAAATGCTATCAATAGACTTTCTGGGACTTACCTGTAATGGACGTTGCGGGGGGCCACTCATTGTGTGATGATGATACATTACATCGTGTTTGATTTGGGAGGGCATTTGGCTATGTACATGCTGGGCTTGGTGCTTCTGAATGTCAACGGCGGCGAGAGCTTCCGCTCTACTCAGTATACCGTCGTTGATACCCGCAAAAATATCACCCTGTATTTAGGAGAAACAGGATAAATCATATTATTAATTAGATAAGTTTCATGTGTTGGTAAAAGACGAGGATAATGAACAAGAAAAGACTAGAAACTATTTATAAGAAATATCAAATATCAAATATCGAAAGCATATTGAGAAAATAATATATTTATAAGTATTCGTAATATGAGAAGAATTCAGCCCAGCTCAATTTGGTAACGCTTGGCCATCTAAAAAACTAAGCTCATAGGAAACCCATATATATTTATATATATCAGCAATTATCCAATATCAAATGAATTGAAATATTTTCGAGTTTTGTTTTAGTTTTGGGTTTGATTTTTGTTTGTTTTTTTATTATATTTGAGAATTAGGAAATGAAGTCAATTGTTAAGTATTTTGTGGGTGTGTGTTTGTTTCTTCTGTGGCTTTAACTTACATTCTGACGTGCTGACCACGAATTGCATAATAGGGAAGCATCTTCTAATAAACGACTCTGAAAAGACGAGACAAACAACGATAGTATATGTATTCAAAGCTAAACATCAGTTATAAGTACGAATGGATTCAATCGAACTCACACATCGATGGAATGGCCTCTTTAAGACCGCTCGCTTAACGAGAGTACGGGGTTCTATTGTGGTCTGTCAGAAAATAATGTGAGCAGACTCCATTAGGTATATATATTCTTGATCAATCAATAGCCAAGTCGATATAGCGTTGAACATTTGGGTCTGGAGCAACCCAATTTGAAATAAAAGTTCGTTTATACATCACTCACATTAGGTTTCTTTTGTTTTTGCCACGCCCCTTGCGCCTTTGCAAAAAGTAGTATTACTCATTATCCTAAGTCAAAATATGTGTTTAGTTTGGATACCTTGGTTAATCGGTGTTGTATCTCAACCAAAGCCTCACATTGTTTTAAGCGTCTGGTGTTATTTTATATACATTCGAAAAAATTTGGAAAAACTCGAATTGAAATCTTTAGTAACTCTAATTGATTAGTAATTCCTATTTGATATTGTTGTTGTCGTACCAACTCACGTCTTGTTTTGGCCAAAAGGAATCATAAAGGATTTTAAAGCAAATATGTTTTCTTTTTGAAAAATATTGTTTATTCATTCGAACAGTCTTTAAAGATACAGAGATTGTTGCATTTCAGAAACTGTCACATCATTTCTACTTAATATTGATTTTCAGCTGCTTTTCATTTCCCCCATTCCATAGCGGGTTCCTTAGCCGCCGTATAGAGTTTTAAATAAATGATATTATAACTTTTGCTCCTTTTTCTTGTGTCGCCTTCAAGTTCCTTACATTTCCAGTCGTATCGATTTTGTGTACATGAAATGTTTGTATATATAAATTGCACAAATTTTACACATAATCAATTATTTAGATGCGCACAAAACTTCAAAATGCGGCGGCGACACGGCGAACAGGACACAGGACACAAGGCACAGGAAACTTGACGAAAGACACAGGAACAGGACGTAGAACAAAGGAAATCGTACGTATTGCTGTCGCTCATTTTGTGGGCGAAAGTTCGCTAAGCGAAAGGAGTAAAGCGACAAGCCGCCATTAAATACATTCAAGCACTCAAGGACTCCACTTTTTAGCCCTGACTTCGGCGCAGGCTCAAGCTAAGGCTCAAACTTTGATAGCGACCGCAATCGCCGTGTCGCGGCCATTCGCGCAATTAAAATGCTGCGAGTTTTTAATGCTGCACTCCTCGTTATCCTTGCCCACATACAAGTGTATCTTCAGCCATCATTTGTACTCTTAAAGTCGTTCGCTAAGCCCAGTTGGTTGACCCTGTTTGTTCTATTGAAACAAAACGGATAGACATCAAACGTGAACAAATTAACGGTCACATTTCTTCATTAGACAAAACTTCACCTTCAACATCTGCTACAGTGACAGTTACCGATACAGCTGTTGCTTAAACCCTGACAAGCACTGGCTTCTCAGCTAGTGTGAGGTCATCTTATCATACCGTATAAGGTGTCCCTGTTTTAACCCTTCTGTTGAAGTTTTAGCCATCGGTTCTTTGCGATTTTTAAGAAAATTCGAAAATAATGAAATTCAAATTTATTTGAATCTTAAAAGAGTAGTCTAGTAGCCTCACCGGCTCACAAATGAACTGATTTAGCAGACCTTAAATACTTCACATGAAACAAACAAGTAACTATCTTAGTTACTTTTAATCAACTTGTATTGCATTTATTTGAGTTTAAAGCAACAATCCTAGTAAGAAACTTATGCCACAATATTAATTGCTGCAAAAAGTTTGAAACTGAGCAAATGTACTTGGCGCTTTTGACAACGTAATCAAGTGATGAGCTAACTAAATTCCCAACTTGAGTAAAATGATTCATTATGGGGCTGGCGCGGAAAAGTAGGCAACAGTTTATTACGTTGGCTGTTTAGCTCAAGTGCAGGCAAAGTAAAAGCAATAAAAACCTAGAAAGCCACAACATAACAACAAATTAATTTATAAATTAATATGCGCAGTCATTCATCAAATTATCACCCAGATCTCGCACCGCTGACCCAACACAGCAACACGGCAACACACTAACAAACCAAACACACCACCAAAGCACACACACTAGCGCACCAACACACCACCACACAATTGATCTAGGTATGCGCCACATCCTGAATCAAATTTGGCCAAAACGAGTTTGTTTTTTTGTGTTTTGTGTGTGTCTTGACCTGGTCGACGTGGCATTTGCCAGAAATGCACACACGGAAAGGGCACTTGGTGTGCAAGTGTGTGTGCATACATGTGTGTGTGTGTGTATGTGTGTGTGTGTGTGTTTGTGCTTTAAGGCCGCAGTGCAGGTTGACACTTGCACATAAATTCTTTATTAGTGTTATAAATTAATCAAATGAACTGTGGCCAGTTTTATTCAGCTTCTCTTCATTTTCTTTATTCCTTTTCCTTTTCCTCTTCCTTTTTTTGCTGTCTTGTTATGTGTTATTTTTACTCTTTCCGTTTTCGTCTCACTCGCTCCCTCCCTATCGGTTAGCAAGTGTAAGTGGGTGTGTGTCGTGCTATTTTATTTCCTGTACTTTTTTTTTTTTTTGCTTGACAGCCATTTATTATTTATGATGTGTGTAAACAGATACGCATTGAATGAATGTTAAATAAATGTTGAATTTTATCGATTTGTGCATTAAAACAAAACCACAACTAACTCATTTTGTCAGCTTTAAAACCAACAATTAGCACCCCAGTTGCTCCACCAATATATTAACGACTTCTACGAGTATGACCAAACGAAACTGGAACATGACACCGA
Organism: Drosophila dunni; assembly: GCA_018152125.1. NCBI lineage: Eukaryota > Metazoa > Arthropoda > Insecta > Diptera > Drosophilidae > Drosophila > Drosophila dunni. The sequence goes on along the minus strand of JAECXC010004135.1, from coordinate 193,170 downwards.
AATCTAATCATTTGAACATGTAAGAAGGGCTTACTTTTAAAGACTCCGTACTCAATCTAGTGCACCATACAAAAATCTAATTATTGTACAATTTGCTCTATGGGAGCTTTAGTTGTCCGATCCAAATCAGACATTGTATGGATAGTTAGATTCATAACATACGCAACAATTTGAACTAAACGTTAGAAATCTGCTGCTCAGAATGAGTTGAGTGAATTCAAATGCAGAGCACAACAAGAAGAAAACGCTTATTTTCGACTAGCCGAAGATTAAATACCCTTGCAGTTATGAATATTGCGTTAATTTGATTTCAATCACCAATTATTTCTATGGTAGCTATATGATATAGTAGTCCGATTTTTATGAAATTTGGTCAACAGATGGGATACTACTGTAAATTGATTCTCCGCGAGTTGACATCGGTCAATAGACACCGAAAATTTTCATACTAAGTATTTCGACCGGTTGTTCCTATGGGAGCTATATGGTAAAGTGGTCCGATCTGTCCGATTTTTACAAATGATCTGCGTGCAGAGAGAATACAGATCTGTACCAAGATTCATTAAGATAGCTTTAAAACTGAGAGACTTGTTCGCATAGAAACAGACGGACAGACAGATGGACATGGCTATATCGACTCGGCTGTTGATGCTGATCAAGAATATATATACTTTATGTGTTCGGAAACGCCTCCTTCAATGCGTGACAAAAACAATATACCCTCTTCAAGGGTATAATAAGTTCGAGTGAGTGAATGCCCTAGCGCCGGACTTAGTCGCGCTACATTCAAACGAAAAGCAACGAGTTGAATGAGTTGGAATGCGTCAACATAAGCGTGTTGGGTTCTATTTTACACTTGCTACGTGTAGATATTCGATCAATGTATTCTGAATCAGTTTCATTGAGATAGCTTGGTAAATATGGACATTTATCATACTATGTAGTTCATATTTAGGGTTTATATTAATGTAAGAAGTAAAGCAAAGTACATTAGTAAATTGTTTTTAACAAGATTTGACATCAAAAGTAACAAACTTAATTTGAAAATTTAATTTTTCACCTTAATGAGAATCGAGGTGAGCAACAGTTCACAGGTTGATTAAAGTACATATAAGTCATAATGTCACCTCTTAAAATAAATGTTGAAAAAATGTTGGCTATGGCGTTTTTTGGATAAATCCCGACATATGTAATTTCTTTGAAGATATTTGGGATATCTGCAGGCAGATAAATTTTACGTTTAAGTTTTGATTCCACGCCCACAAAGCGCGCAAAACCAAGAAACATTATATATTATGTTATCATTTGTTTTCTGAAGCCAGTTCGCAGCATGTTTCAGAAAGATAGAACGTGCTTCTTCTGCCCGCTTTGTCGGTTAAGAGTTCATTAAATGAACTTCATTTGAGTGATTAATTATCGATAATTTTATAAGCTAAAGCCACGATACTAATTAATCGCTAGGCCACTTTTCTCAGCTTTTCTTATAGCAGTTCTTTTGTTGGTGGACGATATTTTCCATTATTATTATTTACGCGGCTTAATCGAACTAATTCTAATTAATTTGATCTTGAATGGTTGCAAAATTCACAAAAAAAAAAAAAAATATTTATATATGTAATTTTTATTACGGCATAAATAATATACAACAATAAAAACTGTTACTGGATGCCCCTCTGATTAAACTATATCGTTCAAGATCGTTTTAGTAATAAAATTGGATTTCTGGATACAAATGATTTGGTGTCTCTGTGAGTTTGTGAAGATTTCTATAACATAAAATCAGATCCGGGCTTACCTCAAGGTATTTTATGGACGGGTGAGTCCAACTGTACTTTGCTTCTTATTATAATTATCGGTGGAATTAGGAGGTGGCATAAACAGACAGACAGACGGACTGTTGACTGTTGATTCTGAACAAGAATATATACATTTACTTTATGGTGTCGGAAGCACTTTCTTTTACTTGTTATGCATATCTGGCTTCTGGCAAACCTAATAGACCGCTACTCTATTTTAGAGTACGGGGTCTAAGAAATATAAATAATTATCTAAATTATAATCCCTTCGAGAAATGCCAAATATGTTGATATTTTAAAGCATCTGGTAATTCATGAAAATAGTATGATATAACCAGAATAATTGTAGTACATTTTAGTGCGTTAACTAACTTATAATGTCGTACTTGTACTTGATTTAAAAATTATAAAATTGGTATTATATTGCTCTATTTTAGATCTTTAAATCATGGGGATTATAGTACATTTGAATTGGAAATCAAATCGTTTAAGTTTTCTACTGACCAGCAATAATTAAACAATCCCAAATGCAAAGTAGAGTCTGGAAATATAACGTGACTCAATCCAATGCCTATTGGCCGAATTATTCGAATACCCTGTAAAACTGTTACTTATTGTATTGTGTTAGTTTAAAAAGTCTTCCGACTTATTCAAAAAACATTTCTGATTAAAGTTCAAATAATTGAGAGTAGTTTTGTAGACAAGTGGGAGAGATACATAGTATCTTGCAGTCGATCATTATCTCCTTGTTGCTCTGATCGCATTTTGATTGGTTTGTGGCGCGTTTAATTGGCACATTTGTTGCGGCCATTTAATGCAGTTTATGAATATTTAAATCAAATTACGGATACGGCCATCCATTTAGCGCTCCATTCAAACAATTCAAGTGGGCAGCATTACCGGGTGTGTCGTGTGTCTTGTCCGCTCTCTCCTTCTCCCCTCTCTTTCTCTCCCGATTGTCCAAGCAGTCCATTTGTCAGCTTGTCTGTGACAAATTTCCATTTAATGGACTGCAAGGCGTTAAGTGTTTGCTGTAACCAGCTAAAGCGCGGTCTTCCCTTTCCGTCTCTCTCTCCCGCTGCGCCCGTGACCCCTGCCCACCGTCCTCTGTTCGTTTCACCGCTCACCCTTCACTCCCTGGGCTACTGGACTAATGCGCTCAGGCAGCGAAGGGTAGCGCATAAATCCTATAAATCCGCCGCTTTGATCATTCGCCTTTTGCCACACGCTTTTTGCTCTCTTCGACTCAAAGCCGAAAAGTTGCCCTAACTGAGAGTCAGCGGGTCTGTGAGTTTGAGGTCTGAGGTCTGAGCTCTACTGTTCCGGGTTGGTAGTTGGAGGTACGAGCTACGAATTGGAGTGGCTCAGGGGGCAGCTAAATCCGATAAGCAAATGTAGTTGTAGTCCCTTTAAGAAAGCGTCGCACTCCTTGTTTTTATTTACAGTAAGTGTTTTTAAAGTGCCCCGTGCCAGATTAAAACGAACAGGTTCAGTACCAGAGACAACTTGGGGGGGAGGGCTTCTACAGGGTTGCAGTTCATCTCAGCGCAGCAGGTACAATGTTCGTTTTCTCCCACCGACATCTCTAAACCTATTGCCGTTTCTCTCTCTCCCAGTCTCCCAGTCTCCCATTCGTGCTTTCTCTCTTCCTCTCTTTGTGTAACTTTTGCTACTGCTATTTTCACCTGTGCGTCGCGTGCAATCAACTTTTTATTCGACTGGCAATTTGCCATTTGCAGAATTTTCTGTCTGCCTTTTGGCTGTTTCCTTCCCTCATTTATTCATGCACATTTTGCCCTCTTACTCAGTCCATCACATCCTCGATATCTTTCGTTTCGTCTCTTTTGTGTGGGCGCTTGTTTACTTCGCCCATTTTTTATTTGTCTCGCTGGTCAGAACCCAACAAAAGTAAATAAATATTTAATGTAAATAAATTACAAAACGCTTTTCAAGGTTACGTCCATTTTCACTCTTGCGCCATTAGTGACACCCAACAAAAAAACGTTCAATAAATCTTCCCTAGTCTCCAAGAATCTCCGAGTTGTTGAGCAAGAACAACTAGCTCCAATTTCCCCCATAAACAGTTTTATATTTTGTCGTAACAAAGGCATCAAATGACGTTTATGCAATAATTAAGACAAATATTTACTTTCTGTTTATTTTTAGATGCAGAGCAAAGTACACACAACAACACACACATACACAGAAAGCAACTCATGCTGACATAAGTACAAGTACATGCGACAAGCACCCAACATCTCTTATGTTTATACCCGTTACTGTTAGGGTATAAGGAATGTTAGTAACAGGGAAAAGCATACGTGGCAGACCCTATAAAGTATATATATTCTTGATCAGCATCAATAGCCGAGTCGATATAGCCATGTCCGTCTGTCTGTCCGTCCGTCTGTATGAACAAAAGATTCTCAGAGACTATAAGAGCTAGAAAAATGAAACGAGTCGCAAATGATAGGTACAATAGCCAAGCAGTACAAGTTTGTTTTTGTTTTTGACACGCCCACTTTAGGGCGTTCTATCTTCATATAAAGGTAAATGTACAGGTAAAGCTAGAATGTTTTAGTATAGAAAACTTTTTTGTTAGTTATGCTATCTGAACCAAATTTACACGGGTAGTACATGTCTAGAAAGTAGATGTACTGACCAAGTTTCATCCAAATCGGATAACTATATCGTATAGCTCCCATAGGGGTGAACGGTCAAAAAAAAAGCTTCAATCATGACTTAATATGAAAAAACTTTTGCTTTGGCTAAGCTATATTAATTAAACTCACACAGATTCCATTTGGCAATAATATAAACATACGGACCAAGTTTAATGCAAATCGGGCCACTGTATATAGCTCCATAGCTCCCATAAGAAATATTGATCAAAAATACGCTACAAATATGAATTTGTATGAACAACTTTTGTGTTTATCATAGGATAACAATATAATCATAATGACCAAATTTGATTTAAATCAGACTACTACATCGAATAGCTACCATGGGAACAATGGGTCAAAAATATGCTCCAAGCATAAATTTGTATAAAAATATATTTTGTGTTTACCAAGCTATCTTTTCCATCACCTAAACAATTGCATTAATGTTATTGTCATAAATAATTGTTAATAACATATTGAAACTGAGTAACGGGTATTCTAAAGTTGCGGGACGACTATTGCAATCTTTCTTTTTTTATTCTGTATATCATAAAAAGAATTTACTATTTCTAGTCGGTCAAATAGTTCCAGAAATCAGGAAATAATAGTTGTGTGCTATTACTTGGATTAAGATATGTAGATGTCAAGACCGAATATTCACACGTTTAAGATGTAAGGCAAGGTATTCGAACCTCTTTCAGTGGCATTTCAACTGTTAACTTTCAAGTACTAAAAATGGTACAAAAATTTTCTTATATTCGTTAACTTGGTCAAAATAATTAAGGTGGAGTATTTTTGTAAGTTTATGTCCCATTCCATATAAAAAATGGTTTTACAAGAAGTATCAGTTAAGCTTTGCCAGACTGTTGTTAAATATGTATATGTATTAAAAATTTGAATATTTGTAGCTTTAAAGAGGGTTTACAGAACATTTTTAAGCGCGAAAAGCTATAAAGTCATTTATAGTGGCCCTATAACCCCAAACTTTAACAGTAAACGCAATTCTAATCACTTTGGAGCCCAGGCTTAAAGGGGTGTACAACTTTAAAATGGATATATATGGATATATATGGATATATATGGATATAATGGATATATATGCTTTACCTTAGATATATATTTCAATCTATAGTTCGAATCTACTGTTGGTGTATATATAAATATATAAATATTTGGTAAGAGTTGTACTTTTATATTATTTTCGAAAAACTTTAATACATATCTGCGTCTGTGAAAATATTATAGGGGAATATGATTGGAAACATTTTAAAATATTAATATATCTAGTTATGTATGAAGCTATTGTTTAAAGTTCCAGAAGAAAACTGTTTCTTTATGATAAGCAAAAGTATAAAATTACGAAACAATTTCCGCACAAAACTTAAATAGCTGCCCACGAAAGTCATGGGTTTGCACATTTGCACACCATCAGTAAATCAAGTTGTTATAATAAAGTTGATTCAAAAGTCATGAAAAGTTTTCTGAACTCAAATAAAAATGTTTTTTTTTTTTTGGTTTTTGAGGAATATTATAAATTTCATGAACTTCGGTTAAGACGTTTAAGATTAACTCGGTCAGCCAGCTTCAACACGAATTTTATTTCGGTTGGCATAAATACATTTTGTGCATTAGCTTGAATTTACAATACTTTATGGGTTAAAAATTAATCTGAAGATTGAAGAACTTTATTTGTTAGTACATATTCCTCCAACAAAGATTTAAGTCGAACTTAATAGATTTTAGCAAGTCCAAAATTTTATTTTCGTTTAAATCAATCTTTTTTAAACTTATCTATTCATGAAATAAAAAGAAATTCACTTTTATGAATATCATCAAAAGCTTGAAAGCTTTTATTGAAGGACATACTATTGTCGGTTCTATTTAAATTAGTTTTAAGAGTTATAAGATGTTATAAAGTATGTATGAAGTTTACAGGGTAAACGATCAGCATTCCTGGTTATTTATTATAATGACAAGAAGTTCGATACTTGTGTTAGTTTGTGTTTATTCGGGCCAGCAAGTATAAATATGTAGGACACTACCACGCATATTTTTGAAAAAGAGACGTAGTAAAAAATATAAATATAAAATCATTTTAAAGCAAGTAAGAAAGGCTACAGTTGACCGAGCTGACTGTAAAAGACCCCGTACACTTTCTAGTACGAATTTTCCTTAACTTTCGAATGATTTGCACTATGGGAATTATATTATATAGTTGTCTGATCCATATCAAACTTGGTGAGGAAGCGAAGGGATCAAAATTGGAGGGACTGCTGGGCAGACGTACATTGCTATATCGGCACTTCTGTTGATGCTGATCAAGAATATATATACTCTATGGGGTCTGCCACACACACATGTTAACACATCGATCACGAGCGTTCGAGTATTATCGAAATTTGTATACTCGTTGCTGGTCTCTAAGTGTAAATGTACGGTTATTTCCTGCATGTTCCTATTCATGTCTATGTTTAGTTGTGTTTATAAATAAATATGTCTGAGCACGGCCCTAGTAATAACCAAATTATTTGCGTGCTTATTTGTGTGCACTTTTGAGTCAGATTTTGAAAAGGTTAAGCCTTCTTGCGTGAAGTAAGACAACATGGTGTTAAATTCCTTAACAGAAAAAGGTTGAATCCCCAAGGGTTTTGTATTAATGAGATGGCTGACAAATAACTTAAAGTAAACAAAGGCTTTTGGCAATATCCCCAGTAATACTTGTTCAGTTTTAAAACCATTGCAGAATAAGTTATATACTGATCAAATTTATCCACTTTCATGTAAATGAGTATAGTCTTTTAAAGTATTAAATTAGAAATGTTTTACAGCTGAAGAAATTTGACATTTTGTTCTTTTAAATAATCTGATACTAAATATTTATTTTAAAAATACATATTCTCTATATATTATAGAAAACATTGTAAGAAAGATCACAGCGGAACGAGCTGAGTGCAAGGCCAATTTTTAGTCCCCGCACTCAAAGAAGAGTTGAGAGGTCTATTAGGTTTTCCAGAAGCGAAATGTGATTAACGAAATGTGATTAACTACGGGGCCTTTTACAGTCGGCTCGCTCGACTTTAGGCTTTCTTACTTTTATATTATTGTTTTTGTCATGAAATTTGTAACGCATTGAAGTAGACGTTCCGACCCCACGATGTAGAGGAAGGTCCCCTGTCGTGGGCACCCTTTGGTTGTAGGCGCCCCTACGTAAACTTTAACAGGAATTATACGCTACTAATCAGAGTATAGTAAGTCTGGTTTATTGATAATATTAAGTTTTTGAGCTGATATCGAAACAAATACACGCATTTGTGTAGGTAGAGCTGTGGCCATTACAAAAAAAATCAGAAAGTGATTTACACTATTTTTAAATTGCGATAATTTTGATTTAATTTTTGATTTGTATGTATTGATGTATTTTTTGTCAATTTAAAGGAAACTTTACTCACATTTTCCTAGCACTAAAAATTACAATTTTTAAACATAACAATAACATTTTAAATAACTTTAAACAAATGGATTGCTGAGAGTGATTTACGTTTTTATGAGTCAAAATGAAAACAATTCTGCACTAAGCTAGATATTTTTGCTTCATGTGTTATATAATAAATATAAATAATTAAATAACTTGATACACACAATATGATAATCGAATTCGACCATAACTGAATTGATACCAAATGAAAATCCATTGAAAAATTTATGTTTTCTCAATACAATAAAGAAAACAAAAAGAACAGTCGAGCACGCGCGATCGTATATTATCGTATAGTCTCCGAGATTCTTTTGTTCACACAGACGGACATGGCTATATCGACTCGGCTATTGATGCTGATCAAGAATATATATATATATATATATATATATATATTATAGGGTCTGTCACGCCTCCTTCTCCCTGTTACATACATTCCAACGATTACAATATACCCTTTTAGTCTACGAGTAACGGGTATACAACAATAGACAGACATCTCTACCATGGACCACACTTCGCTTTATAATTTGCACGGCTAATACAGATAATATATAATGTATAGATATAGTTGTCCGATAGGGGTCAAACTTGCTAAGGATAGTTTTAACAGTACCATACACGTACTGTGTGGAGTTGTAGTGTTATGTACTGGGCCTGAGATTGTAGTGTTATGAATATAGTTTCTTACAATTTGCGGAGGTAGTAGTGGGTGTGACAAATATTTAAAAATAATCTTAACCTGTCTGACATATAAACCAACTTTCATTTCAAGTGTGGTGGCTCAAGATTTTGTAGATTAAAATATTCATGTGTTCGTACGAACGGACAGACAAACAGCTCGACTTACATCGCTATGTCGACTCGGCTGTTGACTCGGCTGATCAAGAATAAATATATTTTATGGGGTCGGAAACGCTTCCTTCTACCTGTTACGCACATTTCGCTCATGACAATCTAAATAGGCCCTCTATGCTGTTTTGAGGACGAGGTCTAAAAGTTATTAATTAATACCCGATAAATGGGGAAATATCCCATAGGGCATTGGCCGGCACGGCCAACTGAATAACTTTCTTGATTGTAGTCGGATGTTTATGCAACTTTCAGGATAGTTTGATATATTTTGTCTCCTAACGAATTTTAGATAACAATTATGCACCATACGAACAAATGTCGTAAAAACGGCATGTAACTTAAAATAATGTTTTATATACAGTAGAGAATCGGAGCGTGGCATCCCAAATTTTTTTTATGGAGATTGCATTTAATCTGCCTCTGCGTACCTGCGTAACAAAATGGTATTCCAAGGTGTCAAAGTTACTGAGAAATTCACCAAAAACATTGATTTTCCGAGGTGCGTCTAGTTTTTGGCTGATTATGGGGTGATGGGGCTTACCATCGAAAAAAAAAAATTCTAAATTGATTGACTAAATATGCAATCAATACTGACTATCTGTTTGTTCTGGCCTGTATGTTCATACGAATGGACGGACAGACATTCAGACAGGCATGGCTATATCGACTCGAATACTGATGCAGATCAAGAATATATACATTTTATGGGGTCTTGTACGCTACGAGTAAGGGGTATAACACCGCATACTTTTCGGTATATATAGAAATTCGATCATAATAATAATACGATTAGTTTATGGAATACCAACTGTTAAAAGACATACAACAACAGCCACATAATTGGCACAAAAAAGATTCGAAATTTAAAATATAATTTATGTTTGGAAATAAAATTATTGAATAAAAGTCGAATGCCATTTTGTAGCCTATTTAAGAAGTTAATAAAAATATAAAACAAACTTTAATTCAGATTAAGTTTATTAAAACAATAATAACAATTTAAATATAAAACTTAAAAATAGCGTGGTCAAATAATTGGCTCATATTTAAATAAATAATTGTTTTTCAACACCTTAAGAAAAATAAAAGCAATATTTAAAAATTGTTTGTATCAATTATGAGAACATGACTACATGATTTAAATTATTTGACCTCCATATTAAGAAGTTTTGTATTTACTATACATTTATTACTTATATGTACCTTGCGAGGGTATAGCTTTTATTCAGGTGATTGTTGACTACCACCACAACTTGGAAACTAGTGACCAAATGTACACACTTTGTGTATGGTACCAAAATAAGTAACTTGACCACATTTGGTCTGGATCTGAGAACTGTATTCTATACATCCCAAAGGCCAAATCGTTTGAAAATTGGTGATTTGTTCTGTTTCAATTGAGCGATTTCAACCCAAGTCGCAAATTCATGATTTGTTTTATCCATTCCAAATTTGGTTCAGATCGCTTAACTATAGCATTTAGCTCCTTTACTGCAAATGTGTCGAAACATGAAAATTTTAATAAGAAGTTGCATTAGGGGACCTTCTCATGGATAGGGTCGCCAAAATGGCAATGTTTGATCTTATTTTTGGAACAGTGATAAGACATGAGCTGTCTTAATTAAACCATCTTTTTTCAGTTGTTTTTGTACCCTTGCAGAGCGTATATTGTTTTTGTCACGAAGTTTGTAACGCATTGAAGGATGCGTTTCCGACCACATAAAGTATATATATTCTTGATCAGCATCAACAGCCGAGTCGATGTAGCCATGTCCGTCTGTCTGTCCATCTGTTTCTATGCGAACTAGTCTCTCAGTTTAAAAGCTATCTCAATGAAACTTGGTAAAGATGTGTATTCTCTTTGCACGCAGATCATCTGTAAAAATCGAACCAGACCGGACCACTTTATCACATAGCTCCCATAGGAACAATCGGTCGAAATGCATGCAAATGGAGGAACATTTTCGGTGTCTATTGGCCGATTTCAACCAAATTCACGCCAAACACATTTCTAATCATTCTCCGACTGTTCGAACTACTATATCATATAGCTCCCATAGGAACAATCGGTTGAAATGCTTAGATGAAAATTTTCGGTGTCGATTTCAACGAAAATCACTTCTAATAGTGTCCCATCTGTTGACCAAATTTCATCTAAATCGGACTTCTATATCATACAGCTACCATAGAAATAATTGGTGATTGAAACCAAATTATACATATTCCCTACATATCTATCTTTCATTTTATGGGAAAATAAATTTAGTTTGGACGGCACGATCAATGAGAAGATCCCATTAAAAAGAACGGGATTTTTGACAGTCAGATATAGTCTGATTATCTCGTTATAATTAAAAGTACTTAATTTAAATGCACATTAGTTAACGTTTTTAATGTTTTAAATGGTTTTAATAATTTTAAACTGTGTATGCAAATTAGCTGATATGACCCACATTTTATTACCTATTCCGAAAAATTTCCGACACTCTAACAGGGTATCCTACGGTTGGCAGGGACCGACTGCATTTTATTTCGTATTTAAGTTTGGGTTTAACATTATTTAAAAGACCGTCGGCAATGTGATGCATTACAACTTGATCTGATAGCTTTGGTTTATACTTTTGTGGTTTGGATAATTATTTGTTGTAAAGAGGTGTGTGAAACCCTACTTAAACGTGTCTTTAAACTAAACATTTTGAGTGATTTACTTACAGATGGATTGGGCATGCATCGTCGCATTTGTTCTGAACTTCGATACGATGGACTGTAGCGCCCTGGAAAACAACTGGGCGCTGACATTTTCATTTTATCCGTTGTCGAATACATCGACATTGTCATGCAGCCGCCGACGAAATCCTCCTCCAGCTTGAACGCCCTTGAGGCGTCAAATGTCGTTGGCGAGTAAATTTTGAAGCACTTACTTTGACAACTTTAACGAGTGTCCTGCAATGCAGGACGCCAAATATTTACTAAGTGCACCAAAAAAGGTTTGGCTCTTTGGAAATTGGTGCAAGATATCAGGAATTCTTGCTTCCTATCTATCCCGAATTCGATTTATTCAACTATCGAACTTTATTGACTGCCTTGGTATTTTAGCACTGGTGATAATAATTTTTGCATTCACTGTTTGATTGATACAATTTTGCACTTGATTTATTTTTATTTACTTCGTAAACTTGATCTTTTTATTTACTTTTGATGTCGTGAAGTTTTGTGAACGACGCGCAACAAAACTGAGAAAAAAACACAATAAAAAAATTGTTTAGGAATGCTTTAAATGAAGGCAAGGCTTGGGAAAGCCGTTGCCAAATGAGCCTGCGTGTAGGTGTGTGAATGGGTGTAGGTGTTTTTGTATGATGATTGCACGGTAAACAGAACACAATATAATGATTATCAATTATTTATATTCGCTGGTCACTGACGTTTATTTGCACGGTTGTCGACAGTCGACAGTCGATAACCGATGACTGGACCACCGGTGACCGTTAACAGGAACGGGACTCGAGAAACGGTAACGAAAACGCGACGCAATGCAACGCAACAGAAAGCAACGCAATACAACGTTGGGTCTGAGTGGAGCGCTGACTACGTAAGTACTGCTTACCGTTAACCGTTTAACGTTGTGATGCCGCAAAACGTCGGCCAAGCCGCGCGCTGAGCTTTCGCGCTGAGCTTTTGCGCGTAGCTTGAGCCCTAAGCCAGCGCCAGCGCTAGCTACAGCTTTAGCCGCAGCTAAGCTCCAAGCCACGCTTAAAGTTCTCTCTTTCCTTTCAGTTGATTTTGCTGTGTGTTTGTCTGTATGTGTGTGGCTGTGCGTCTGGGAGTGACCGTCGATAGTGTGAGCTGGAGCGCGTGTGTTTGTGTGCGTGCGTATATGTGAAGCTCGTACAGCTGTTCCCTGTATTTATTCGAGTGCGTACGGGTGTAAGTGTATGTATGTGTCTCTGAAAGTGTACGTGTACGTGTACGTGTTCGTGTGGTTGTCTGTCTGTGTAACTGTCTGTCTGTGTCGCTGTGTGGCTGTGTCGCTCTACGCTCAACTATTGTCAAAACTGAAAACTAAACGCAAGCGAACAGATTTCACAACTAGACAAGCGCGCGTTGTGTTGTGATAAAGAATTCTATGATGAGTTTCGCTAACTTCAGAGTTTATTTTCAATGGGGAGGACATGTTTTCATTATTTATCAGCTGTGGGCGTGGCCGTGACGGCCACCCCTTCAAAATGGCAGCACTACGCTTTATATATTACACAGAGTCCTGCTCTGATTGGCTAAACGGCCTGCGTCGACAGCGACGCCGACGTCTTCGTTCAGCTGGAATTGGGCAGCTGTGCATTTTGTGTATCTGGGAAACAGCCGGCAACTTGACGAAGCCAATGTGGTGACGGTGACGACTATTCCCCGCGCCTGCGCACTCGCCAACCATCAAGTTCAGCTGCCTATCGACCAGAAAGAAAAACGAAACCCGAATGAAGCCGTCCTCCACCCAGCTCACTCCCTCTTTTACTCTTTGACTGTGTCTCTGTCTCCCTCTTTTTGAATCATTCGTTCTCTTTTACACTGTTTGGGCTCATTCGGGAGCATCGCAATGCTCACTGTGCGTTCATCATATGGCACAATTTTTGGGCAGGCAGCAAAGCGACAAGAGCGCATACAAAGGATACAAAACGGCAACACGGACCTCCAATGCTGGACAAAACGGGCGGCAGTTCACTGGAGTGGTCACTGACCAAGCGGGTGGGAGTTGGGACGGAAGCGGTAGGGCTGGAAAATGTGGGAGGCATATGGAAGGGATTGTACCAGTGCTTTTGGGTGGAACGACAAAATGTACATGAAGAGTGCGACTGCTAAATGAATGCAGGCTTCCATATTGCATACAGGGTGCCACGATACCATATGCATTTCGGCGGCTCTATAAAAGGTGCTCCACTTGTGAAAAAGTATTTGTGGAATTATCAATCCACAAGTGAGGTAATACCGGATATTCTAAAACCAGGTGTGGAGTTTTTCATCAAAGTACATTTGATTTTAACAAACATTTAAATTGTCTTGATAAAATCATGTACTAAAATCACCTGATTCAGACTTACTGTCTATTGAGTAATTCTATTCATTTCTATTGGGTAATTGCCATTATTTCTATTATATCACCAATTCCTTGGCAAAATCTTGACTGGTTGAGATTAAAATGGTACGATTTTATTTAAAGCTGTAAAATATATCTTGATAAACTTTTAAAAATGTCTTAATATTAACGATCAAAACTATCTAATATTTATTAAATTGTGCGACCTCTGGAGTCATTTCAGTTATTTTGTTTTGTTTTGAAAAACACTATACTGATAAGTATTTCTTATGTGGCGAAGTCCTTAAATACCACTTTAATAACGGTGGCTCCATCTATGCGTGATATCACAACACTTGACTTTAAGCTCACGACCTAGTGCTTAAAGCTTCTTTCAAGAAGAAGCTTGTATTTGGGCTTAAAGCTTCTGTAACTCAAGCTCATATTCAAGTCAAGCTCCTTGTATTCTGTATCGCCACCTTTAGTAAAGTTTTCCACCACCTACCCTTAAAAGAAAACAAGAAAGAAAAGTACAGTCGAGCACGCCCAACCGTATAATACTCTCTGTATTTTTCCCCGATTACATACATACATACATCTGTTTGTTTGATATGATGCATATATGTATGTATGTGAGTATTTTTATTGCCATTACATTGAGGTTGTCTCTAGGAACCTCCGTACCGAACGGACATGGCTATATCGACTCGGCTTGTGATGTTGATCAAGAATATATATGTTTTATGCGGTCTTAAACGCCTCCTTCTGTCTGTTACATACTTTGCACAAACCCAATATACTCGTACTCTTGCAGGGAGTATAAAAAACAAATAAAGAATAAACACAAATGAGAGAGTTTTTTTTTTTTTAATTTTATTTGAGTTTTGTACAATTATCTAATATATTCAATATTGTTATATTTCCATTCATTATTGTAGAATCATGTATAAAACTTTTTACAAGGATAGTCTAATATTGGATGTCAATGTAACCGAAGAAATATTGGAATACACGGATATGAGCGATGAAGCACAACATGGCGTATAATGAATTTCATAAATTCGTACAGGAATCTAAATACCATGACGTAATCGTAACCGAAATTAATTTTAAACTTGAAATTAAGGTCTAAATTTCGATTTCCATTACATCTGCCTTTACCCTTGAGCTATCCTACTACTCGTTGTATAACAATATAAAACTGTTTATAAGACAAATACTCGAAAATAATGCGCTAAAGCAGCAAATAATACGAAACGATGCGCATGGCAGGAGAAGGGGGCAGGGTTCGTATTCTTTTCATCACTCTACAGGCTCCATTGTTGGGTGCTAAAAAAGGGTTTCGTGGTTTGGGTCTTGGGTTGTGGCGGTTCAACTCCTCAGGTAAGGGGTGTATGGTGCAGGGCGCATATCAGTTGATATTTTTAGGTGGATTTAGCATTACTTTTAATCGCATTGCTTCCCTCGTTGCATAATTCGTAGTAGTCAGCTTGGATACCCGTATCCACAGGCTAATCCTTGGTAACATTCTAATCCTTTTCTAATCTGTGTCCTTCAGCCTGCCTAGTAAACTGTAAACGATTCGTCTGCGGGCAAGCAGCTCCGCCCGCATTGACTCCGTGTAGGGATCGAAGGAGAGCAGCCTCTTCTTTCTTCTGAATATTCCTTCCTTGCGCATTATAGCGCATCGCATTAGCTGTTCGTTTACTGGAAACTCCAAAAAGTCTAGTATGCTGCGCAGTTCAAGTTCCGTGTGATTCACCAAGTCATCGTAGAACACAACCTTAATACTGCCAGTAAAATTGCGTGCCCAGCTTAGGTTCATGAGCTCCCAACCCTTGAGCTTGTTGCTGACAAACTGCTGCCAATCTGCAAGACATAAGAATTTGGATTATTAATATAAAAACAGAGAGTAGTTAATCTAAAGAAAAATTGCAAGATTCATTCTTCATTTGCATTATTCGATAATACATCTCAAACTGAAATCAAGTATTTACAATTTCAGAGTACATAGAGATCTTTAAAAATGGTGAAGATAGCTGTAATCATGATAGACACATCAGAACCCTGCAACGAGTATAAAAATTTCGATCTTATACTCGTTGCAGGCCTCGATTTTCGATTTTACTCGAGTGTTATTGATTGATCAACGTCAAGCCATGCAAACAGAAATTATTGAAAATATGTCTCAAGGTGTTCCTTTTCTGGATCATACTATTGAAAATAAATTATTTGCGTTACAGAAAATTTTATTTTAAATTATTTTTATATTTATATTATTTACTACGTATTTTTTAAGAAACAATTAAGAAAGGCTACAGTAGAGCAAGCCGCCGTACTCAATATAGTTCACCTTTTTCGAAAAATTTTCACCGAATTGTCCTATTGGATCTATAGGATATAGATGTGTGATTCAATTTAAACTTGGTCTGGAAAGCTACAATTTTCATATATCTGAGTTTGGTTGCGATCCTTCAACTACAATACTACATGCCTTCATACAAATAAGAGCTGTATGTTATAGCTATCCGATCCGTACAAAGCTTGGTGAGGATACTATAATGGCATCATACACATAATGGGTAAATTTAGTGCCTAAAGCTCTTGTCGTGGGCGTGGCAACCAATTGAAATAAACTTGATCTGCTCACGAAGTAGACGAACTTTTATTCCAAATTTAGCGACTCTGGCTCTTATTTCATAGTAAATATTTATTTTTTACATTTATAAATAATACGGTAACAAAAAAAATATATATTTAAACAATTTTCTTATTAGTTCTCATTGGAATTCAGCATCTTTTGCTACTCTAAAATGGCAACGATCGAGATTCTGATCGAGATCGAATTCTTTGATATCAAACGATCAGGTTCCAATCATTTACAAAACGGTCATCTGATCGTTGTAATTCGACCAGTTTTCGGACAACCCACTGAACTGGTCGTTATACGATCGCTTGATAAAAGTTCGAACATACTCGAGTATACTCATTGCAGAATTCAAGAATATTAAGTTAAGTTAATAATGTTAAGAATAAAATAGTTCCTTAATAATGCTCAGATTGAATTTTTTCAGAATGGTGTTTTCTCAGTGTATTTATATACTGTATTTGATACTTACATTTGCCCTTGGTGCGTTTGTAGCGGTCGGGTGAAGCGAATCCAATGTGTCCCCCACTCTGGCGATTGAATTCCGCAATGATCGCCTTCTCAGGATCCCGCACCAAGAGTATTGCTTTGGAGAACGGCGCCCACGCCTTGGAGCCCCATTCGTGAGTCTTGACCAATAATACTGAGCTGTTGCAGACATTCTCTGCGGGAAAGCCAGTCTTCAGCAATCCATAGTCCTTGTAGATGCTCCCTGTTAAAATGCCCGTCGCCTGCTGCAGCAGGTACCTGAGCCACGTATTCCCGCTACCCGGAAAACTGGCTAGGGCAGTTAGCATGGGTGCCGAGGGCATTCCCTGTAACTGCAGACCTGCGCTAACATCGCTGGGTAAGGCAGCTGGATACAATGAAAACATCAAGATAAAACAATTATAGTTTCAAAACTGCCAATACTCACTGTAAAAATCGCCGGCCTTGTAGTCTGTGTAATTTGGAAGCTCGCGATTCAGATACTTGAGGTCGCGACACCAGCGGATGGTCATTTTGCGACTGGGCATCGGAAATCGGGGACTATGAAAACTGGAAAACTAAAAGTAAAACAAAGTCTCAATTAGTGAAGCAAATTTTTTATAAGAGAATTATTTTATCTGAAGGAGGACAAAAGTTCGAAACAAACATGATCTGCGAACACTGTAGGCGAACTCGTGTTGAAGTCTCCTACTGCCTGTCACACACATTTCGCTGAAAAACCTAATAAACCGCTGTACTCGTTTTGAGTACGGGATTTAAAAAGGGTTCCACAGGACAGCCAGATGGGTTGTTCTCTTTTTTAGTACGAAGAATATTAAGAACTTAAATAGTTCGCTTCTGACAAACGTAATAGACCACTCTACTCTTTTTTAGAGTACGGGGTCTAATGCGAAAAAAAGAAAGTACAGTCGAGCATGCCCCACCACGTAATACTCTCTGCATTTTATTCCTGATTCACATTATTAAACAAGAAAGAATTCTATAGTCGCCTTGCAACTTTAGGATACCCGTTACTCAGTTTCATTAGCAATGGTGATAGATAAGATAGCTAGGCAAACAGAACATTTTCATACAAATTCATGATTAGAGCATATTTTCGATCAATTATTCATTTAGCAGCTATTCGATATAGTGGTCCGATTTAGATCAAACCTCGTCAGTATGTGCAGTGAAAGCTCTATTTTCATTAGTCAAAGCAAAAGTTTTTCATACCAATTCATATTTGGAGCTAATTTATGACCGATCGTCTCTATTGAAGCTATAAGATATATGTATGTATGTAGTTGTCCGATTAGGATCAAAGCTGGATAGTAATGGTGGATATCTACTACCCGTGTAAATTTGGTTCAGATAGCATAGCTAACAAAAAAGTTTTACATACTGAAACATACTATTTTTACCTGTAAAATTCTGACCTAGAATTTTATTGAAGACCGTAAAATCTGTCATGTACTGAACAAACTTTATTAAATAGATTAAAGCTAGGAAGAGTACTTACCTCGGCAAATCTCTCGATGCGCGTTCGTTTTGGATGCGAGCCGGGTATATTGTTCATGGATAGAAATAGAACACCTCCGATGTAGATGATGATGGTTGCCGAGACACCGAAAAAGCGCCAGCCTTGCAGTGCCATAACGCCACGTTTGCATTACTGAAATCGCAATGCGAATTATCAAACATTTATGTATTTATTCGATTTAGTATAGCCTTCGAATATTTATAGATTTATATATATGTATGTGTTTGTATCTGCTATGTTGGAAGTCAGAGAGAAAGGCACTTACTATGACTGGAAAAGTTCGCGTTTCATTAATGAATCCAATTAAAGCAAAAGTAGCACCCGAACCTGGAATCTTAAAACCAAATCCGAGCCTGATTTATCGGCTCAAACCCAAACATAACCGAACCATACTGAATTGAGTTCAACTCGGCTCAACTCAAGTCAACTAAATGAAAACAAATAGCCGTGCGGATGAATTTTGTTGATTTTGCTATGACGACGATACAGAAATGCGCAAGGACTAAGCAACGCCATTGACTGAATCCGCCGTTTTCACAACCCATGCCTATTGTAACCCGGACAACGTCGGGCCCCGGAACGGAAAGGGGTCGAACTTGAACCGCAACAACAACTAAAAGAAGAGGACAAATAAAAAAAAGAAAGAAAAGTAAGGTCGAGCACACCCGACCATATAATACTCTCTGCATTTTATTCCCGATTATATTATTAAACCCGGTATCCATTTATTAAATGGATAGTATTTGCATTATGCACATACAGTATATGCGTGTATTCCATTGCACTTTGCGGTATTTTCCCATTTTTCGGGTATTCATTAAAAATTATTAAAATTATTTCATTATGAAAAACAATGATTTATTACAAATTAAATTTAAAAAAATTAAAAAATGTATCATAGTAAGCGCATGGAATAACGTTAAATTCAATGTCAAAATCACCTGCAAAAAATTAAAGTACGCCGATAATTCGGAAAAGTGCAGTTTGCTTATTGTTCAGAATTAAATGCTCTAAGACACACATTTAGACGTACACTTGTATTCCCTTTCATTGTGCATTTGTCAGTACGGCAAGGGTCTGCAGGCAGCGCTGCTGCCACACAGCCAGCGACAACGTTTGAACATATGTTTGACTGATTCTGTCTCGCTTGCACATACGCATTTAAATTGCGGTCAAATATAAACTTTGTTACGTGTTTTCTTTGTTGATTATAAATAGTCAGATTTTAAGGCAACTTTCAGGATAGTTTAATATATTTCAACATATGTTTTAGTTACAATAAATCATGATCACCAAATGTTTTGCATTTTTAAAATAAAATTTTGATTTATTTTTTAAGATTTAATGCATACAAAACTGAACAGTTTTGTGTCGAAGATGATGCCTTTTCTAACCAAACTGTACAGTGTACATATTATACAGGGTAGTAAACAAAATGACGAAAATGCTGAACGCCTTGTCATTGCTTGGTACAAACAGTGTAGTTCCTTGAGCTGCACGAAACGCGCATGAGATTCACAAAAAATACACTCAAATATACATATATGTATGTATGTATTTATATATACACGTACAATATGTATATACATACACACTCGTATAGATGACAGCAAGAAAATGCGCAAATTTATGCAACAGCCGGGTATATGGGTATGTAAGTATTTCACGAGGGTTTCCAAAGTAGTTCGTGAAAGTAAACACAACGAGAGGAGATGATGACGCTCAAAATTTTAAAAATATTAATATTATTTTTATTATATTATTATTATTATTATTATTAAAATTATTATTATTTTTATTATTATTATTATTATTATTATTATTATTATTATTATTATTATTATTATTATTATTATTATTATTATAATTATTATTATGTTTTATTTAATTAATAGTATTAGTAACTAATTCATTTTTGTAATTTATAAATTAGTTTATAATTCCGGAGAATTTTGTATTCAAATTATTTCTTAAAGTAAAAACACTCCCTCACAAATGTAGGAGCAGCCCGTGAAAATGTAGCCGATAAGTAGTTCATGTTGAAAGAAGACGACACAGAAGCCAAACCCATCTGCCAATCTAATGAAATGTTTGCTACCCACTAAGATGGGCGAATACGAGTATAAACCCAGCGACTAACAAACAAAAGAACAACAACATTAATGACAAAATGAGGAATACCTACATATATACACATGCATATGCAAAAAGAAAAGCGCGAAATAGGGAGTATCATAGAATAATTTGATTGTTTTGCGTCATAAATCAGATTGGCCACGCACATTAGCGGCCCCCAAAATACCAGGCTCTGGCCTCCAGTGAACACGTAGAAGCCCCCTAAATACATAAAGGTATACTTAATGTGCATATCTAATATTCCGCATCAGTTTGAGCGATTATCGCGCTGCAGGTGAATGGTAACGCTCAAGTTTTCAGACCCCCAATTGCAGTTTGGATAAATTTATGTATGTATGACTATTTATGCATATTTGAATCCGGTATTTGCATAATTAATTACGGCGGATAAGAACTTTGCGTTTTTCCATCTGTGACCCATAAAATTGTTGTATTTATGTACAATAATGAACAATGTACAATAAGAGGGGAAGGCTGTGGAGAAGGAAGAGGAGGCCGAAGGGAACCAACTGAAGAGCAAATCATGCAAGCAATTACCAATGTATTTTGCCTTGGCCTCACCCAACAGCGACCCACAAAAAAAGCAGAATTTTTAATTTTGCCGTAAACTTTTCACAGACACAAACACACATACATACACACACACAAGCAAGTAACTCATGCGCGTTCGTAAATGTAAACAAATAATTTTTGGAGTGTTTCTGTTTTGTGAATTTTCACTTACCGATTTCGATTCCGGTCTCTCGTCTTAACACACACACACTCACCGCACACACACTTCCACTCGCACACACACACACACCCACACTAGAACGCACTGAGACCGTGGAATGAATTTTACATGCCACAGCCCAGAATCCCTAACCAGATGCGAATGTTGAACTCGCTGATATCATTTTCTGCATGTTTTGCGCTTTATTTTATTTGATATTTATTAAAAATATACAAAAATATTGATATAAAAACTTAAAACAATTTGTGCTATTTTTTCGTCTTCCTTTTTTGTTATTTTTTTTTTTAAGTTTGCTGTTTCGCGGTCGTTGTTTATCGTTTGCTATCCGCGTGCGTCGTTGTGCGTCGTTCGTCGTGCGTTGTTCGTTCACTTCTGTTCCATGCGCCAGCATCGCAATTGGAGGGATGAAAGCTGTCAAAAGCTTTCGCAAGCTATTGATTTCAGTGTTGCCGGACTTTCACAGACGGCGTTATATCGCTGTGTGTAACGGCATTTTCAGAGTTGCTTTTGCCAACTGATGGAACAGCTGAACCAGCGCTGCTACTGCTGTTTTTCTTTCACCTTCCCTTGATTTCAAAAGCTCATCACGCGGTAAGCTTGTGCTCTTCGGCGTATAAACGCAACACTGATTTCGTACATTTCATTACAATCCAATGGAATGCGCATCATGAATTCTAAATTAGTTTCTCTTGGGGTGCATATGCATTTATGTACATATATACCGTCACCAACCTCAAAGTCTTCGCTTGCTGTTAAAGTTACAGATATTATTCAAATATAGAAGAATATTAAAATAAATAAAAGCGGGGATTAAAGAACACACAACTTAAAACTAGATGAAAAAGTTCAGTCGAGCACTGCATTTTACTCGCGATTATATGATTATACGATATATGATTATATGATATACAAGTACTATACATTTAATAATACTAAAATCGGTATCCAGATATTACAATGGATATTACTTGTATTAGAACACGTTTAAACAAAATGAAACCAAGTACATATAATCGAACACACATATGTATGTATGTTTCTCTGTACGCACATATGTATGTATGTACATATTCGTTTGACATTATACAGTAGTTCCAACGCCACATCGGACAAGACTTTTTATGAAATTATAATATTGAAATGCAATAAAGCATGTTCCAGACCAACCAATATAAAATAACAAGACACTTCGTTGTTAGGTTTTCTTTGTACCACACGCACTCGTCACCAGAATAGAATAGAATGGAATGTTGAACGATCGTCAATGTATACACACACTTATATGTGGCAACATTGAATTATCGATATATCGATAATTCGATACAACAGATTTTGTATGTTACTTTTGTATATTTTCAACACGCCACCTCAAAAGTTACATTCATAAATGTCAATAACATTAATAATACATATTCTGATTGACGAGTTTATGCTTATATTTTCTTTATTACTTCTGGGGATAATTTGATCCAGCATTCGCTCTAGGAAATCGGGAAACCCAGTAAAACCTCATTCGGGTCAATTCAAAACAGTTATTTTCATAAATTTGTATCTTAAACAATTCATCTGCTTTTAAACTGGCATATATCTTTTACATTTATGTTTTAAATAATAATATAAACATTTTCGTTTTAACTGACTTCAAATTACTTATACTTTTAAGTTTACGTTTTAAATAATATATATACTTTTTCATTTTAATTCATTATAAAATAGTATTTAAAGTAAATATTTCAAGTTTAATTCAATTCAAATTGATTATTTTGTAAATTAACTTCATATATCTATAAAAGATTAGTCTAGCATTCATTGTGCTGCATTAAATCAATTAAACCAATGTGTCTTCATTGTTCGGAGAGTCCTAGCTGCTCTCTCAAGGATATGAACCGTACTGCTGGCAACGGTTTTGTCAATATGTCAGCCAACTGGAGATCTGTGGAAATATACTTTAGACATATAAATTTCTGTTCAATTTGTTCCCTTGTAAAATGGTATTTAATATCAATGTGTTTTGTTCTCTTGTGGCATGTAGGATTATTAGCGATGCTAATACAACCTTGATTGTCTTCATAAATATCAATTGGACCTTTTAGTTCTAATTTCATTTCATTAACCAACGATTTTAGCCATAACGCTTCTCTTACACCTTCAAATAAGGCCATGTATTCCGCTTCAGTTGATGAAGCAGCAACAGATTTTTGTTTCATTGTATTCCATGAAATTGTACAATTTTCAAACATTTTAAATACAAATCCTGTTGTACTTCTTCTATCTGTTTCATTTCCGGCCCAATCAGAATCAACATACCCCTTTAGAATACTGTCAAAATTTATAGTTTTCTTAAATGTCAATTTTAAATTTAAAGTACTTTTAAGATATCTTAGAACACGTTTAAGACATTGCCATAACTCCTTGTTGTTGTTATTTGTATATCGACTTAAAATGCTTATTGATGTACATAAATCGGGACGTGTACACAGCATGATATACATTAAACATCCAATCAAGTTTCTACAAGGTGCATCATATGATTCTTCCGATTGCAAAGTCTCATAGTTAAGTTTACTTGGAAGAGGCGTACTTACAGCATTACAATCTTCCATATTAAATTTTTGTAACACATTTTTTATGTATGCCGATTGGCTTAGACTTAGCAGACCTTCTTTTCTATCAATTTTTATACCAATAAAGAAACGTATTTCTTGTAAGTCTGTCATTTGAAATTTACTCAGTAGGTAGGATTTTAAATAAGACATTGTATCAGATTCATGAGTAGCAATAACTACATCATCGACATACAGTAATACATAAATGTTTTTAGAAATGTGTCCTTTATTCAAAATATAAATGCAACGGTCAACTCCCAAATTTTCAAATCCAACCTTTTTTAACACATTTTCAAAAACCTCGAACCAACATCTTGCAGCTTGCTTAAGACCATAAATGGCTTTATTGAGCTTGCATACTTTGTTTTCATTTTCATGGTTCAAACCTTTTGGAACAGTCATGTATATTTCATCTTTTAAAGTTCCATTTAAAAATGCTGTTTTGACATCCATGTGATGGACTTGTAAATCGTATTGATTTGAAAGTGCTAAAAGGAACCTAAAGCTTGAGATTCGTGCAACTGGTGCAAACGTCTCCTCGTAATCGGTCATATATTCTTGAGTAAAGCCCCTTGCTACAAGTCTTGCTTTGTATTTTACTAAGTTACCAAACTCATCTTGTTTGATACTAAAAACCCATTTACAATCTACAATGTTTTTGTTTTTAGGTTTTGGAACTATGCACCAAGTATTATTTTGAGAATGAGATTTAAGCTCATCTTCAATGGCATTTTTCCATTTAATTCTATCTTCACGAAATTCAATTTCGTCATAAGTATTTGGTATATCTTTCAAACATATTTGAGTATTCATGAGACATCTTTCTAAAAATCTGTATGATAGTTTTGGTTTATCTTTAATTCTTTCACTGCGTCTTATTTCCTTTTTAACTGTGTCTTCTTTTAGTTTATCACCAGTCTCAACTGGATCGGCATTCTCGAGATTTGTGGATTTTTCAAGAAGTTGTGTCTCTAATGTTGAAGGAACAACTTCATCATCCATTATGGAAGCACTCAACTCTCCATCATCTAAAGTAGAAGATTCCTTAATTTGATTCACATTATCAGATATTGAAGGAACACCTTCGTCTTCCATTAAAGAAGCATCCAACTCTCCATCTTCTATAACTAAAGATTCATTATTTTGATTTACATTATCAAGATCAATTAGATCTTGATTATGTACAGTATTACATTTAAACATGCTTACTTCATCCACCACAACATCTCTTGCTATCATAAATTTCCTTGACTCCATATTCCACAATTTATATCCATTTGGCTCATAGCCAACCAGTATAGCTTTAATTGACTTTTCGTCAAATTTCCGTTTCCGCACTAAATTGAGTGCATATACTGTCGAGCCAAATATTTTCAGATATTTTAAAAATGGCTTTCTGCCATGCCACATCTCATAAGGAGTTTTCCTTATTTCATTAAGTGCTCTACTTGGAGATCTGTTAATCAGATACGTTGCTGTTAAAACAGCTTCTCCCCAAAATTGTTTGCTAAGTCTAGCACAATTTATCATTGAACGAGCCTTTTCGGTGATTGTCCTAATCATCCGCTCTGAAACACCATTTAATTGTGGAGTATGAGGAACTGTTAGATGATAACTGATGCCTTTTTCGACACAAAACTCACGCATATCATTTGAAAGATATTCTCTACCATTATCAATATATAAATTTACTATTTTGAGGTTGAAATGAGCCTCACTTTTGGCTATGAAATCTTTGAAACAAAAAAATACATCTGACTTGTATGTTATTAAATATGTGACACAATAATGTGTGAACTGGTCAATAAAAACAACATAATAATTTTTGTTATCAATCGTAGTGGGTGTGATCGGCCCACAAACATCAGAATGAACTACAAACAGTGGCCTTTGGACATGTTGTCTATTTTTACATTTTTCAAATTTCAGTCTTGACTGCTTTCCTTTTATACAAGCCTCACATAATTCATTGTTTAGTTCAATGCAATTTAAAATCTTTATATCTTCAAATAAATTATTTCGTTTTATTTCTAAAAACTTTCCAGCACTCATATGGCCCAATCTTTCATGCCACAAGCGATACTCTGCACATTTTGATATATTTAAATTATATAATTTACTTCTCATATTAAATTTTACGATTGGTACATTATACTCACTGTTTCCTTTAAATACCATGTTACCATCTTTGGTGACTTTTATGCCTCCAGGATTAAATTCAATCGTCAGTCCAGCATCCTGCATCTTCTTCACAGACAGCAAGTTGTGTGGAATTTCCTTGCTGTACAGCACGTCCTTCAGCGATATTTCATTTCCAGAACAACTGAGATTTACTACTCCTTTAGCCGTAGCATGAATACATTGTCCCCGTTTTGCAACTTCTATTGAAATCTTTGATGTCAAATTTTCGTATTCCGCAAACAATCCAATGTCTTTAATTAGGTGGTCTGAAGCGCCGGAGTCAAGTATAAATTCTACCTCATTTGAACTTGTGCTATTATATTGATTTCTAACCATAAAGGAGAAACCACGATCGGACTGTTGTGTTGTAGCTATTTGAGCCTGCTTTTCTCTGCCAATATTTTTACTAACGTTCTCATTACCTGTCTGCTTCTTCAAAAAATAGCAATCCTTTTTCAAATGACCTAATTTTCCGCAATGAAAACATTTAACATTTGGCCAGTTTTTATTTTTATTATATGGCTTATTGGTATTTTTTGATTTTTGATTAATATGTAACTTATTACCCTTTGTCTGCTTGTTTCCAATAGCTTGCAATACTTTGGCACTTGTGTCTTTATTCACACCTCTTAATTTTATTTCCTGATCTAAAAGCCGTGTTTTGACAAATGCTAATGTGAGATTATCTTCTGAAAGAGTCTCTATTGCGGTAATAACACCATCATAATTTGAAGGTAAACTTAAAAGCAAATGAGAAATTTTATCCATTTCATCTAATTTGCCACCTGACGCAATGAGTTCAGTAATCAAATCATCAAAGATATTGAAATGATTTAGCAGCGGGGTATCACATTTTAACTTTAACGATAATAATCTCTTTCGAAGTGATAGCTGCGACGCTAAGCTTTTTCGCTCATAAATAGCATCCAAGTTTGCAAAAATTTGTTTTGCCGAATTTTCAGAATTTGCAAAACCTAAAAATGAATCACTTAAGTATTCTATAATAATGTTCTTTGCATTTCTTTCTGCTTTATTAGTTTCATCAGTCTCCTTTAATTGTGGCTCATCTATCACTTTTAATAAATCAAGCTCTTCTAATAAAGCCCTAACTCGAAATTTCCATATAGAGTATTTATCTCCAGTGAATGGTTTGATGTTTCTTTTTCCTTTTTCCATTTTCTATTTCTTCGCTTCGCTTTTCTATTTCTTCGCCTATTTTATTCAAAAATATATACACAAATTTGTTTTTTTTCGCCGAATTGTGAAATTCTAAGAATCAACAGATATACATACGAAAGTGTCGAGAATTGACTTGAGCGTTAGGCGCCTTTCTATTTTATTCAAAAATATATACACAAATATTTTTCGCCGAATTGTGAAATTCTAAGAATCAACAGATATACATACATACATACGAGAGTGGCGAAAATTGTGAGCTTGGCGCCTGTTAGGCGCGCGTCGTCTGTTGGTTGCAATGTATGCGTTTGCAAATACAACTTTGCAACTTTAAACCTTTATGTTTTTATTCTTTATTTTTTTTGTCTTTTGTATAATTTAGCTTTTAGCATTCACAATGTAAAGAAAAAGAACACACTCATTAATTACTAAGTTTATAACACCAATTTCAGCACTTTTACTTTTTAACAACAAAAGAATCCAATTATTTACTGGCTTATGTGTCTGGGCCCATAACCTATTGAAATTATAATATTGAAATGCAATAAAGCATGTTCCAGACCAACCAATATAAATAACAAGACACTTCGTTGTTTAGCTTTTCTTTGTACCACACGCACTCGTCACCAGAATAGAATGGAATGAATATATTTTAAACGATCGTTAGTGTGTACACACACTTATATGTGGCAACATTGAATTATCGATATATCGATAATTCGATACAACATATTTTGTATGTTACTTTTGTATATTTTCAACAAAAACATTCTAGTTTTACCTCAATATTTACGTTTATATGAAGATAGAACGCCCTAAAGTGGGCGTGTCAAAAAACAAAAATGAACTTGTACAGCTTGGGTATTGTTCCTTTCATTTGCGACACCTATCATCTTTCTAGCTCTTATAGTCTCTAATCTTTTTTTTTTTTAAAAAGGGGGGAAAGAGGTTTTTTTTTTTTTTTTGGGGTTTTTGTGGGGGGGGGGGGGGGGGGGTATCTAATAAAATTTTTTTTTTTAAAAAAGAATTTTTATATTTTTTTTTTTTTGTTTTTTTTTTTTTTAAAATTTAGGGGTAATTTTTTTTTGGATACAGCAGATTTTGTAGAGTCATATGTTATATACATATATGTAAGCACTACAACATTCTTTTTTGGTCTTCGTTCTTAGTACCGTTATCATGAATATTTGTCGAAGATCGTGGTTTTCTTATGAAATAAGTATATGTGCAATCTGCGTAATTGTACTGAACAGTGTCCGAAAGCTAAAAGTTTTGAAAGGAATTTATTTTTTTTATTAAGTAGAAAGTAAGTACACATTATTTTAATACATTAGAGTTCATCCTTGTTGTTGTAAATGTAATATTACATCAGAATTCCACGTGGATCACATTTATCGAAGGAAGACCAGCGTCTGATAAATGGATTGGCCGAATCTGGAAAAAGCATTGCGTATATCGCAGGAAGAGTCAACCGGCATAGAAATCCCATTTCAAATTTCCTAAGAAACCCGATGAATTATGGGACAGTCAAGCGAAAAGGACGACCTACGGAAATGGATAACCGATGTAAAAGGCAGAATCGGCGACTAGCTATCGAAGACAACAAGTCATGCACAGGGATCAAGCGCCAGCTTCAGCTGGACGTATCAAGCAGACGTGTGTATCAAATTTTAAGGACTTACGACACCGTTACATATGCTTCCCAGGACTCTGTACCCCGACTATTAATTTGCAAATAACCGCTTCGGAGAAAAATACACATTTTGGTCTGAGGATTTCCAGAAAGTGATATTTTCGGAGGAACAAAGTTCCATCTGGATGGACCCGACTGTTGCCAAAAGTATTGGTGCGATAAAAGGCAACCATGGAAGACTTGCCATAAGCGTAACCATGGTGGAGGATCACTCAAGATTTGGGCACCGTTCGGGTATGCTGGAATGTCTCCATTATGTTTTATTCCAACAACGACAAATGCGGAAATCTATATAGAGTTGTTAGACACAATACTAATTGACTTTGCCACAGAGCTTTATGAAAATGAATGGATTTTCCAGCAGGACAACGCTCTAATCCACACAGCTCGCAAAACTAAAGAGTTTTTTACGGCTAAAAAGATACCTTTTTTGGAGTGGCTAGCTGTTGGTCCGGATCTTAACCCAATCGAAGATCACTGGGGAATACTGTCACGCAAGGTATGCAGAAAAAACGTAAATTTGACACAATAAAGGACCTCAAAAAGGCTTTGATCAAGGAGTGGAGCCAGATTGACGATACAACGCTGAAAAATTTAGCAAACTCAATTCCAAATCGCATTAGTCAAATGTTTTTAAATAAAGGAAAATATATTGACTATTAAAACGTTGAAATTCCGCAAAAAAAAACATGTATTATTAAATTTTTCCATAATTTCTTCATTATGCACATATACTTATTTCATATGAAAATTAGTTTTTTAATTTAATATTATTGGTTCCTTTAAATAAATTTAAGAAACAATGTTTTTTTTTTGTTGATGCATAACTCCACTTTAAATATAAAAAAAATCTAAACTGTTCCATTTTTATCTTATAAGTTATATTTTAAATAATATCAATGCACATATACTTCTTTCACTCAGGTATGTATATTCTTGATCAGCATCACAAGCCGAGTCGATATAGCCATGTCCGTCTGAACGTCTGTCTGTCCGTATAAACAAACAGATTTCCTAGCGACAGCGAGAATGCATTGGCATTTAAAATTTTGGACTGCCACGCCCCTTTTTCACACAATACACAAAAATAATTCTGAACTTCCGTTCCGTTTTTATGTATTTGTTCATGTAGTAAAGCATTGTAATTGTATAATTCGAGTGGAGGCTAATTCTATCAAACTATTCTGAACGGTGCATTAAAATCGGACTATAAACAAGAAAACTAGAAGCGTTACAATATTGATAATTAAATGCAATATTAAGGTATGAGTGCAAGCGGTACAGAAACATACAAGCACTTGTGAACGTTTTCGCTGCTTGTGTGGTGGCAGAGCTGCCCGCAGTCGCTGGCCGCGACGAATACACACATGCATACATACATATATGCATCATATATTGTCATTCGTATATGTAATCGCGTACAGACAAACATATGTATGTATGAGTGATTCTGCTTAAATTGTTTTTGTTTCAAAGTGTTTTAATGCACTACTTTAATATACATTATAATATCTCGATACCTATTTTAATAATTTAACCGGGGGAAAAATGCAGAGAGTATTATACGGTCGGGCGTGCTCGACTGTAATTTTTATTGTTGTTTAAAGTCAGTTCTTTACTATATAAGGCATTTCAAAATAAGCACACAATGTACCGTGTGTTTAGACTTTGTACTGTCAGCTGAGCTATTTCAACTGATAAGCACAGTATAGGTCACAATATTGGTCATGTGCACAATCAACAGCAGATAATAATTCTACAAATTAAAATTGAGGTTTCATTTTAAACAAATTCGATCCGACTAAATCAGTCACTAATTTCTCTATTACGGAAGCAGTTCATTTGCACGATTTAAATATATAAAATGAAAATACATATATTTATAATATTTTTAATGGCTTTCCAAGTCATGAGCTCGGTATAAAGTCTCTTACAACTGTTTATATAATTTTATTGTTCAGTGACTCTCAGGCTCAAAAGAAATAGATGCAAAATGTGCAACTTATTGCTTTAAAGTTGTAAAACTGTTTTTACATTTCGCCCAATCGGCTAAATTGCAGACAGAGTTACAAGATAAGGTCAAGGAACAGGAAGCGAAAATCGTTAACTTATATTCTCAAACTGATAACTTGCAGTCAGAAGTCAACTACAAAGACAATCTAATAACAGATTTAAATTCGCAGATTAACTCCAAAAATGTTATTAATTTTCTTTCGTTCATGACGCACAAAGCAAAGCAAAAAGTGTCGAAGCTGTCTGATGTGCTGTGCTGTTCAGCAGTCGACAGTCGAGAGTTTTTGGTTTTGCTGCGACTGCGACTGTCGCCAGTTCACGCAGTTCGAAGCGCTGCGCTGCTAATCAAATATGATTTTTGCATTCGCTGCGATTGCGACTGTCAAAAATGCTCCCAGCAACAGTTCTAGCAATAGCAGAACTGCAAAAACTGTTGGCAGTTTTTTAAACACTGGTGAAAAGTAAAGACAAACTTATAGAAAACAAGAAAGAAAAGTACAGTCGAGCACGCCCGACCGTATATTATACGGCGTATAATACTCTCTGCATTTTAACCCCGATTAAATTATTAAAATCGTTATCG
Organism: Drosophila dunni; assembly: GCA_018152125.1. Lineage (NCBI taxonomy): Eukaryota > Metazoa > Arthropoda > Insecta > Diptera > Drosophilidae > Drosophila > Drosophila dunni. The sequence continues at coordinate 161,537 of JAECXC010004135.1, read as the reverse complement.
AGATATTACAATGTGCAGTACTTAAATTAAACATTTTTGGATTTAATCTGCGAATTTAAATCTGTTATTAGATTGTCTTTGTAGTCGACTTCTGACTGCAAGTTATCAGTTTGAGAATTTAAGTTAACGATTTTCGCTTCCTGTTCCTTGATCTTATCCTGTAACTCTGCCTGCGATTTAGCCGATTGGGCGAAATGTAAAAGCGGTTTTACAACTTGATAGCAATAAGTTCCACATTTTGCATCCATTTCTTTTGAGCCAGAGAGTCACTGAACAATAAAATTATATAAACAGTTGTAAGAGACTTTATACCGAGCTCATGACTTGGAAAGCCATTAAAAATATTATTAATATATGTATTTTCATTTTATATATTTAAATCGTGCAAATAAACTGCTTCCGTAATAGAGAAATTAGTGACGTATCGTAGAATTATTATCTGCTGTTGATTGTGCAGATGACCAATATTGTGACCTATACTGTGCTTATCAGTTGAAATAGCTCAGCTGACAGTACAATGTCTAAATACACGGTACATTGTTTGCTTGTTTTGAAATGCCTTATATATGTAGTAATAAACTGACTTTAAACAAGAAAAAAAAGTACAGTCAAGCACGCCCGACCGTATAATACTCTCTGCATTTTCTTCCCGGTTAAGCTCTGGCAGCTCTGCCACCACACAAGCAGCGAAAACGTTTACAAGTGCTTGTATGTTTCTGTCTCGCTTGCACTCATACCTTAATATTGCATTTAATTATCAATATTGTAACGCTTCTAGTTTTCTTGTTTATAGTCCGATTTCAATGCACCGTTCAGGATAGTTTGATATAGTCAGCCTCCACTCGAATTATACAATTTGGGATCTTGATGGGATCTGCCACGCTTCCTTTTGCCTGTTACATACTTTTGCGCAAACCCAATATACTTCGCAGAGAGTATTATTATAATGTTTTTGAATCATTTCATTTTCATTTTTGAATATTTTATAGTTATTTGAGATTCAACATCTAACATCTAATAAACTTATTTTGTTACGTAATTCAATTTTATAAATTTCGTTTATTATACCCGTTACTCGTAGAGTAAAAGGGTATACTGTAATCGTTGGAATGTATGTAACAGGGAGAAGGAGGCGTGACAGATGTACATGTTTAGGAAGTAAATGTACTGAGCAAGTTTGATACAAATCGGACAACTATATCGTATAGCTCCCATGGGGCCGATCGGTCAAAAATACGCTCCAAATATGAAATAGTATGAAAAACTTTTGCGTTAACTAAGCTATATTAATCAACCTCACACAGAATACATCAATGTATATATACTGGCCAACTTTAATCTAAATTGGACTACAATATCGTATAGCTACCTTAGGATCAATCGGTCCAAAATATGCTCTAAACATGAATTTGTATGAAAATGTTTTGTTTGCCAAGCTACACTCATGGCCAAATTAATAGGTGTGACTAAAAGACGCTAACATATGGTAGAATAATAATGGAATGGCAACATATCGATGCGCGAAATAATTTTTTTTTAGATATTTCAACACTATTTAAGAAGGAAATAGGTAAATCCCCCCAAAAAGTTTACTCGCTAAAAAGTTTTGGCTGTTTTACTATCTACACCCAAAGTTTGACCTGGACACATTAATAGGTGTGTTTTAGTAAACAAAAAAATATAAAAATATTAATGAGTTTTTGAGTAAGCAAAAGGTATTATTTTTATTGAATATAATTAGATTGAAGCATAAAAATATTTATTTGCAACATTTTAATAAAATTAGAGGGGTCATGGAGGTCACTGCAGTGATAAAGAGAGAAATCTCGTTCATAAGCTTCCTGAAGAGGATAAAACTTATAAATGCATTGCCTTACTACTGGGTCTATCAGGGAACTTCAGTACAACTGCCCTTAAACCAAAAAAAATATAAAAAAGAGCCGGCTGTCCGTCGGAAAACTACCGTAACAGACGATTCCCGTATAGTCAACTTGGCTAAAAAGGACCTTTTTTAAGTCTTCTAGAGCGATTGTCAGTGAAATGGGCAATGGTGTTTTAGTACGAACTAGTCGTCGAAGGCTATTACCCTCGGACCTACCTGGGAGAGTTGCTCGCAGGGTTCCTCTACTCCGGGGATCAAATATACAGAAGGGGAAACATTTTGCTCAAAGTCACAATACCTGGTGTGGCTTAGAGGGAGTGCGTAAATGGAGGAACAGTCTCTGGAGCGATGAGACGAGAATAAATTTGCTTGGGAATGACTCAAATAGTAATGTTCGAAGACCAAAAGCCAAAGATTTGGATCCTTGGTATACAAAGAAGACGGTTAAGCACTTAGGAAGCTGCATATTGGTTTGGGACGACTTTTTATTTCAAAGTGTTGGTCCAATTCATCGAATTGACGGCATCTTGGACAGATTCCTGTATAGGGAAATGTTGGGTAGTGTTATGCTACCATATGCTGACGACAACATGCCTCTCAAATGGAAATTCCAACAGGATAACGATCCTTAACATTGCTCCTGAGTAGTTAAGGATTGGTTTCATGAAAATAGAATTGACGTTTTTGATTGGCCAAGTCAGTCTCCAGATCTCAATCCAATCGAGAACCTTTGGGGACACCTTAAAAGGGATATTTCCAAGACTAGCTGCACCAATAAGACCCAATTATGGGAAAATATTCAGAAAGAATGGTACAACATTCCTGTGGAAATGTGTAGAAAGGTAATATCCTCTAAGCCCCAAAGGATCTGCAAAGTCATTGCGAATAAGGGCGGTCATACTGGGTATTAACCACATTCATCTAAATATATATTAAATTTTCCACAATATATCAGAAATTTTAATTTTTTTTTATAAATTTGCTGGGCACACCTATTAATTTGGCCAGCAAAATTTGGAGTATTTTGTGAAATATGCCAATATTAAATTAACCATTATTACTTTAACTAATTTTTTTTTTTATTATTATTCCTTGATATGCCTATTTTTTAATACAAGTTGATTTTTTAAGTTACATGAGAAAATTTAGACGTCATTACCTTTTAAAGAGAACAAAAATTTCACACCTATTAATTTGGCCATGAGTGTATCTTATCTATCACCATTGCTAAGAACATATTGAAACTGAGTAACGGGTATCCTAAAGTTGCGAGGCGACTATAACATTCTTTCTTGTTTTATACTCTCTGCAAGAGTATATTGGGTTTGTGCAAAAGTATGTAACAGGCACAAGGAGGCGTGGCAGACCCCATAATGTATATATATATATTCTTGATCAGGTTCACAAGCCGAGTCGATATAGCCATGTCCGTCTGTCCGTCTGTCTGTCTGTCTGTCTGTCTGTCCATCCGTATGAACAAACAGATTTCAGAGATGGTAAGAGCTACAAGTTTGAGCTTGGTGTCAATCGATCACATATTTAGTCAGGCAATACAAGAATCTTTTTATTTTTCGATGCCACGCCCCATTCGCCCACAAAGAGCAAAAAACTAGACACACCTTGGAAAAAATCGCTGTTTTCGGCGAATATCTCAGTAACTATGGCACCTAGGATCACCAATTCTGGTATGGAGGTTCCTAGCGACAGCGTTAATGTATTGACATTTAAAATTGTTGACTGCCACGCCCCATTTTCTCGCAACACATAAAAATAATTCTCAACTTTCGTTCCGTTTTTTTGCATTTTTTCATATAGTACACCATTGTAATTGTATAATTCGAGTGGAGGCTAACTATATCAAACTATTCCTGAAAGGTGCATTAAAATCGGACTATAAACAAGAAAACTAGAAGCGTTACAATATTGATAATTGAACGCAATATTACTACTGAGTGCAAGCGAGACAGAAACATGCAAGCGTGATCGAACGTTATCTCTGCTTGTGTTGCGGCAGCGCCGCCCGCAGACTGGCTGCGCCGAATACACACATACAAACATATAATGTCAAACGTATGTGTATTTGCATGCAAACAGATGTTTGATTTTGCTTAGATTGTTTTTGTTTCTGGGTGTTTTAATGGGGTGGGTGTTTAATGTTTTAAAATGCAGAGAGTATTATACGGTCGGGCGTGCTCGACTGTACTTTTCTTTCTTGTTTTTTTTTAATTTCATTCGTTTTAAATGTTCAGCCGACGAAATCATACGTTTAACAGTTTGTGTGCGTTTTGGGTGCTGATAGATGGGAATTGGACGCAGCTCGCACAATATGCCTCCTGTCTGCCGCAGAGGTGGCGTGTTTGACTCCGCCTAACATGTTTTTGCCGTATTCTGACTTGTTTCTTAAAAAATGACTCACAACATTTTGGCTCCGTCCAATTTTTTGACCGATTTTGCGATGGCTAAGACCACTTTTGTGATAGGCTTCGATTCGGCCTCTTTTATACTCGGATAATTGATCCCCGCATCAAAAATGGGTCGCCACATCGCCAAGTAAATAATAAATTGACATTTAATAATAAGTGAAATTCTGTTTTTAATATTATGTTTATAAGGTTTTTACAGAATTAAAATGTGCCAATTTGTTGAAATCTGCATTACAATGATTTATTGAAAACCTTTGTAACGCTCAACGTTTAACGTTTCAATGTAGATGGGCTGACATTTTGGAAACAGTGTTACATTACTTCAAAATTGTCTGGAATTCTTAAAAAAACGATGAAAAATGAATTTTGCATAAAATTTAAGGCAGCTTACCTTTTCTTTAGTTGGTGTATTAATTCAATATAAAAATCCGTACATTTGATTCGAATTTGATATTTTTGAGCTCTGTCCAGATTTAACGTTTTTAACTCCTTTTCAAATGCGTGGCCAAGATAGAGATCTCTCTTTACTTAAGATTCAAAGACGCTATTTAGGACAACGATGTCATCGTCCGGCGATATAATAGACAGCTTTAATGATTTAATTGCAATTACCAAATCGTTTAGCAATTTTGTTGAACCAGGTTTCTTGCTTTGAAAACTTTGGTTAAATCTTTGCGTATCTTTCAATATAGGCCGTAAAAATAGCAGATGCAGATAGTTGATTCTTTCATTGTACATTGATTGCAACATTTTAGCTTTTGTGCATTTTTATACTCTCTGCAAGAGTATATTGGGTTTGTGCAAAGTATGTAACAGGCAGAAGGAGGCGTGGCAGACCCCATAAAGTATATATATTCTTGATCAGCATCACAAGCCGAGTCGATATAGAGATGTCCGTCTGTCTGTCTGTCTGTCCGTATGAACAAACAGATTTCAGAGATGGTAAGAGCTACAAGTTCGAGCTTGGTGTCAATCGATCACATATTTAGTCAGTCAATACAAAAATCTTTTTTTTTTCGATGCCACGCCCCATTCGCCCACAAAGAGTAAAAAGCTAGACACACCTCGAAAAAAATAGTGGCTTTCGACAAATATCTCAGTAACCATGGCACCTAGGATCACCAATTATGGTATGGAGGTTCCTACAGCTTAAATGCATTGCCATTTAAAATTTTGGACTGCCACGCCCCTTTTTCCCACAATACATAAAAATAACGCAATATCACTACTGAGTGCAAGCGAGACAGAAACATACAAGCGTGATCAAACGTTTTCTCTGCTTGTGTGGCGGCAGCGCAGTCGGCAGTCGCTGGCCGCGCCAAATACACACATACATACAAGTATGCACACATATAATGTCAAACGTATGTGTATTCGAATACAAACAAACAGATGTATGTGTGATTATGCTTAGATTGTTTTTGTTTCAATGTGTTTTAATGCAAGTACTAGATATTGTAATATCTTGATACCGATTTTAATAATAATATCGGGATTAACATGCAGAGAATATTATACGGTCGGGCGTGCTCGACTGTACTTTTCTTTCTTGTTTATTTTATTCAAATGAATTCACATATTTTTAAGTTCGTATGTTCACTTTTGTCAGTGCCTTTTTTCACATTTATGTTAATAACATTTAAAGTTTTTGTTGAAAATTCATCAATTTTGTTTAATTTGTTATATAATTATAATTAACACGAAACTGCAACATTACTTTTTCTCTAAATGATTTAGGTCTGGTCAAATTCAATAAAAAGGGGTCGTATGGAGAGTTTTGTCCGCGACTGTATATTAAATTTTAAAAAATTAAAATGGGGCATGGCTCTTCATTATCTGAATCGGAAAGTGGAAAAATCCAAGCTTACAAGGGTTCTGACCTTACTATTACCAAAATAGCAAAAAAATCGTCAGGAGCCGTCACGTCGTCACACATTTTTTACATAATGAGGCTAGTTATGGTAAAAGCATGAAGGGCCGCACCCACAGTGTACTAACTGTCGCGGACAAGCGACTAATATTAAGAGAAGCTTGCAATTCGCACGACTCTACGGCCAAGTGAAGAATGCGAAAAATGTAATGTTAAAGCAAGTTTGACAACCATGCGACGTATTATTAATAATGCTCCACACCTGAAAAGACTTAAAACTAAGAAGAAGCCACCTCTTAACCCGCCTAGGAAGTTGCAACGCCTTGAGATCGCTTGCGCACATGTGACCTTAACTTCGGAATGGCAACGTGTAGTTTTTTCGGACGAAAAAAAAATGTAATTTGGGAGGACACGATGGCAACAACTACTACTTTCATTATCTTCGCAAAGAACCACACCATCTTGATAAGTTGAAAAGTTATGCTGGAGGTATTATGGTGTGCAGGGCCATTTCCTATTCTTCCACCTGTGAACTTACCTTTGTTTCAACTACCATGAATGCGTTGCGCTATAATGGTATACTGAAGGAGGGCTTTTCACACTTCCAAACTCTTTCTGGACATCTTAAATGGATCTATCAACATGATAATTCCCCTATACATACGGCCGAATTGTTAAATCCTATATAGCGAGCCAATACGTAGAGTTATTATCCTGGAAACCCAATTCCCCGGACTTGATTATCATTGAGAACATGTGCGGATGGCTAACACGTCAGGTGTATGGATAAATTATTTAGGAAATGTGTTAGGTTTTGCAGGAAAAATGTGGCTGACCACACTAATAAATTTTTTTTTTTTTTGGTTTGAAAACATTTTAAAAATGTTAGTATTAAGTAATTATGTTATGGGTATAATATTGATGATATTGATGATTGAAATGTTCTTTAATAGTATTTAGTTAAAAGTCCTATTCAAGTGGTGCAAAAATACGACTACATTAATTTGTTACTTATCGGTTTACATATTTTTTTTATACTTCCAACTTTAGAATAGTTTTGTTATTTTCGTCAAATTACTACATTTAAATAAACTTTATGAGAAAACAAAAATTATTTTCCTAGATGGCTTGGCTTACCAGCAATTATCTTTAGAAAATCGACTTTAGAGGTGTCCTATTCAAGTGGCGAGCAGTGTACTTGTAAGTTTTCATACATTTGGTACCGTAAAATTGCTTTCAAACGAGTGAAACAAAACACAAAATACCGAAGTATTTGGTTTTGCTATTCTTGCACTCATCAAGCCGAACAAACGAAATGAAAGACAAAGCAAGCCAAACGAAACAAGTGGGCACGACAAACGAAACGAGTAAAAACGGTACTTCTTTCGGGTATCCTTGGTATTTCCAAGTATTCGCGAGTATAAAAGCAATTGTGCATGCTTGGGTAAGGGTTGCTTATTAATTGCTTTCGGTCAGTTGCAGAGTGAAGTTGCGTGCTGAAATGGACAAGGAAAACTTCGAAGACAATTCGCATAATGTAAGCTTAATTTAAAACCAATCATGATTGTTAACATTTACATACAGTCAGTCACAAAAGTATTCGTATCTGGTTAACTATTATGTTTTTGGTGGCTATTTTATAACAAAACCAGCTACTTCTTAAACCGATGGTGTAAATTAAATACTTTTCTTAACAAATTCAAAACAATTTTGTTAAAAACTTAACAATTTCATACCAAATTCATAACAAAACAAAAAAATTAACCAAATTGTACTCCACAAAAGTATTCGTCTCTTAATAAAAATACGATTAGTTTCTTAGAAGTTTTTAGTGTTTCTTAGAAACAATTAAATTTTTTTTAGGCGTTTGGCATTATTTAGGTCACAGAAAATCTATTTTGGGGAAAAAACCATTCACATTTTGGACCTAAGCTTAATTATCAATACTTGAACTTATTAAAAATGCCAAAAGGATCGGAAATAAACGAATCGGAAAAAAAATCATATTGCACCTACACAATGAGGGCAAATCCAACAAATATATAAGTGAGCTATTTGAACGAAGTGTTTCGACGACCAAAGTGTAATTTCCCGACTAAAAGCGCGGGTGAGCTATACAGTTCAGAGTTTCAAACTATGAAAACAGACTTATTAAAAGCAAAAGAAGCTGGCTATAGTATTACTTCTGATATTTGGACGGACGTGTTCCTAAAAAGGTCATATATATCCTGTACAGTGCACTACATTAAAGCCGGCGAAATGGTCACCTGGCTGCTGGCTCTCAAATCTATGGGAGATAACGCCAGTGCAGGTATAATAAGTTGATTATTATTTCAAGAGCTATATTTCAATAATGTGTATAATTTCAGGTGCAAGCATAAGGAATAAAATTACAATATTTTGAATGATTTTAATTTAGAATTGAATGATGAGAAAGCCGTAGCAGTCACTGACCGATGAACCAATATGATTAGCGCATTTAGAACAAGAAAGAAAAGTACAGTCAAGCACGCCCGACCGTATAATACTCTCCGCATTTTAATCCCCATTAAATTATTAAAATCGGTATCGAGATATTACAATGTGCAGTACTTCCATCAAAACACCGTGAAACAAAAACAATCTAAGCAAAATCAAACATCTGTTTGTATGCGAATACACATACGTTTGACAATATGTGATGCATATATGTATGTATGTGTGTATTCGGCGCGGCCAGCGTCTGCGGGCAGAGCTGCCGCCAAGCAGGCTTGTGCTTGTATGTTTCTGTCTCGCATGCACTCATTAGTGATATTGCATTCAATTATCAATATTGTAACGCTTATAGTTTTCTTGTTTATAGTCCGATTTCAATGCGACTTTTTAGAATAGTTCGATATATTTAGCCTCCACTCGAATTATACAATAACAATGCTGTACTATATGAACGAAAGTTAAGAGTTATTTTAATGTATTGTGGGAAAAAGGGGCGTGGCAGTCCAAAATTTTAAATGTCAATACATTAACGCTGTCGCTAGGAACCTCCATACCAGAATTGGTGGTCCTAGGTGCCATAGTTACTGAGATATTCGGCGAAAACAACGATTTTTTCCGAGGTGTGTCTAGTTTTTTGCTCTTTGTGGGCGAATGGGGCGTGGCATCGAAAAACAAAAGATTCTTGTATTGACTGACTAAATATGTGATCGATCTTACCATCTCTGAAATCTGTTTGTTCATACGGACAGGCGGACAGACGGACATGGCTATATCGACTCGGCTTGTGATGCTGATCACGAATATATATACTTTATGGGGTCTGCCACGCCTCCTTCTTCCTGTTACATACTTTTGCACAAACCCAATATACTCTTGCAGAGAGTATAAAAATATTCACATTCACTAAATTAATCATTTGATAAATAACATTGTGAAAAAGTCCTTTAGGGATATTTCAGAGTTATCAGATCTCTTAGTTAATTGCAATAAGTTGGTAAAATATTTAAAAAAATCTGGCATGAATTCACAACTGAATATTACACTCAAAAGCTTTTGTCAGACTAGGTAAAATACTGTCTATTATACTCTGTCGTCAATAGCCAACAATTGGGAACATATCAACACCATATTAAACGAAAATAATGAAAATAATTGGAAAATGACTTTGTCGAAGAAGTAGAAAAATCATAACAGCAGGAAATTTTTTCGGAATTGATTCCAACGTATACTAAAGACAACATAAGTGGATCTATTGACTCAGAGCTCCGCGCATACATGGCTCTTAAAGTTTCCTTTAAAGATGAATTTAAAGTTTTGAAGTGGTGGGATTCAAATAAAAAACATTTTCCACTCCTTTTAAGGGTTAGTTGCAAAATTTTATGCATTCCAGCAAGTAGTGCATCTATTGAAAGGGCTTTCTCTCAGGCCCGATTATTGATTTCAGAGAAAAGAAGCAACATTGCCACAAACAGCGAGATGGTCAATAAAAGTATGTTTTTATATTTCAATTTGAAAAAATTTCAAATATTTTTACTTAAACGCATTGATTTAGAATTACAACAGTGGACAGTGGGCCAGAAGACCAAAAAATTTGGCCAAAAGTCATTTTGCTTACATGTTTCTTATAAATTGGTTATCGAAAGATGGGGTGCCAGAGGCGCTAAGAATAAAGAACAGGTAGCATTAAGAAAACAAGAGGTGCAATCAATTCTGTGGGAAAAAATGGGACCCAGAGTGGATAAACCAAAGCCTGGAGGAAGTGGTACCAGAAATGATGGAAACACAGCTCGCAGAGCATTTAAAGATAGTAAACTTTTGTCTGAAAGCCTTGGTGTTAATCACGAATTGCTTCAACGTTTTAAGGTAATTTTAATTAGCCTCTCTTGTCATCTTCCTCTCGATTCAAGTCGATTTGAAGAATTTTGCACCTCTACTGCAAAACTGTATGGCTCGCTCTGTTCGTGGTATGTCTCAAACGGTTCACAAAATTCATATTCATAGCGGAGAAATAATAAAAAAACAGCATCTTACCGGTAGGTATGCTCGGAGAAGAAGCATCTGAAGCGAGAAATAAGGACTACAACAAAATTAGACTCCAGCATAGTAGAAAGCATAGTAGGATGGCAAATTTGAAAGACTTGTTTTGTAGAGCTATGGACACCTCTAATCCTCTCGAGTTTACGTTTAAAAGAACGCCTTCAACAAAAGTTCAATTATCTCTTCCTAAAGAAGTGCAACTTTTATTGAAAGAGGTTGAAGTAGATTCTAATCAATCAGGAAGTACCAATTACGTACAGGTAAGTGAAGCACTAGACGAATATGAAATTGAGGAAATTGATTTTACAGAAAAAATCTTATATTTAGATGACATAGAATTATTCGAGGAAGAAGACTCACAATCTGACGTAAATGACGATATTTGACCTCGTAGATCAAGCAATTAGTATTTACCTATTTTTAAAAAAAATTAAAAAAAAAAACAAGAAAGAATGCTATAGTCGCCTCGCGACTTTAGGATACCCGTTACTCAGTTTCAATTTGTTATTAACAATGGTGATGGATATAATAGCTTGGCAAACACAGAATATTTCCATAGAAATTCATGTTTAGAGCATATTTTCGACCGATCGGCCCTATGGGAGCTATACGATATAGTTGTCCGATTTGGATCAAACTTGGTCAGTACATGTACTTCCTAGATATGTACATTCCGTGTAAATTTGGTTCAGATAGCATAGCTAACAAAAAAGTTTTCTGTACTAAAACATTCTACGTTTACCTGTACATTTACCTTTATATGCAAATAAAACGCCCTAAAGTGGGCGTGTCAAAAAACAAAAACAAACTTGTACTGCTTGGGTATTGTACCTTTCATTTGCGACCACTATCATTTTTCTAGCTCTTATAGTCTCTGAGATCCTTTTGTTCATACAGACGGACGGACGGACGGACGGACAGACGGACAGACGGACATGGCTATATCGACTCGGCTATTGATGCTGATCAAGAATATATATACTTTATGGGGTCTGCCACGCCTCCTTCTGCCTGTTACATACATTCCAACGATTACAATATACCCTTTTACTCTACGAGTAACGGGTATAATAAAAACCAATAAAATAATATTTAAAAACTTAAAAACAACAAAAAATTAAAAAAAAAAGAGTCTGAAGTCGGGCTGTAACCTCCTCGTGGTAGATTCCGGAAACTACAACTTATTATGTAGGCTAACTGCAGGCGTGTCTCTTTATCTGACATATTGGATCAACCATTTTCAATTGTTTAAATCTAATTGCAGATTTGTCAACAGCGATACAAAAAAGCCCGAGTAACAAGTTTCAAATTAATCAGATAAAATTAAAAAAAAAAAGGTCCGCATAAGGGATTCGACATTTTTATACTCTCTGCAAGAGTATATTGGGTTTCTGCAAAAGTATGTAACAGGCAGAAGGAGGCGTGGCAGACCCCATAAAGTATATATATTCTTGATCAGCATCACAAACCGAGTCGACATAGCCATGTCCGTCTGTCTGTCCGTATGAACAAACAGATTTCAGAGATGGTAAGAGCTACAAGTTCGAGCTTGGTGTCAATCGATCACATATTTAGTCAGTCAATACAAGAATCTTTTTTTTTTCGATGCCACGCCCCATTCGCCCACAATGAGCAAAAAACTAGACACACCTCGGAAAAAACCGCTGTTTTCGGCGAAAATCTCAGTAACCATGGTACCTAGGATCACGAATTCTGGTGTGGAGGTTCCTAGCGGCAGCGCAAATGCATTGGCACTTAAAATTTTGGACTGCCACGCCCCTTTTTCCCACAATACATAAAAATAACTCCTTCCGCCTACAGGCATTTGTTCATATAGTACAGCATTGTAATTGTGTAATTCGAGTGGAGGCTAACTATATAAAACTATCCTAAAAAGTCGCATTGAAATCGGACTATAAACAAGAAAACTATAAGCGTTACAATATTGATAATTGAACGCAATGTCACTAATGAGTGCAAGCGAGACAGAAATGTTTTCGCTGCTTGTGTGGCGACAGCGCGGCCGGCAGTCGCTGGCCGAATACACACATACATATGTACATGTATAAACACATATAATGTCAAACGAACTATGTATATTCGCATACAAACAGATGTTTGATTTTGCTTAGATTGTTTTTGTTTCAACGTGTTTTAACCGGGAAAAAAATGCAGAGAGTATTATACAGTTGGGCGTGCTCGACTGTACTTTTCTTTCTTGTTTATTTCTACAATCTGGCAGCAGATTCGTAATCAGCACCCCCAAAAACCCCTAAATACTAAGTTTGGTAAAAAATAATTAATTTTAAAAAATTTATGTCCGCCATATTGGATCCGCCATTTTGAATTGTTGAAATCTGACTTCATATTCGTAATCAGAGACCCCAAAACCTGTACATAGCGGTATTTAAAGTTATAAATTGTTGGTGTTTTGTGAATTATTAATTTTGGCCACTTATAAGGGTCTCCTGACCCACGGTGCAGTGTGGACACAATTTTTTATACCCTTGCAGAGGATATATTGTTTTTGTCACGAAGTTTGTAACGCATTGAAGGAGACGTGGCCGACCACATAAAGTACATATATTCTTGATCAGCATCAACAGCCGAGTCGATATAGCCATGTCCGTCTGTTTCTATGCGGACTAGTCCCTGAGTTTCTATGCGGACTAATCTCTCAGTTTTAAAGCTATATTAATTAAACTTGGTACAGATGTGTATTCTCTCTGCACGCAGATCATTTGTAAAAATCGGTCAGATCGGACAACTATATCATATAGCTCCCATAGGAACAATCGGTCGAAATGCATGAAATGAAATAAAATGTATGAACATTTTCGGTGTCTATTCAACCAAATTCACGCTATATGCATTTATAATCGTTCTCCGACTGTTGACCAAATTTCATCCAAATCGGACTTTTATATCATATAGCTCCCATAGAAACAATCGGTTGAAATGCTCAGTATGCAAGGGTATTTAATCTTCGGCGAGCCGAAGATAACCGTTTTTTCTTGTTTATTATTGTATTTTATTATTAAGTATTAATAACATGAATTTTATAGAATTAAGTTTTGTTTTTGGAACTACAATGAACAAAAATTTGTTATTTTCATTATTACATGGTTAGAAATTTTTTATGAAATATATTTATTTTCAGGTGAACATTCAGCGAACAAAATATTCAAATGCTTTCAGTTACTTATTTCACTTTTCGGTATACTAGAAACGAAAAAAACATTCGATCGGTATCAAGTACTTGGTTCGCTTTTCGGTACCCGCTTCTTGTTGTTCTCATATTTGGTATACCGTATTATTCGGTATTTGGTATTTGTTCTCACTCAATTCGTTTGTACGCGATGGCATACTCTATTTGCAAATACGAGTAAAAGCGAGACCGAGTTGTGTACTTCTTTTTGCGTTTCGAATGTACTCGTGCGGGCCTCTAATACATACATACATATAATGTCAAACGTATGTATGTGTATTCAAATACAAACAAACAGAAATATGTTTTATTATGCTTAGATTGTTTTTGTTTCAACGTGTTGTCAATACCGATTATCGACACTTTGAAGGAGATTGTCTTTCAAGATTTGAAAGTACCCATTTTTATCCATGATCGCATCAATAAAAACTAGGTTTCCTACTCCTGAAGCCGCCATGTAGGCCCAAACCATTACGCTTCCCCCGCCGTGCTTTACTGTCACTTTAAGGTGGTGTTACTCTGGAGCTCGGTATTTGGTTTGCGCCAAACATATTGATTCAGGTATGAACCAAATATGTTAAACTTGGACTCGTCAGCAAAAATTACATCATTCCAAAAGGATTGGGGCCGAATTACAGTTTGACACGAAAGCGTTTTCACAAGCGAAAAAATTTTATTTTTGTTCTTTAACATACAAAAAAAAATTAGTAAGCGTGAGACTTAAAATTTCTTTTTAATTATATTATGTTTTTCAAATGTTTGTCGTACAAAAATAATTAATAAAAATTCAAAAAGCATTAACATAGGCATAAAAAACAATAACAAATAAAAACGTATTAAAATTCAAGTGACACGAAAGTGTTTGCACAAAAAATAAAAGTTTTCAAAAATAAATAATAAAATAAATAAGTAAACTATATTAAGTATATTAACTATAAAATTAGTATTTTATATGACCCCCTTGGCATCAATGACCGCTTCCAACAGTCTATTCATGGAAAATATCATATATTCACATATTCCACCGGTGTCTTCTCCCATTACTCCAATATGTATTTCTTGAGACCAGTTTTGTTTGTTGGACCTCGCTTGGCTGTCCTTTTCTTAAGATCAGCCCACAGATTCTCTATGGGATTAAGGTCGGGGATTTGTGCTGGAGTATCCAACACCTTTGCACAATTGTAAAGAAGACAAAACCAGACTGTGTTGGCTTTGTGTTTGGGGTCATTATCTTGGTAAAACCTAAATGTTGGTTTACCATCCCTATAAAATGCAAACTTGCGGGCACTGGACACTAGATGGGTGCGCAAGATCTCCAAATATTGTTTGGCATCCATTGTGTTTTCGATGAAGCACAACTTTTCAAACCCCTTTACTGGAAATACACCCCCAGACCATCACGGAAAGTTTCCCGAACTTAACAGTTGGAATTGTGTTTTTCCGTTCCAGGGCTTTCAACGGCTTTCGCCACACACGGCTGGGTCTATCGTTGTAATACAACATCATCTTCGTCTCGTCGCAAAATATTGTATCATCCCAATATGACTCCACATGTCCCACATGCATCCTGGCGAATGTTAGACGTCTTTTCTCGTGATCCGCCGACAACAATGGCTTTTTCCGGGCAACTCGTGATGAAAAGTCGTTACTTTTTAGGGCTCTGAGGACACTTTCGCGGGATATGTCAATATCACATTCTTCCTGCAGCTCCCTGGCAAGCGTTCTGATCGAAATTGTTGGATTGGCGTTAACTTTTCTGGCCAAAACACGCTCTGCCCTATCAGTTAACGCCCGAGGTCGTCCAGTTGTACGCTTTGGCTCCTGTGTTTCATCGTTCTCTGCGCGGCTTAGAATTTTATAGACTGTCCTCCTCGATCTTAAAAACATTTCCGCTATCTCCGAGACCGGTTTCCCCTTGGTGTGGTTATAATATACCAATTGAATAATGTCAAACGATAATCTTTTCCCTGGCATATTTAATTTTTTCAAAGATGTTCAAAAATGCAATCAACGTGTATGAATTCTCTCAAAATGTGATGAAATTCATTAGAACATAGTAGCAGACACAGCTGTGCACAGCGAAAACGCCGAAAACAACGGTAAATGCGAATTTAGGAATGAAAAGAAATAAAGAATAGCATGTGTGCAAACACTTTCGTGTCACTTAAATTTAAATACGTTTTTACTTGTTATTGTTTTTTATGCCTATGTTAATACTTTTTGAATTTTTATTAATTATTTTTGTAAGACAAACATTTGAAATCTCACGATTACTATTTTTTTTTTTGTGTTAAAGAACAAAAATAAATTTTTTTTCGCTTGTGAAAACACTTTCGTGTCAAACTGTATATTATCTTAAATACTATTTTTTTCTAATTTGCTGTCAAATTTTTGCTTTTCCAGCAGACCTTTTTGAACTCGAAAGCAGTTCCTTATTGTGGTGATATAGCTTTTGTGTGTCCAGCCTTCGATTTGTATAGCATCTGTTAATTAAACATTATTAATTGTTTTCATTAAAATTAAGATAATTTATACATACCAGAAAGAGCATCGTTCAAATACTTAAACTGCTTGAACGGCTCTTTTCCGTTCAGGCCGTCATAATTTAGGCTTGGAATTATGTTGCTTCCAATTACTGAATCGAAATGTTTTACAATATTTCCTTTGGAAATATTTCGAAGAATTCGCACCTGTATATAAAATTTAAAGAAGAAATCGTTAAGTTCAATTATTTTACATAAAAGACATAATATACTTACAAAAGTTTCTTTATCATCCTTTATGATATTATCCACTTTCGGAAGGTCATCCATTGTTTGTATTGGGAACATATTCGAAGAAGATGATGGCGTGTCATCGACAGTCAATTTTTTTAATTTTGTTAATATTTCTAACTGTCGATTTTCGATAGTTGCCAGCGTCTTCCTCATATCCTTCACATCTTATTCTATCCTCTCCAAACGGTCGCCTTTGGTCTCATCCATATCAAACTCAGAAGACTCCACTAAAAACTTTTTCTTGAACATATCATAAAAACAAGTGAATTGGTTAATAATAATTATGTCTGCGAGTGTATAATAGGAATTAAAACTAAATTTTCTTTATATGGCAAGCACATGTATTTATAATTTATTTTACTAAGAGGAACAAGTTGTTCGTCTAGGAGTTTTGTTGTTGTTTGAACAAGACCTATTGTTTTTGAATTAATTGGCTCAGTGTAAAAAGGCTGAGGATCCTCAAAGCGTCGACATTGAGCAAACTTTTCGTTGTCAATTTCAACGAATTGTACTATGGCGGACGGACTAAAAGGTGGGATGCAGCAATAATTGTTGGGACTTTTAGTTGAAAGTGTGGGTTTTATAGAAACCCACTTCGTTATTAGACCTGCTTTGTTTCTATGGAATGAAGTACTGCATTTGACATTTTTGCTTTCTTTATGGGAATATTTATTATTAATTTGCTGGGGAATGTTAATCGCTTGATTGATTTTTTGACTTCTTGCATTAAATTTTCGAATTTATATGAAGTTAAGTCCTGAACATATCCCATTTCTTGGACAGACTGTTAATAATTGTTAATTGTTAATAACAGCCTATAACCAGTGTGCAACAGGAGTAAAAAATAATAAATGTCTTCTGGTACTAAATCTTTAAGGAGCACTATTGAAGTGTATAAAATAAACAATCTAAATTCTGTGGCTTTCCACATACTTAATTCTTCTAGACTTCGGGGCTTTCTGTGAAACTCAGACGTAACAAAAGCTGCTATTAAAAGGCTGCGTCTATTAATTTCTACTTTATGCTCATTGGAAAATTTAAATTAATTTTAAAATTTTTTTTGTTACTCCTAAGTTTATTAGATGCATTGCATCTAAAGGAAACTGTGTAATCATACCAATACCTAGTTTCTCTAAAACCATTTCATTTGAAAGAAAATAGTTTTGGTGATGATCCACATATTTACTTGCGTGTATTTTATACATCCGTTGAAGGATGAATGACCTTTTAGGCCACATATAAACGCTTTAGCGGGGGCATTGCATATAAATAACTTGCATTTAACTCTTAGTTCACTCGATCCTACCTTTATACCGTCTAACTCGATGCGTTGCAACTCCTGAACAAAATCGTTTAAAAAAAACATTTGGATTAACGGTTTTTGAATTCCTACAAATGTTCCAATCATGAATACTTCACTTTGTGGAACATTTAAGAAGTGCCCCAATATTGGCCAAAGACCCATGCGAGAACATTTGAAAAGAGGTAGGCCGTCAATTCCAACATCCATTTCGAGATTTTAGTGTTGTTCAAAAATGTTTTTATTATTTTGAACATAGTTCTCGATGCCTAGGTGTAGATAGCTTCCCGGAGCTACTGTCCTTAAAACAGTTTTCTCTAGATGGTTAACTAAGCATTCCACAGAGCCAGGAACATCGATCCCCGAACCAACCAAAATCTTCAACAATGCACGAACACAGCATTGCTGGGCTGAACTTAACATACCAATCGCGAAGTTGTTCTGTTAAGCTTAACCCTGTAGTTTCACTACCGTCTTGCTGGCTATTGTGTTCAGGCATGGGCATGGCAACATCTTCCAAAATGTCATCTACATCGACATTGCTAGAACAATTAACACTACTAACCTCACCGACTAACACATTAATTAAAATCGTCTTTTTGTAGACATGTTGCAAAAATAACACTAACCGACTAGCACTTTAAAATTATTCTTCTTAACAAAACACTAATTTGCACACTGTTATACATATATTTTATATATTAGTATATTATTTATTTATTTTAATGTTATTTTTTATTAAAACTGTTAAAACAGGCTTGGTTGTAAGAATTTTAATTAATATTTATGGGCATGTATTTTCATATGTAATAAATTGTATGCAACAAGCCAATTTTTACATATATTTAATGCATATAGTGATACAATTTACTCACTGCGAAATACTTTCCTTAAAAATCACGTCCACACAGTAGAACAAAATCGGAAAAGTGACGCGGCGCGGCTGGTAAATCGAGTGCAAAAATCATCAGACATATGCAATTATACACTTGTATTTACACACATTAACGCTATACACACAAAAGGACAAAATCGACAAAAAACCCAAACGAAAGAGGTATGCGTGCCACACAAAAAACGGTAAATTCCAAAACGAAATTACGCAGGCGCAGCGACGCAACGAAAGACGAAAATCGTTTGTGGATTAGAGGGGAAGGCGCATACAAAAACGAAGTTCACAACAGTTCGGTTCTTTTGTACGAGTAGTCGTTTTTATTTTGTCCATTACAAATACGTTGCTAAAAAATCTCGCAGGTAATGCAATACTTTAGTTCTCGTACGTAATGCATTATTTCGACCGACCTCATTTAGCTTGTCGCCACTGGGTTGTTTTGATTGCTTTCATTCTGTGGGCATTTATGTGCAAAGTCTTCGAAAATAATTTTCAAACTTCAATGACGTTTTTGGGGCATTTGTTCTTAACGATCAGTATTGTAATTCATAATTAGTGGTTACACATTAAACAAGTAAGAAAGGCTACAGTCGATCGAGCCGACTGTTAACGACCCCGTACTCGCATAACAATGCGCATTTGTATTTAATTTGAATTAAAATTTTATTAGGAAATTTAAAAATTAAAATTTATATGTATATTTTGAATTGATATTTAAAAAAAAATTAAATTAGCAATCCTCATGGGCAGCATTCGAACCTACGACCCTCAGGCAACGATTTCACATCGCGCCGTAACTCTACCATTCGCACCACGCGCCACTTTCCGTCATGTTCCGCTTATTCGCATTTACATGTTATACATACAAGTACACACTCGTTTGAAATTATGTGTATGACATATGTATGTATGCGTGCCTAGCACTGTTCGGCACGGCAGCGTCGCAGCGTCTGCGAGCAGCGCTGACGTCACACAGGCACGAAATTTCAGCTAAATTACATAATTTTTCTAGCGTTCTAACTTTTTTGTTAATTGACGGATTTTAACGCCGCTTGGAGGATAGTTTGATATGATATTCCTCTACAATTAAATACAAACACTCTATAATTAAATACAAACACTGTACTATTTGACTAGATGCCTTAAATCCTGGTTTGAAGTTTAAAAGTTTTTTAGCTCATAATCAAAACTCAACATTTTTAATGCCATTGCATTAAGGCTGTTTCTAGCAACCTGCTTACCAGAAATGGTGTTCCTAAGTGCCATAGTTACTGAGTTATTGGCCTAAAACTACTTTTTTTTTTTCGAGGTATGTCTGGTTGTTTGCTCATTGCGGGGGCAGTAAGAGGCGTGGCAAAAATTTGAAATAAACTTAACCTGCCTGACTTAACAACTGACTTTCATTATAAATTTGGTGGCTCTAGCTTTTGTAGTTTAAAAGATCCAGGTGTTTAAAATTTGCTAAAGAACACTGAGACTGGACCATGTAGACTGTAGTCAGATGAGTCCAAATTTAACCGCTACAGTCCGACGGGAAGCAATATTGCTGGAAGCTTACAGGCGAATCATTGTAAAGACGCCATATAAAGGAAACCGCCAAGCACGGAGGCGTGGGGTTGCTTTTCTAAGTTGTGGAAATTGGTCCCTTAGTAAAAATAGATGGCATAATTGTAGTAGGCTTATAGCATACCTCTACTATTTAACCACTAACAGTGCCATCACTAGGATTAACAGTGCCTTTATGAGTTTACATAAATAAGATAGTGATATCGCTTGTATTAATAAGAGAAAGAAGGACAGAGCTAATTTTAAGAAAAGACTTAAGAAAAGAGGAATAAAGAGGAATTAAAGAAGAGACGCGGACAAAAGGTTCACCAGTGAAATCTTAAAGAAAAAAGTTTTAAAGCGAGATTTAATTGCGTCTACAAACTCAGAAGTGGGATTGAGTTCCCATGGATTCCCACCATGGATTTTAATATAAACGAAGTATCAGTTGTGCAGTTAAAAAGATGTCTCGCTGCTTTGGGCTTGTCAACAAGAGGATGCAAGGCCGAACTCATGGCGCGTATAGTCGCAGTGCCGACAAATGAGCGTGGCAACGTTCCAGATGTGGAGCAAACTGATGAGGAGGAGATGGCAGAGAACACCATGGCATCCAAGAAGGAGGAACTTCCATGGCAATTGAAAAAGTTTTGCAACAGCTAACTGTGCAGTTAGAGGTGGCAAAAACTTTGCTGCAAAATTTACGTGCACCAACTATCGGCGCTATACAACAGCAACAGTTAGAGCAGGATGACAGCAGTCTTCAAGACGAAACAAGCATCGGTGGCGCCAACGCCGAACTTGTCGAGCGCGCGAGCGACGCGCGCATTAGCAAAGCCGAGACTGGTGGTGAAATAGGGGCAAACGTTTTGAAAGCAGCAACAGGCCCGCCGCTTATGCAAAATTGTGAGCTGACTTCATCGCTATTTAGTCTAGCAAAGGAAGTGCTGGATGAATTTTCTGGAGAGAGATCAGTCAACAATTGGATTGCTCAATTAGAAAACATATCAAAGCTGTACCGCTGTACCGACATCCAGAACGAGTTGCTCTGCATTGTTAAATTGAAAGGCAATGCCTGGGAATGGTTGCATGCAGATCCATCACGTATCGTTATGTCCTTGAGCGAGCTGTTGGAACCGTTGAGAATCGTCTTTGGAGGCAAGCTTTCCAAGACTGATATGCGCCGTAAATTTGAAGAACGCATATGGAGAGTGTAGGAGAAGTTAGCGTTATATTATGAAAGCAAATTTCAACTTACACGTGACCTAAGGCTAGACGAGGAGCTGCTAGACGGTTTAATAGAGGAAATACCGGACTTACAGTTATGCACACAGGCCAAAATGTAATGATTCGAGAGACCGGGCAGGCTAATGCGAGCATTCGGAGGAGTGTGCTTGCCTGAGCTTGCCGTCAGCAAAAGCAGCACCTAGAAGCTTGATGAAGGAAACACGTTGCTTCAATTGCAACTATAAAGGACATTGGGCGAGGGATTGCTTGAAGCCAAAGAGAGAGCCAGACTCATGCTATGGGTGCTACTGACCACCTTGTGGCAAAATGCCCAAAGAGGAAAATTCTGGCCGATAATAATTATGTAAGATTAATTAACATAAATTTCAACAATAATGCTAAGCATGCCATCATTGCATAATGCCTCTTAGATTCAGGAAGCCCCATTTCTTTTATAAACGGACAGACGGACATGGCTATATCGACTCGGCTTGTGATGCTGATCAAGAACGCCTTGCTTTTGCTTTAGAGTATATTAAGAAGCCTTTGGAGCTTTGGTACAACGTTTTGTGGACAGATGAGGATGCATTTCATTTGGAAAGAGTTGTATGCATTTAAGTCGAAAAAACAAGAAAACTGCAGTGCAGCCGTTTACCAGATTTGGATGTGGAACAGTAATGTTTTGGGGTTACATGTCATACTATGGTTTTGGAGATTTGGTGCCAGTAGAGGGTACTCTAAAATCAATCAGGATATCTGCATATATTAAATGCACATGCATTTGCTTCGGGAAACAAACTATTTCCAACCATTGACTGGGTATTGCAGCAAGATAATGCTCCTTGCCATAAAGGATCAATACCTACAAATTTTTTGAGGGACTTAAACCAAGCCGTTCTGCCATGGCATGCGCAAAGTCCGGACCTGAACATTATAGAAAATGTTTGGGCTTTCATGAAATCTCAAAGATTATTCAACAGTTACCGAAAACGGGATGATACCATCGAGGAAATCACCGAAATTTGGTCCAAACTAACCATTGACTTTGCCCGATCCTTGGTGGCATCAATTCCAGCCCGGCTTTAGGCTGTATTTGACGCAAAAGGAGGAATAACTAAATACTAATATAAAATAAAGAATCCCGTTGTTATATAAAACCAAAATCTAAAAAAAAAATAACATTAAATAATAGAAAAAAACATTAAGTTTTGTGTAAATACTTAAAACGCAATAAAAATGTGTGTAAATACTTTTGACAAATAAGAGAAAGAAGGACAGAGCTAGTTTTAAGAAAATACATAAGAAAAGAGTAATTGAAGAAGAGACGCGGACAAAAGCACTGGTGAAATAATGAAATCTTAAAGAAAAAAGTTTTAAAGTGAGATTTATTGCGTCTACATACATAATGAAAAAGGAGGACTACCTGAGTATTCTTCAAACCCATCTTACCAGATTTGTGGACGTATGCGCATATCAATCACCTGAACTTACATTTCAGCAGGACAGAGACCCAAAGCATACAGCAAAGGTGGTTAAGTAATGGCTTACGACTCAAAGTTTTATGTTGATGGAGTGGCCCCTACCAAGTCCCGACCTCAATCCGATTGAGAGCTTGTGGTCAATCGTGAAGCGACGATTGGGACAATATAATACTCCTCCCTCTAACCTCGACATGTTATGGCAAAGAATAAACTATGAATGGACGCAAGTTCCCCACATTTTTCATAATTTTCATTCTTCAAGTAATAAAAAATAAAGGTATATGGACCAAGTATTAAACAAGAAAGAAAGTACAGTCGAGCACGCCCGACCGTATAATGCTCTCTGCATTTTAATCCCGATTAAATTATTAAAATCGGTATTGAGATATTACAATGGGTAGTACTTCATTTAAAGACGTTGAAACAAAACAATCTAAGCATAATCAGTCATAAATCTGTTTGTTTGTATGCGCAGACACATACGAATGACAATATATGATGCATATACATATGTATGTGTGTATTCGGCGCGGTCAGCGTCCATGGGCAGCGCTGCCGCCACACAAGCAGCGAAATTGTGCTTTTATGTTTCTATCTCGCTTGCACTCATTAGTGATATTGCGTTCGATTATCAATATTGTAACGCTTCTAGTTTTCTTGTTTATAGTCCGATTTTAATGCACCGTTCAGGATAGTTTGATATAGTTAGCCTCCACTCGAATTATACAATTGCAATGCTGTACTATATGAACAAATGCCTGTAGGCGGAACGAAAGTTGAGCATTATTTTTATGTATTGTGGGAAAAAAGGGCGTGGCAATCCAATATTTTAAATGCCAAAGCATTCACGCGGTCGCTAGGAACTTCCATACCAGAATTGGTGATCCTATGTGCCATAGTTACTGAGATATTTGGTGAAAACACTGATTTTTCCGAGGTCCGTCTAGTTATTTGCTCATTGTGGGCGATTGGGGCGTGTATTAAGTGACTAAATTTGTGATCGATTGACACTAAGCTCGAACTTGTAGCTCTTACCATCTCTGAAATCTGTTTGTTCATACGGACGGACAGACAGACAGACGGACGTAGCTATATCGACTCGGCTTGTGATGCTGATCAAGAATATACATATATACTTTATGAGGTCTGCCACGCCTCCTTCCGCTCTGTTATATTCTTTTGCACAAACCCAATATACACTTCCAGAAAGTATTATAAGTAACAAAGGCCACAGTCGAGCGAGCCGACTGTGAAAGACCCCGTACTCATTATAATTCCCTTTTTTTTATACAAATTACAAGTATTTCACCGAACCAGACCAAAATTTGATAAGGATACTTACAATGTAGGAATTTGGTAATAATAGCTCAAGTAGTTTCGAAGTTATGGTGATTTGGATATAGTTTTTGGTGGGAGAATATAGTTTTTTTTACAGTTTGTTTGCAGTTTGCAGATGCGTGGCAACAATTGGAAATTAACTTGATCTGCCTGACATATGTATGTACATACATACATAATCTCCAAGATCCAGCTATTCATTTACTATATCCAATTGCACCTTATAAAAAATCGGTTAGAAATTAATCTTTTGTGTGTACGTTAAGAACGAGGTCTAAAGACGCAAAGATCCTGGTTTATGAAAGAGAGGATGACAGTTTGATGGGTTGGTAAAGAAGTAGAGTTCCTGCTAAGCATTCCAAAGTTTGATTATTGGTTATTGTACAGAGTTATTGAGGTTCAGTACACCTAACTAGACAACTTTACTCTTTTTCAAAGTACGGGGTCTAACAAGAAAGGATGCTATAGTCGCCTCGCGACATATAGTTTTAAACGTACATATTTGTAGGTTCATACAGACAAACAGATGTACGTCATTACGCTCGGTTCCTTTTATTTGCTTCAACGTGTTCCATTGCATGCACTATCCATTGTGCTGGATACTCATTTTAATAGTTTGATCGGGAGTAAAAGCAGTGAGTATTATACGGTCGGGCGTGCTCGACCATACTTTTCTTTCTTGTTGATAATGCACACTCGCCATTGGCAATATTATTTAAATAATTTATGTTATTTAAGTTATAATTATTTTTTATTTTTGTATTTCACCTTTGTTGCATTTGTTTCATTATTTATATAGTTATTTCATTTTATCAGTAGCTTGTTCGCGATCATTTATGGTGAGAAAAATTGATATTACATATTTTAGGACTTTTGGCACAATAAAAGTCAACTCGCATTTTGTGGTTAAGTTGTTGCTTGATGTATTTTTAGTAATCATTCCTTTCTTTATTTGCGGTTTTTTAACATGTGCTTATCTTATTTTAAAGATATATTACTTCATACATTTCATTAACATGCACATAAATGTGCATATTTATATATACTTGTATTTATACTTGCTTAATCGAATCTGTTGACATTTACGAAATAAGCATTTGAGAAAGAGACTGATAGAATCAATACAGAGTGAGCGAGAAGAACGAAAATTGTACAGAAATGTAAGACTAGACTCGTGGAACTCTTAACTGGCTACCTTAAACTAATGTACAAAAATATTGATAACTTAAGAACGATTAACTTAAATGTTAAAATAACGACAACAATGACATCAACTTGTACGTAGTATCTTTTTATATGTACCACATAGTATATTGTACTAATCTGGGTGTAGATTTGGTCTAAAATCATTTAAAGTAATCATATACATAATTGACTCACAGAGTTTCGTTATGTGTTTGTGTGTGTGTGTGTGTGTGTGCGTATGTATGTGTGTGTGTGTGTGTGGCTAAGTGTAAGTGTGTGAACTTTGTGAAAACCCTTTAGTTCTACTTGGTTTGATCGCTTACAGTTCATAGCTGAATTCATACGTCAATCCCTTTGTTCATTTCATTAAGAAAGGCTACAGGCGAGCGTCCCGACTGTAAAAGACCCCGTACTCATGCTATGTCCTAAGGCAGCAACGGGATATTTTTGCCCTGTGTAAGCTTGGTTGCAATCACTCAACTCAACAAAATGTCCCATTTTCGACCGATTTGTCATATTGGTAGCTATAGGACATAGTTGTCCGAATCGGATTTAACTTGGTATGAATAGTTATTATGGTAACAGTGGCAACCAGATTTTATTTTAAATTTGATTTCTAATAATGGTTAACTATGTAAATATAAAATATATGTGTGTATAATAAATATTTATGAAATCTATGAATAAATTCACATTTATGTCTGAATTAAGGTTTGAACTGTAGGCGAACGTCTCACCAGCAGGTTAGACCCTAGAACATTTCTGTAAAAAATATATATTTTTTGAAATACACATAAATATATGATTTTCTAAAATATATAGTTCATG
This sequence comes from Drosophila dunni, assembly GCA_018152125.1. NCBI lineage: Eukaryota > Metazoa > Arthropoda > Insecta > Diptera > Drosophilidae > Drosophila > Drosophila dunni. The sequence goes on along the minus strand of JAECXC010004135.1, from coordinate 135,072 downwards.
CCTGAACCAATTCATGTCTGATTTCAGCCAGAAGCTTAAAGAGTTGAATGGAACTTTCTCTCATCAATTCCTAAGAGATGCTCCTCAACACATACATATCTGTCTTTGAGCTTTTAACTGAGCCTTTTGTGGCATGCCACTGTCAGTGTATGTGTGTGCGTGTGTATCTGTGGTACGTGCCTTCTGCTCTGCTTCAAATAAAAGTAACTATTGTACGAGTAGTTAGATGAATTGAATAGTTTGTGGTGTATCATAGTTCATAGTTGCGTCAATAAGATTCATTCGATTAATACAGTTTTTAGTTATTATTATTATAATTGCTAATTTCGTGTCGTGTCTAAAATTTTTTCACATTTTATATAAATAGAAAAAAAAAGTTTTGTGGTCCCTGGCGTATGTGTGTAATTCAATTGCCTCCAACATGCTACAACAATGAATAACTCAAAGTAAAACTAATATTATAAACGGTATATATATGTATATATATGCATATATGTAAATATTCGCTTAACTATATAGATGATTAAGAAGTTTGCAATAGGGTGTGCTTGACATGGAGTTCGTTCGCTTTATAAATTTAGTTGGACTGCTTAGCTGGCTGTGACCCATTTTTATTGAACCCATTAAAATTGTTCCATTGAATTTGTAACAATCGTTTTCGATAACGATGCATCGCGACCATCACTATCGTTATCGCTATGGCTATCGCTATCGTGGTGCTTTTTACAATGCAAACGGCGTAGAACTCAATCGCCGGCTAGTTCGTTAGTTATTTATTTAGATAGATAGTTATTAAGTTTGCTTGCTCGTAAGTTGTAATAACTAGTTGTTAGTTAATATGTTAAATAGTAGTATGTGTGTGCATGTATGTTTATAGAACATAGTATCTTTTATATATTTAGTATCTGAACAGTGTCGCGATTCGATAACTACGGTACTACGGTAGCTTAACTCGTGGTGCTACACACAACGAAACTCTATAGAAGTAGGCGCAGTCATGCCCATTTGTCTCTAACTGTTTCGGGATTGCTTTCTACAGAAGATTCGACTACGGATCGCAGCAGAGAGGAACGGGATAAGTAAATAGCTTAACATTGTTTGAAACAGTGTTTCATTAGTGTTGCAGTGTTGTAAATTGTTCTAATAGAGTGTTGTTGCAGGTTAGCTCAATTGAAGCGACAAGTTTTAGTGTTTTAGTTTATCTGTAAAGTTTTATGCTTAAAACAGTTTTATAACAAAATTTATCAAATCTGTGTTTTGTCAATATAATTTCAAATATATTTTTTCAAAATATTTTTATTTATTTTTGGTTTTTGTTACTCTTTGTTCTTTTATAGTAATCTTTTTTAAATCTTGTTATTTGTCATTTTAGTCAAGAAGTTTTGTTAAATACCGCTTAGCTTATAGATGAAATATTAGAGTTTGGTAAGTTTTAAATAAGCTTTTTAGTAACCGTTTGCATTTGTTAAAGACTAAGCTAGAGACCTTTGTGATAAAAGGCTTCATGGGTCTAACCAAAATCTCTGGCGTTATGCAAAAGCTAAGTAGTACCTGAAGCTGGCTGCGTCGAGACTTATGAAACTAACTCAATAACTACTACTAAGGAGGTCTTCACTGATGGCTTCTATGGAGGATGATCAAATTTTACAAATGTTATCGAGGAAACTAGAGCTGAGTGGTAAATAAATAGTGGTATAAATAGCATATAAAGCCAATTGAATTGCTAGACTAGTGAAACGATTAATGTATGAATTTATGTACTCGTATGTTTATAATTTGGGGAGCATTTGAACATATTGCTATATTCTTCCGAGTTCTAGGCTAAGATTGCTAAGTTTTAAATAGTTAGGCTAACTCTTAGATAGGTCTAAATATTCTAAACTGAATGTATTTGTTTCATTGCTTAATTCAATTTGTGGTAAAAGGCTCTCTACACTAAAGGCTCTATATAATCGAAGGTACTCGAGAAAGCATATCTGTTTGTATGAATGAATTATTCAAGTATCTATATTATATTATAAATTTATTAATTATCTTCTCTTGTTAGTTATTATAGTTTGTTTTTTTTTTGTTCTTGATCTCTTCATGTAGTTTGTTCGGTTGAATTGAATTGTATTTAAAACGTTTCTTAAATAGTTCTCTATATAAGTTATTAAAGCTTTCGGTTTTCATTAAACTATTTCATAACATATTATCATAACATACAGTATATATATTTACTTATCTGTATACATATCTTTTATATGAGTGTATATAACTACGTACTTAATAGACTCTAAGGATAAGAGGTATATACATTTTGTTCGCTTTTCTTTGGTTTTTATTTGTTTTTATTTTGTATTATTGAAGTTAGCAAATCCACCACAATCCAAGAACTAAAACATATGAAACAATCATGATGGGACTCTACGCACAAAGTACAGACACCTGTTTAAACTATTTAGAAATTAAAACAAAGGTGCGCCAATGGCATGGACGCTATATTTTTATAGGACGGTTTGATGTGGATAATTTAAACTCACTTTCACTTTCACACTCACACTCGCACTCACACATACAAACACACTCACACACTCACACACACACACAAATACTCACAAGCACACTGTCATAAAAAATGCACTATTTATCGTGTATACGTTTATCTTTTTTCATTTTCGAAATTTGAATATCAAATGTAAAGCTGTGTTTCATAAAGGCGGTGCCAGTGCTGGTAAACGGATTGGCGACGATAACAGATAACGATCAAATCAGGGAATGACAATAGATTAACTTGTGTTTAGTTTATTTTTAGTCTTTTTATCTTTAACTAAAGAGTCAGACAATATTTAGTTCGGGCTTAAAGCTGTTAATTCCGATTTACTAGTATAACGTATAAGTCTAATGTCAATGATTCTATTCCAAATAATCTTTTTTTAGCTGAACTCTAGGAGTCATATTGCGCTTTGGCTTACAAAAAAAAAATGTATTAGACTAGAGGTAAGAAACAAATTTTGGCATAATAGTGGATTGCTCTATGTGGTTTATATTATTTTGTGCTCTTCTGTTCTTGGCATTAAAACTATTTTTGTTTCGAGAACATAATTTTCATTTCCATGAAACTTATTTGCATACACAAATCTTCAATATAATACTTTTCTCATATCTGCTTTGCGGGACATTTTGGGGTTGATCTTGTGTATATAAGACATATATATTTCTCTCCGTATGCTCTCTTTACAGCATTTTGTACGTTTAACTGAGCCCGGGTGTATCTGGTGTTCCCCTTTGCAAACTATCCAAATTGCTTACTTTATTGTTAGTTCTTCCTTATTTCAAGTATGGTTGAAGTTGTTGTTGTTGTTGTGGTGAGTATGTCGATCTGGGATTATAATTCTCAAAGCTTGTCTTTATCACGATCGATGCTCATTGCTTTAAAGATGCCACGTCCAATGCCATAGCGCAGGTTAAACTGATCCAGACTCGAGGCACGTGGTCGGTTGCTGCCACTCTGTGACGTCACTGTCGCATCTGCGACATCAGCAGTGCTGCTTCCTGCCCCTGTAGTAGCAGCTGAAGTAGCAGCCAAACGCTCATCACCATCGGTTTCACTGTACTCCGTTTCGGTATCGCTAAACTTACGACGCCGGCGCAGAAAGGTACTACAGTGCCTCAGCTCGCCCAGATTGTCGGAGAGGGAGTGGCCCCGCCTTCGCTCTTGGCGCTCCATTTCGGCGGCTAACATTTGAACCTCCCAGTCGTTGTGGCCCGCGGTACTAGAACCGTTCCGAGGGCTAGTATTACTGCTGGCTACCAGAGCTCCACCGCTCAGTTCGTCCTCCGCTTCATCCTCGTCCTCATCGTCTTCTCCTTCGCCAACAATGTTCATTTTGCTGGATGAAGAGCTCGAACTAGAGCTCTCACCTATGTCCAGTATTACGCTGTCCGATAATCTGGTCAAATTACCTGTCACATCAGAGACCATCATGCCAGCACCTCCTCCACAGCTTCCACCTCCTCCACCTGCCGCCCTATCTGCAGAGTAGCTGGTGACCATACGCTCATTCCAGTCACGATAACCCGGCAGAAGGTTTCCTCTGCTGCCGTGCCGGCCATTACCGTGGGCTGCATAAAAGCTGGGATGACTCTGGGCGTGCTGCGAGGCCAGAGTACCCGGTCCGCCGTAATAACTGCTAGCGCAGTTCAGCGCGTTCGCGGAGGCAGCGTGGTGTCTGCTCGGACCAGGCGAAATGCTCCGGCGACCACCCTGAATGGGCGGGGAGGACGTAAACACCGTGTCCAGCGAATCACCGCGCTGTTGGAGAGAAAATTCTTGAAGACACAACCACAAGTGGACCACTTTCGGGGCTTACCATGAAAAGCAGTTCGGCGGAAGATCCCGAGCTACTGTTGTCCTGTTCGTTGGGCTCGTCGTCGTCAACAGATAACTGGGAAATCTTTTCTCGCTTCGTTCGCCGCACCGTAGAGGCCAGCGTTGGCTTCTGCTCAATCGTGCGAAGTTTGAGCTGTAGTTGAGCAATGATTGCGTCCCGACGTCGCACCTCTCCGGCCATGCTGGAGAACTGACTCTCGAACTTTGACTGCATATCGTTCATGTGCGTCTTAATCACTTGGTTGATACCGCTCAGTATCTGATTGAAGTAGTCTTGCGCCTCTGGAAATCCTTGAACACAATTTGAAAATTGTAACGTCTCTAGTTAGTAAAATTATTGTAAGTTTCCAAATACAATTTCCGGGTGTGGAGGTGTGTGTGTCTATTTCTGTTTACGAGACAAATAATAACATGTCTGCACATATATGTAATACATATTATGTATGTACTTTGAGGAGAGCGAGATAGCGACAACTAAAACACAATTTGGGTATAAGCACTAAGTTTTGTTTCGCTTTTTGTGTAGTTGTAATTGTGATTATTGTTGTTGTGATTTTTGTGGTTGTGGTTGTTTTCCACGGTGTTAATAACGTGTTGATCAAAATAAAAATAATCGCATACATACGTATTTAATGTTATTTACACACATTCCCATACACAATACAGCCGCTCCACGAGGCTCGATCAAAAATTAATCAAACTGAACCAACAAACAACTAAAAATCTATATTTAATTACAAAAATTACTAAACTCCTTTATCAAAATTTGCCAAAGACCATTGGTTAAATCCTGAGATCCATATTGAGGAATTCTTTATCCGGATCTTTGGGTTAAAATAACCGAAAATCTACTGAAAAAAGTTGTTTAATTACATAAATCCGTTTGGGGAAGTATTAGAGGTTAACTGGATTATTAGACCCTGTATTCTAAAAAAGGGTAAAGGGGTCTTTTACGTTTGTCAGTAGAAAAATGTGTGTAAGAGACAGCGGCGTGTCCGACTCCATAAAGTATATAAATATATTCTTGATGAGCATCACCAAGTTTGAGGCGGATCGGACAACTATATCCCACAGCTTCCATAGGACAAAATTGCATATTTTTATGGATTCTATGGAAATTTGCACTAGAAGGAGTACGGAGTCTGTACCCTTTCTTACTTGTATTTTAACAAAAAAAAAAACGGGAAATAAACTTAAACAAAGTTACACAAAATCCATTATTTTTTACAAATGTTCCCACTGGATTCGTTGTTCAAATATGTACAAATATGCTAAAGCGCTATAGATGTCTCGGTGTTAGCCGCATGCTGAACTGTACCCGATCTCGATGATTCATTCCATTGCGTTCCAAAGAGCGTGCGTGATCGTGCTTCGATAGGCTTCAAACTCGATATCGATAAATCGAGGTCGAACATTTTGAATGCTGCCTGAAAATGCATTGTGACTGTGCAAATTATGTACTTACTTAGTCTAATTAGATTATACATAATAGAAGCCCCAAGAGTAAAACTTTGGGTTGATTAATAGTTATCAATTTGCAGTTTAAGTGAATTTGATAAAGCAAATAAAACAAATTAATTAAATAGCTTAGTTAAAAACTTACTTTAACATTGCATAAATTAAGATCTCAGCTTTGTACAGCTGTTGTTTTAAATCTTATGGTTACTGTAAGAAGCAAATTATCTAGGGGAAAAGTTGGAAACTGATTTTTATATAATCTGATACATATTTTTTAAGATGCCTTCATGCAGACGAGATCGCTTAATGAATAATATTAAATAAAATGGTGTTAGAAATATACCGAGTGATACAGTGATACAGAAAGAGAGAGATGGAGATAAAGTTTAAGCACAAGCATAGCAAAGTAGGTGATTAGGTGAACGACGCAGCAAAAGTGCATGCAGAAGGCAGTTATACTTTCAGTCGCATTAGGGGTACTCCGCGAGTGCGGAAGAGTGGAATACCGCTAATGCTGACTACTGTTAGCATCAGCATGGGTGGACGTGGCAAGCATTGCTCTGTATTATAAGCTAAAATAGTATAAGTATAGTAGTAGTAGTAGGTATGAAAATTATATACCCGTATTTATATACATATAGTTGGTGTTGGATAAATTGAAGAGATTATTGGTGTATGAGTGTTGTAGAAATTTTAGGGTATTACCTTCCAATTTCGGCACTTGACCCTCGCTACCGCTTATCGAATTCATCGTATTCTGTCGGAGCTGTAAATTCAAATTCAAATCTGTGGATGTGGTGGATTGTGCATGAAATTCGTTATGTTTTGAGAGAATTTTATTCGACGAGGACATGGAAGAGCACTCAACGACGTATGAAGTCGATGCGGAAGCTGAAGCTAATGCCGAAGTCAAGGCTGAAGCCGTTGAGGCGGTGCCAACGCCAGCGAGAACGCCGCTCAGTTGTGGCTCAAAGTCAAAACTCTCTTGCGGCGAATTCGTTGGCGTTACCAATGGCAACGTTGGCGTCCAGACCGACTGTTCTGACGTCATCAAGCCCGTTGATCGTGGCGACTGCGAGCCGATTCCCGATACCGATCCGATAGGCGTTAACGTTTTATCTTTACCGGTATCGCTACCGTTACCGTTACCGCTACCATTACCGTTACCGTTATCGTTACCGTTACCGATCGCGAGTTTTTGGTTGTTTGGGAGAGTTTCAAAGGCAGCGAGCTGACCTTCATCTCGGGCACTGGCGGGCGGGCTGGAAAGAGTTGAATGGAAGGTTACACTCTTTAAGAGCTTACTGTGCCTAGCCACGTACCCTTCCAAGGTCGGCTCCGTGAGCAGAACCCGCGACTGAACTGCACTGGAGCTTGCCTCCTCTTGGGTAAGAGCGGCAGGGTCAGTGTTAGTGACAGAACCATTATCGCCATCATGTTCAGCTTTATTATCACCATCAGCAGCTACTTTGTGGAGCTTCTTGAGTATGCTCTTGAGCTTGCGTCGTTCCATGGTTTCATTCGACTCGGGACTAAGGGGCATGTAGTCCAATTGAAGCAGTCGCTGGCCGTGCTGCTTCTTGCAATTGCTGTCCGATGCGGATGCCGATGCGGAGGCCGACGCGGAGGCCGATGCGGATGTATTGGTTGAATTCGATGTTGAGCTCGTGGTGGACTCGTAGGTGCTTAGAAACTGCGAGTAGATGCCGGAGGTGTCGCTGTAGCAGCGATAGAGGGACTCCGTGATGGGCACTTCGTTGTTGTTGCTGGTCGACTTGGAACAGTCCAGACTGAAGCTACGCGTCTGAAGGGCCTTCTCCAGCTCGGCTAGCTTCTGTCGCTCATTGAGGATCTTGAGACGCTTCACAAAGGGCAGGCCGCAATACTCCGGCGACAGATCGAAGACACTTTGATATAGCTTCCGACCTCCGTTTCCTCCCTCCCCGCTCTCGGGCTGCTTCTGCTCCGGCTTCTGCAGCCGGAGGCATTCCCGTGCAGTACTCAACGAGCTCCGAGTGTTCGACGAGCATGTGCTCGAACTCGACGCTTGACCATTGCCATGCCCATGTCCTTGCCCATGACCATGTCGCAGGGACCGAGAACTGCGCGCACTGTGATGCCTAAGTTTTCCACTGATGCCGGAGCTTCCGTCCGTGAGCTGCGAAATGTTACTTAGGGAATAGTTCTTGAGTGGAGTGTCTAGGTCAGCGTCGGGCGAATAGTTTGTCAGGCTCGTGTAGCTTGAGGACATGAGGGTCGCCAACTTGAGCTTAGACCAAGGTTTTATGGGCGTCCCATCTGTGTCCGTATCCGATTGCATGGGCGTATTTAGCTTATGGGAGGCCTTGACCGACTTCTTCGATATTACAGCACCACTGGACCCCGATCCACCAACTGTTTCTAAAAATGATCCACTTGCCCCATGCTTGGCAACCACAGGCAATGACTTGGGTGGCTCCTTCTTGGCAATCGCTCCGGTGTACACCACTGTCGGACCACTGCAGCTGGCCCCGGTGCCGATGGTGGTCGTGATACTGGGGGTACCACTTCCTGGTACAGCTATGGCAGGCACTACGCTCTGGAGCTGCTGAATCCTTTGCTTAAAGGTGACCTTCATGACGGGCTTGCTTGGTGCCACCGCCAACGATTGTGTCGCAGTAGCCATATCTGAAACAGGCCCTGCTCCTAGCCCGGTTGATCCACTTGATCCAAAGTCCAACTTGCTGCTTATGTTGGCTGGCGTGTTTGCCTAAAATAGGAACGGAGTCGGTAAAAAGGAGGGAGGTGGAAAGGAGGACAAAAGAGATTAGAGCGGGCATTAAAATGCGGTGGCAATGATCTGTAGTGATATCTCATTGTCTAGTACAAATTAATACGATATATTGTGATGAGGAATATCTTGATTTGGCTTTACCATGACGATGCTACAGGTATCACTAGAGGCGTTCGGTTGGGGCTCGTTTTTAATTTTCAACTGTTGCAATCTCTGGATCAGGGGAAAGCCTTCGTTGAACTCGCGTTCGGGCTCTTCCTGTATCGATTCCTGCGGCGATAACGTACACGTTACATGTGAGTGAGGTGGAGATTTCTGTGGTGGTGTGGACTTAACAGCTCGCTCTTCGCGATCCTAGTGCAAGACACATAAAGACACATACAAAACTACTATTTAGGAGCCGGGGTTTAAGTTACGAGTACAAACAAATTACACCACTAAATTAGCTGGCATTTGCGTAATTTTTAATTTTGGATTGAAGCTAAAATCAATTGAACAAAATAATTAATTAAATAACTTCAAATAATAACAATAAAAAATGCGAAATGTTTTGTGTGTTTTATGGCGGTTTCTTCGCTTGTGATCTATGTACTATATGTATTTGTCTGTAGTGTTCTGAATTAGTCGTTGTTTTTAGCTGTAGTGTTGAAAGGAACCAAAGAACTTAAATAATATGCACAGGCAAGTAGGTAGTGGAGGGGTCTAACGTCTAAGGTCTAACGTCAGAAGCCAAGCAATTCTTAAGCCTCAGTATTCAGCATGTATACACCAAGCATAAATTATACGACAAGTAATCTAGGCTACAGTCGAGCGAGCCGACATCAGATCTGCGCTTTGCGCTTATTTTTATAGATATCTCTGAAACGGCTTGACCGATGCTGATGAAACTTATATAAAATTGTATTTCACTGCCTATATATAAAATGATTTAAAAATATAATTCTTATCAAAACTTTTATTTTTACAACATTTTTTATACCAAATATATGGGTGTACAAATCTCTACATCAACAGTAGATATGTACTAAAGATTTTAACAGATGTCTAAGGCTAAGACATATTTTGATATTTTCTCTTATAGTTATTCAAACAAGAACAAAAAAGCCAACAACTCGTTCTTGAATGATGAAGGAAATCTCTTATTTTTGAAGTTATTCTACGTGAGGAAGCAAGTTAAAAAATTATAAATTCGAATATCTACTCGAAGCATAAATTTACATTCTATCAGGAGTTTCCTCTAATGTATTTGAAGAAAGTAAATTTTGACAAACAAATTATTTTTCCCTCACTTATTATTTTAAGGCAAGTTCATTCACTTTTAAATTTTACGCTTTGTGGCGTTAGTTTGTGTGTAAATATACATATTATAAACTTCAATAAAATTTACTGACAAAAATAAAGGTAATCTAATCGAATTATTGAAACTAAACAATCGTGGCAATAATTTTAAATAAACTTGATTTGCCTGATTTGGTGGCTTTAGCTCTTGTAGTTTAGAAGATCCAGGTGTTCATGCAGACGGACGGATAAACAGACAGACGGACATTACTATATCGTCTCGACTGTTGATGCTGGTTAAGAATATATATACTATATGAGGTCGGAAAAGCTTCTGACAAACTTAAGTGACCCCTCTATACATTAAAAATATTTTACATTAAGTAACATCACGATTTCAGAGTTGCTTCTAGAAGATCTAGAAACCATTAATCAATTCTTACAATTTCACTGATTAAGTTTATGTATATACTCTGCGTAAGATGCAAAGTCTCGTTGTCTGTTGCCTACTTAACCTACCTAACCAACTTACAGTGATCTCCTCACAAGGTATTCTAAGCTTAAACAGATACAAGCGACAAGTTATGCTCAAATTTCATTTTAGTCCCTTGTCTTGACATATTTCTCCAATCGTCTTATTCATGCTCTCGATATTCAAATAACTTTAAGTTGTGTTTAGTTTTCTGATTACAAAACGTGCTTCATTCAAGATGAACAATTGAACTGAATTACGAGATATACTTAATAAATAGAACGTGTTCTTGACAGTGCACGAGAAAAACAATTAAATATTTACTATAAATTATAAACAAAATGATAAAAAGCAATTTGGAAAATTTATTAACAAGAAGAGAAAGCAGCACTCGATGCGGTCAACGTATGGAATTCGCAAAGAGCGGGTCTTCAGGTGTTCAAGTATAGAATTGTTAGGTGTTCAATTGTGTGTCTGCGTGTGTGTTAGTTTAGTTGTGCGATGTCTGTTCAGTTTATATTTGTTCGGTTGAAGGCGGTTTCTGTGGCAGTAAAATCCATTTAAAGCTCGTAGAGATGGTGTATGAAAGCAACACACAAATTAATCGAATTGCGATCAGAGTAAGTGAATGTCGAGCCGAGCTGGGTGTGATGTGTTGGTGGTGGTAAGAGAGTGGTTGGGTGGTAGGGGTTGATGTAGGAAAAACGATGTCACCAACCCAGCTTATGCTTAGGTGATCGACTTACCTGCTTTTCCTTTAGCAAGCGCAATCGCTGCAACAAAGGCAGCCCCGCCCCAATAGGACTGGGTGTCTTATCGTGCAATTCATCCTTGGCTTCGGCACTGTCAGCATCCTTTTCGTCCGACCGTACGCGCGACATGCGTTTCAGCATGATCTTGCTCCCGCGGGGCGAGGTAATGTGCAGCGGCTGCATTTCCATCGATTCATCGCTTTTTCGTGAGGTCCTAAGAATATTGGAAAGGTTATTTTCTGTATCAAGTATTTTTTTCTCTGGGTGGAATGATGGGTATATAGGGTAGAGGGGTATATTAAGCTTGTCTGTAGCGAACTGTGCGAAACAGGTAGAAGAAGTGTTTCCGACCCCATAAATTACATATTATATATTCTTGATACGCGTCAAAAACAGAGTCGATTTCCGTCTGTGCGCCCGTCCGTCCGCATGAACACCTGAGCCTTAGAGACTTTTTAAAGCTAGAGCCACGAAATTTGGAATGAAAGCCAATCTACTGTGTATGTCATCCTTACCTAATTTAGTTTCGATTGAACAACTATTTCCTATAGCTCCCACAGGATAATTCGGTTAAAAATGTGAAAAATGTGAATTGTAAGGAAAAACGCGCACTATAAAAAGTACGGGGTCTTTTACATGCTTGCTCCACTGTAGTCAAGTACTATAGCAAGTACTTATTGTACTTATTGTAGTCTTTCTTATATGTTATAAGTTATAATGTTATATATGTTATAACTTGACTGATACATCCTGTAGCTCTATGATTTTTGTCAAAACTACACGGGTTAACATAATATTACTTTATGTAATGTGTTTTGGTTTAGATATTTAAAGTAGTTTTTAAGTTCGTTGTCATAAAATTGAAGTCTTTATACATACATTATATTTGGTGGGGTCTATCAAGTCTTATTTTGCATCTAATACACCTAGGGTCAGATTATTTCGTGTTAAAGACAACAGAGGAGCTAAATATATTTTGTGTATATAGCATGCATATATTAGCATAATAAATATGCTAGGTTCTAACTGTAACAGTTGACATTGTTGGGGATTGATTTTTGTTTAATTTTTTTCTGTACTTGCCTGGACTTTTTAAGAACATTGCGAAATCCCTTTACATCGTGTTTAAGTTTGTCCACAATCTTCTTGGAGGCACTATTCTCGCTGCTGTCGCTTTGATGTACTTGATGGTGATGCTGCCCATGGATATGCGGATGAGGGTGATGGGGATGTGCCGCCGCAAAGGCCGCATTCTCCTTGTCGCTCTGTGCTTTGGCATATTTCTTGTTAACACAACGCACCTCCATGAGCCGCTTACGCCCGAGAGTCTGCAGAATTTCCTGAGCATCCGGGTAGTCCTTCATAGCGGCTAGGACGTCCTCGCGTGAAAGGGAAAAGAGCTCCGAGTAGCCCACAGAGCGCACATCCGCAGTACGTCTGGAGGTAGTGAAGAGTAATTAACAGTTCAGCTAAGTAAATAGAATCTTTCACTCACTTGTTGAGGCCGTCCAGATTAAGAATTCCAATTTCACCAAAAAAGTCTCCAGCTTTCATGGTTGTCAGCACCTTACCCGTCTCGCTGAGCACCTCCAAAATGCCATCCGCTATGATGAACATTTCGCGGGCTACCTCGCCCTTTCGGCAAATGGAGTCGCCCGGCGTGAAGATGTATGCCTTCATTTTGAGCACCAAATCGTGCAAAAACTCCGGCTGGCACTCTTGGAATATGGTCACCTTTTTCAGTACGCTTAGATTAACATGTAAGGCCAATTCGGTTTTTAGTTTATCGGGCAGCAGGCCCAAAGCAGTGTTTATATCACCGCCACCCTGTATCCGACCCCGAGACCAACTGTAGTCGTACCATCGCAACACCCGACGCTTCATGCCTCCGGGCACCTGAAATTCGCATTTGGTTAGCAAATCTTTACTAAGATCCTGGGACTCTTACTTTATGGTGTCTCATATAGGTCTTGGCGCCATCCAGTAACCGCTCGAACTCCAAGCGATTGGCATTTCGATTCGTTATCACATTTCCGACTTGACCGACAATTGTCGCAAAGATAAATACGCCAATCAAATAGCTCACGATTGTAAAAATATACCTTTAATAGCCCAATACAAGAGGATAAAAGAAAATCATCAGAAAGCTGGACAAGCGGAAAAGTAGTCATAGGTGAGGTTGAAGAAGAGACAAATAGAGTGATAATCAAAGAGAGACTTTATCCAAGAAATGAATGTTATATTGTTCTCTTTAATCTCTTTAATCTATTCTTGTTTTCTTTTATTTTACAATTTCTCTCCCTCTCTGTCTCACTCTCGCTATCTCTTCCAGTTTTTTTTTTACACATGTTCATTTCGCCGTCAATCAAAGTTTCCGAAAGCACTTTTTTAAGCATTTTGTTATTGTCTCCATTCGAAACGATCTTTAAGCTTTGAAGCATCAAATAAAAATATCATTGGAATTGTTAAAGGCTGTCGCACGCTTTCGAAAACTTTGAGACTTTCAAGTACAAGTTTTAATAAGTGGAAGCCAAAATTAGTATGTTTGCAACAGTTTACCCAAATGATTAAGATCACAAATTATCGAACTGGTGGACAGCCCCAACAAATTGAATGATATTCATATTATTTGATTGATTTATTTGATTGATTTGATTTTATAAATTCAGAATTCAAAGAAATATTGATCTTATCTGTTTATCATACCCATAACTAGAGCCAAACTGTAGCAGTCTCGATTTGATGCCACGCCTAGGAATTGATCTTGGGCCGTCCACCGAAAAGTTCGGTCTGTGGTTCGATTTGCGTGCATAGAGATGCAATGAGTAATGATATGAAAGACAACGAAGTCCCGCCCCCTTGATCTTAAGTCCTTGTACTTATTTGCCCCATGGCTCATACTCACTCTGCATTCGTCTCTGGCGTGGGCAGATCACCAATCGTGGTCAGCGTCAGCGTTGACCAGTACAAGCTGCCCAGGTACTTGCGGGTGAGCGTGGCATAGTCTCCCGGTCTATATGGGTAGACCCAGTCGCCCTGTGTGTTAAAACAAGTTGAATCAAGACATGGCTTCATGGGATTTAAGTAGCACTTACTTGAAAACCCTCCGCCTCGGAGAGTAAAAAATAGAAACAACCGAACCAATGGGCCAATATTAATAGGATATGAATTAGATTAACAACACGCCATAAATTTGGCCAAACTGTTCTACTTTCTACGATGTAATAAAATCTCACAGATCGATATACCTGTAATGATAAACTTCTTAAATATACCTACAATGTTAATTAATAACTACCACTCACTTTAAAAAAGCGCGTAAAACGCAAAAGCGGATGTGTGCCCATCTTCAACTGCAACAGATCCAGCGGTATCAGCGCTATCATATCAAAGATGAACTCACGTGAGTGCACATAGTGACATGCCAGCTTCCTATCGTCATAAACCTGGAAGGGTTATTAAATGCATGTCATTTCAGTTATTTCATTTATTATTAATACCACTTTGATGCACCCCTAACTCAAGTTACCCCAGTCTTCAAGAAGTTTCAGTTTCGAAGAATCATAACATAGTATAATATTATCTGTGGAAATTGTTTAACTCTGAAGAACTTAGCACCTAATTGCATTTGGTAATACTGATGGACGACCATAATATTCAAATATTTCTTTTTCTTCGATGAAAGATTTTATATTAAGTTAGCAAGTACTGACAGCCTGAATAAAAATCAGGTTTTGAAAATCAGTTTATTTATCAACTTTTGACATGCCCCCTGTCGCTCCCATACACCATTACGACTAGAGCTACAGGGACCACAAATTAGGTATTTAGTACCATGTTTAGTCCCATAACTAACTTCACTAAATTGGTCTGGATAGGACAACAATAGCCTATAGCTTTCATACAGCATATCGATTGAAAATAGGAAATGTGTAGATGCGATGTACGGCTAGTAGAGCTAGTAGAGCAAACTCACATATTATGTACATATCATAATTATAACTATCTTCCATAAGTTTGGTTCAGATCGGACAACTATATACAATAGCTCCAATAGGACAAATCGGTCAGGGACTGATACAGTCGGCTCGCTCGACTGTAGCCTTTCTTACATGACATTAGATTCAACTCCATTGCATATAGTACTGTAAAATGTGGAAATAATATTCCCGATCCCAGAAAGTACCTTTTAATATGCAAATAAAGCTGTAATAGTCTACTTACCATAAGACCCTGCTCCAGATAACCTGTGCGTAATTGAACTATTATATCTAAAATAAATACAACATCTGTTATTGAATCGCAGATAAGCCAAAAAGTAGGCACAGATTGCTGTCGATTGCCAAACAGAAAGGCAGGTAAAAATAAAGAAAAGATTATTATTAGTAAGTTGTGGTTTTCAATACTCGTAAGTCGTTCGGTTCAGTTTAAGCTAACTCAGGTCAAGGATACTTATTTGGCAACGTCTTTCACAATTGCAAATGAGGATAAGATGGTTTAAAATGAATATGGGAGGACCATGGGCAATATCAAAGAAATGAAATGGATGTGAGAAAGGAAAATGGAAAATGGGGAATGTGAATGCGAATGCGAATGTGAAGGTGAAGGCGATGGTGAATGCGGCAGAGGTCTGGTCCACACATAAAAGGCTGACAAAAAGAAGCTGGATAACAAGAGCAACAACAATAATGACCACACCGCATTACGAGGCCAAACGTCAGCGACGAGTGTTTCATATGGCAAACGAATGCCCAAAGCTATTCACATTGGCCAGCTTTTGTTGAAGCTGTTGGCAACCCATAGCCAGTTCTAATCTGATGACAAAACACAGGCTAACTGGGTCCCTGTACAAACATTTGCACAGGTCAAAATGGTAGAACGAACCCACCAAAACCGTACAGAACAGAGTTTCTAAACAAGCGACCGGGCAAGCGACCATTTAGCTTATGAGATGGCTGCGTGTCTTTTAATTAAGTCATTACATGTTCGAGTCTAGAAAAAGGTAGTAAGCAAGGCCTTGAGAATTCCGACTATTAAATACCCTGTTTCCAATCGTAACCCTCTGTTGATATCCAGAAAGTGTTACTTATCCGTTGCTTATCTCAGGACAAAGAATGCCTGCCTGCCTGGGCCAGTCACTCACCCAAGGAGCATAAAGTAATAATTTTGAAGGCCGGTGGAAATACCTAAGCATATTTAAGTAGAAGTTAAAGCTGCCTTTTATGAACTTAGTTAGCAGAGTAGGCCCAACTTCATTTCTCATTGTTTGAGAAATTTATGGTTGTTTGGCATTATTATGATAGCAGCAAGTCAACTCGCATTACAAATTTTAGGCATTTTGACTGAACGTGTTTTCTTTCCACAACAGAAGGTGGCAACAAAGGTTTGTCATTTACCTTTATCTTTTATGGTATGAAAGGAGGGGGAATTGATATGGACCTGTAAGAACTTTTTGTCGTTTGCTGAATAATCTTTACTCACTTGCAGTTCAGGAAAGCTCTGCCTCACAATAAGGGTCCATAGATTATATAGAACACATATAGTTAACATCATTAACCAATAGAAGTAAAAATTTTCATCAGGATTAACAACGGAACGTCGTTTCTGCAAATAGCGTCGTCTACGCTTAACCGTTTTGTCGACGTCACCAGAGGCACTTTCTGAACCCGTGTCTTCCACAGTTTCCTATATGATGGAAATATGATTATAATTGGGGTAAACGAATGGGAATGAAGTGATTAACTGACCTGTGTTTCGGGTATCTGTCTGGTTGAGAAACGCTTCAGGAATGAATCTTCGCGCTTGAGCGGTGGTTTCTTCTGAATGGCCGATGATATCTGAACGGTGGTGCGCAGTTTCATCCAGCGTTGGTTTGACCGTGTCCTGTACGAGGATACACACATTCAATGATCACAACTCTTTATGTTTCACAATAACTCATCAATTACTAATCTAACTACGTTTAGTTGATTCAGCGGATTAAAACTCAAAATATTAAGCAACTACGGAAAAGAGTTTTTAAAGACAGGTAAAGGAAAGACAAAGAGAGCGGAATGTTAAATGCAACAGAGAAAGAGAAATGCAAAGCGTGCGGTAACTTTGGATTATTAGTTAGATCTACGACTATGGCAATGTCTAGAGTCTACAGTCTAGAGTCTAGAGAGAGTGCAATTGGGTGCTCTATTATACGCTTTAAGATCATAACTTACGCAACACGAAACACTTACGCTATGCGTGATATGAGCAATAAACATTCACTTAACGGTAAACCCAAAAACTAGTAAAGTTAGCGCACTTCAATGGTGCGCAAAGATATGGCAACGCTAGCGTCTAACGGGTAATGGGCAACGGCAAACAGGTGACGGCACAGACACACATTTAGAAAAGCACGCACTAAGAGTATGTAGGTACAGTAGGAGTAGGACAAGGGGGGGTTTGTGGGAAGGTGGCGGGGGTTGGGAAAGGAGGAAGACGTCGTGACAGAGAGACAACTGACAGCTGCTTCCCTCTCTGGGCATCAGTAAAGTCGCCTCTCATTCTCCATCTTCGGCTTCCTCGGAGTCCACATCTACAATTCAACAGTAACGGTAACGGTAACGGTAACGGTAGCAGTAAAAGTAACGGTAACACTAACGACAATCAAGCATGCAACAATTAATTTGTGTTTTTTTTTATTATTTAGTTAGCTGTATTTATTTGCAACTAAGCAGTTAGCAGGTCCTATAATTAGAAAGATAGAACTATAGATATTTAAATAAAACTTTAATTAGCTTAAATATTTTTGATGCAAATTAAATACATACATTTAGTCATGCAATTAAAGTAATGAATTTGTGTAGAAAATTAGGAAAATGTAAGAGAAACAAGAAAAAAGTACAGTCGCGCACACCCGACCGTATAATACTCTCTGCATTTTATTTTGTCTCCAGTCGGATGTTAACTACTCGTCGCAATACTATACGATAAGAACAAATGCCTTAAAACGGTATTCAATTTTAAAAAATGTTTTATTTCTTGTGGACAAATTTTTAGTGAGAGCATTTATGCTGTCTCTAGGAACCTGCGTACCAAAATTGGTATTTCTAAGAGTTGTGTAGTTTTCGACTTATTGTGGACAAATGAGGCGTGGCATCGAAAAAAATAGGGAGTCGAACTTGAGCTCTTACCATCTCTGAGATCTGTTTGCTCATACAGACGGACGGACGGACGGGCAGACGGACATGGCGATATCGACTCGGCTTCTTTACCACGAAAGGTGCAATGGAACAGGAAAGGGCCGATAAAGAAATGCACGATAGGACGTTACTAGATACAATTTACCTCTAGGTATATAAACAATGCTTTAATATTTAAGTTATTTCATTCAATAAAATCGATATTCGAACGAATTTGGAATATTTTTATGCCACTTGAAAAACTAAAATTCGTAAATAAGAGGTAATATGAGGTGTTGGGAGGTATTTTAATAAAAGTTTAATATACCAAGGCATAAAGAGTGTCGTGTGAATAGAAATTGGGATATTTGGAAACGATAATTGGAAACTGGAATAGCTGGAGTTCTCGAGGATAAGGATAAGCATTAGCAAATGTATTTGATGATGTGGTTATCGAAGATTTGGCGAAGTTGCTAGACGCTAATTTAAGTAAATTTTTAACTGCCTTCTACAGTGATTAGTATAAAAGTATATGTGTGATTTTTATAATACTCGTATACGTAATATATTATATATACATTTTGATGTTTATAAGTCCTTGCGATTCCCATAATTTATGTGATTGTATTTACAAATTCATTATGTTTTCATTTAGATTTCATTTAGATTTTTTATATTTGTTTAATTGAACGTACAAGTCAAACGTCTAACTATGAACAACATTTTAATATATTTATATATATTTTTACTATCTACAGCATTTGCTTGGTATATATGTATATTTGTTGACTGGTTTCTTTGGTTTTTTTGTTGCTGACGCTATCAAATACAACGCATACGTCATGTGGTACAAAAGAAGAACGCAGCTTGCAATGCGGCTAGCTAAAAGAATATGAAACAGAAACCTAATAGAAAGAAAACTAAAAACTAGGCGTGGCATGGTCTTTATACACGTGTTGTAGTGTGCGTGTTTGTGTGTGCATGTGTGTGGGTGAGTAACATCATAAGTATGTGGGTGTGGCTCTTAGGTAAACCATTCTAACTAAGAGTGTTCTAAGTCTGTTTTTCTGTTTTTCGTATCTTCGACGCCTTCCGCAATTAAAAAAAAAGCGCACGCATGCCAATAAATGCAGCTCAATCATTATCATCATCAACATCATTATTTAAATGAATTTTGCAACATAATTAATAAGCGTAGCTGAATATATATAGATGTAACTATATATATTTTGGTTTTTAAGTGTGTGTGTTTGTGTGCAGGTGTTAGTGTTTGTGTGTTGTTAGTTAATATGCGAAGAGTGAGAGTTAACCAAAACTGGTAACAACGCAAGGAACTTACCAATCGGAATCTGGATCTGAAGCTCCATCTCCGATACGCGATTTCCTAAACGAGTTTTTTAATTTTCTTTTATTTGTTTTGTGCAAATTGTTACAAAAACATGAGTTGTTGTTGTTGCTGTTTTTTGTTAATATTATTATTATTGTTATTGTTATTGTATTAATTTCATCAGTTTGATGAAGGCATTTTTCTTCTTTTCTTTCTTTCTTTTTCAAAACTGAGAAAAGCTTGCCAATCGAGTGAAAATAGATGGACAGAGTGAAAGTGTAACCGATAGACAGATGCAGATATGCCCAGAAAAGAGCCAAAGTTAAACAGAGAGAAGTATAGTTTGTATGTGTATGACTGACAAAGAGAGAGGCAGAGAGAGAGAGAGAGAAGGTAAGGCCTTTGCCCCATAAGACAGTTAAGGTTCAAAGGAAAAGCGGAAACATGCAAGCTGCTCTCCTACAAAACAAACAACAAAACTAAAATGCATCAAGGGTTTCAGCTTAAAATGCACAAACCTTTCGTTAAATACAATTTAATAGTTTTAAAATCTGATTTTGTTACTTATTTATACCAAAGTAGACCCTAAAAACACATAACCGGCAACCAGACTTCTAGAACAATAATATCCAAATATTAAAAACTAGTAAAAAAGGCAACAGTCCAGCAAGCCGACTTCAAAAGACTCCATACCCGATTAGCAGCCAATTTTCCATATAAACTACGAATTTCAACTCCAAATTTTACCAAGCTTAAATCGTTCAAAAATTGGTAATTTGTAAGAAACGGGGTCTTTTACTGTCGGTTCGCTCGAAAATGCCACTTTCTTTGTTAAATTTTATATTTATACCCTTGCAGAGGGTATATTGTTTTTGTCACGAAGTTTGTAACGCATTGAAGGAGGCGTTTCCGACCACATAAAGTACATATATTCTTGATCAGCATCAACAGCCGAGTCGATATAGCCATGTCCGTCTGTTTCTATGCGGACTAGTCCCTGAGTTTCTATGCGGACTAATCTCTCAGTTTTAAAGCTATATTAATGAAACTTGGTACAGATTTTTTTTTCTCTGCACGCAGATCATTTGTAAAAATCTGACAGATCGGACCACTATATCATATAGCTCCCATAGGAACAATCGGTCGTAATGCATGCAAATGTATGAACATTTTCGGTGTCTAATGACCGATTTCAACCAAATTCACGCGATTCTAATCTTTCTGAGACTGTTGACTAATTTTCATTCAAATCGGACCACTATATCATATAGCTCCCACAGAAATATTTGGTGATTAAAACCAAATTAAAGAAATATTCATGACTGCAAGAGTATTTAATCTTCGGCGAGCCGAAGATAACCGTTTTTTCTTGTTTTGTTTCAAGTATGAATAACAAAAGGGATTCTCCTATCGCTTCAAACTTAAAAAATTGATTTAGTGTGCTCTTTTAAAATCAATATTTTTATCAGGAAGCTGGCAAGTTATAAAGAGAGCTGACTTCTCCAATTCACATTAATTTCTTTGTAATTGAGGATACATTTTGAAACCCAAATATTTGTTCACGGTTAATACATGTTTATGTAATATCTTTAAAATATGTAACAAGCCATAATTTGTTGCACGCACGGCTTCGGGCATTTTTGCTCTCACAACCGACAAGCATAGTCCAAGAAGAGGAAGGCAAAAAGGGAGAAAGAACAAAGAGTAGGAGTGAATGGGAGATAGAGAAAACAGGCAATTCATTTAACGGTCGCTCGTTGACTTGGATTTTGGCCATTTAGTTTTTTTGGGGCACATGCGGGCTGCGTGCCACGGAGCGTAAAAAGGCTTGCTGTGCGATAAGATTACACCAACACACACATACAAATACAAACCCATTGTTATGGGTCAGCTCATATCGTGGACAGCGTTGAGTTCCTTCGATTTGTTATAAATTGAAAACGAGCTTGCTATTTTGTTTGGCTTTAATACACGAGCCCAACGACTTGTAAGCTTTTTGGTTTGCTTGACCTATTAAATACCATTTTTTGTTGCACCACAAATCAAGCACGCACCCACACACCCACACACTCATACCCATACCCACATTGTTTAATGGCTGCATGATGTCGACTTAGGCTTTGCCTGGGCAACATCAACGGCTATTTCTAAGCTTCGGATTTCAATTAACGCCTCGATAGGGCACATCTGTGTCGCATAGGGTTGCAACCATTTGCCAACTATGTATGTATGTATGCAGGGTTGCTCCGACTTTTCAAATGTCATGCCGCATAAACATGACCAAAAAAATTGGCCCAGATTGCTCAGCTACGGAAACGTGAAACAAGGAAACGTTGCAAGGCACTTGATGCCACTCTGATCGGGCCAAAAGCACTTGACACAGTCAAGTTACTTGTGTGCTATTCCAGCCAGCTGTTAACCCTTCAGTTTCATTGGTTCAAACCCAAACACATAACTAAGCCCAAGTCAGAGCTTAACGGATAACTTCCAACCTATTCTAATTACAATCGGACTGCATATATTCCTTACATATATTCTTTAAAGAGAGAAACAAATTGAAATATTTACAGGGATCAATGGCAAATATATCTAAAGGAACTTTAAACAATTGGCATTAAGAAATATTAATATTCAATAAGGCAATAGAAACAAGTAAGAAAGGCTACAGTCAAGCGAACCGACTGTAAAAAATTCCATACTCATTCTACAAATATGAAATTTTTGACCAATTTATCCTATTAGAGCTATGGGTTTCAGTTGTCCGATCCATGTCAAACATGGTGAGGATATTTATAATGGACGGGCTTTTGAATGGCTCTAGATCTTGAAGTCTAGAAGCTCCAGGTGTTCATTCTTACAGACAGCCGGACATTGCTACATCGAGTAGGCTGTTAATGCTGATCACGGCCACGCCTCCTTCTGTCTTTTACGCACATTTGGCTTTTGAAAAACTTAACAGACGGGGTCTAAAAATCTTAAAGGATCAAATCATTAAATTTTACCATAAAAATTTGTTGTTTTCAAAATGAATATTTAGACAATACTTGGTCAGGATAGTTAAAATCATGACATGACATAATGTGTGGTCACACATAATGTTAGGTCACGATAGATCCAAATCGGCCAACTATAGGATTTATCTGTAAAACCAATCATACATACATTATAATATGAACCTAATACCTAATATGAGCAATTTATTTGTATCATCCAAATCGGACAGCTACCCCTGTTATTGGACCGTTATTGGTCGTTCGAAAAAACGCTCTAAAAATGAGGGAAAATTTCATGGTTTTAACATGCTATCATGATGACACTCAAAAGGGTCCATCACCAAAAAGAGTATACTAATATTATTATCATACGCCATTGTTAATGTCTATTAAACTGAGTAACGGGCGTCTCATCTTGTTATTGACTTACAGACTTTGTATCTTGTCAATTAACAAGTGCAACTTTAACAAACAAGTTGGAATGTTTTGCATGAATTTTAAATTTAATGAACAACGTTCATAAAGTTTGAAATCTTATCAAGCAAATGTAATTTTTTTAGTATTACCAGTAAAAATTTAATTTAATGCTTAAATACCCTTGCCGTAATGTATATTGTAATGCGTTCATTCAACTTCAATTACTAAATAATTTACGCAGTGTAATCATATTAAGTATTTCCATGCTATTTGAATACATTTTAGAGAGGAATGATAGAAAATGAATACTGATTGAATTTGAAAAGTAGAAACTGCATATTTTCATAATGAGCATTTCAATCGAATGTTCCTATGGGAGCTATATGATATAGTAGCCGGATTTAGTCAACAGTCGGAGAATGATTAGAAATGCATATAGAGTGAATTTGGGTGAAATCGGTCAACAGACACCGAAAATGTTCATACATTTGCATGCATTACGACCGATTGTTCATATGGGAGCTATATGGTATAATGGTCCGATCTTTCCGATTTTTACAAATGATTTGCGTGCAGAGAGAATAAACATCTGTGCCAAGTTTCATTAAGATAGCTTTCAAACTGAGAGACTAGTTCGCATAGAAACAGACGGCCAGATAGACGGACATCGATGGGATAAAAACTATGCGACAAAAACATAATACACCCTGCAAGGATATTCAAATAGGAGTGTAAATAAATTCCTAAAAAAAATAATATTTGTCTATAGTACAGTGCAAAGTCAAATTAAGCCTCGTTTCGACACTTGAAAGAAAATGCCATTAATTAAAAACATTATTTATTTTTCCATTATGCGGATAATATTGTCAGACACTGCACACAACAAATGCCCGATTGTGTATGCTAGGGTGTGTGTATGTAGACTGTCTGTGTTGGTGAGTTGCAAGCCCAGAGTCACTGAAATCGCAACACATTGAAACCAATTGAACATGTCGATTGGTACAGGCTGAAGACATTAAATCCTAAAGGGAGGCAGAAACAGATGTGAAGAAAGAGATAGACAGAGGGAGAGATAGGGGGAAATTATATGCATATTCATGTGTTTCACAGCCCTTTTGGCAGGTACCAAAGTTGTGCATAAATTGAGACGAGAAATAGGCGTGGCGAGTGCAACATTTCTAGGTCGTTTGGCGAGGAGGAGACCCCGTCGACCTTCCCCGATGAGTGTAGGTTGCTGTGCTTTTAGGGTCTACATAAATTTGCAATTTTCTAAATTCGAATTCTTTGTAAGTTGTCATTCAGAAGGCAATTTCTCATATGGCATGCACAACGTCAAAGTATTGCAGCATATACATACATACATACACTTCAACTCTGTGTGTGTATGTATGTGTGTGTGTATGTGTGTCGAAAGTTCGCCTACAATGCATAAGACAGCTTAAATATATCGATTCGCTCAAAATACACACACACACACATATTTACTGCTGCCACTTTAAGTTTTGTTGTTTGCTGAGATTTTTCATTTAGTTTCTGAGTTTTCCGAGTGTATGTGTGAGAGTGTGTGTGTGTGAGTGTGTGTGGGTGTGTGCAACTGCACTCTGGCCTTAGTTTAGAAAATGGTATAAGTTGTCCTCTTGCCAAAAATGAAATGAAAAGTAAAACACGACGCAGTTCTTGAATTAAAGTGGAAAAATGAAAGTAAGTTAAGATTATACTGCCCTTTGACTGACAGACTGCTTAAATACCCTATAAAAATAACACACCATCATAAGTGTAAACGAGAGACTTATAAATGATTACGTATAAGCAATGTAACTCTTTATGGATCGAGAGAGAGTACGAGATAAAGTGTTAAAGAAATGAACAGAGTATGTTTAAGAGAGAGAGCGAGAGAGAGAGAGAGAGTGAGTGAGGATCTACATTCGGATAACACATCAATTCTTAGGAACGGTCACACTTATTTTGTGTGTACTCGTAGCATACATAAAAGTGGGTAACACGTATGAGGAAAGGATATCTGTCTATAGAGACACACACACACAGAGACAACAAAATGATATATAAAGAGAGACTTAGATAGAGAGAGGAGTGAGACAACACACACACTACATAGTTCTTGTTATTGCTTACGGGTTAGTAGGTTATTAGGCCATTAATGAGAATTGGTTAGTTTAAGTTCATGGAGTTGACTGGATTTGAATAGAGTTGTATGATTGCGATGGGGAGACTAGACTAGTGTCAAAGAGTTTTTTAAAATTTTAAAATAGATTTACTATACACTCACACACACACACACACACTCGTACACACTCACACACTAAGTTTAACACACGCACACACAATGCAAGAAAGTAGTAGTACGATTAGGAATCAAAACGTCAAATAGTTGCTTGCTTCGATTAGTTAGTATCAATTAGCTAAGTTTAGTATAGTTTAGTTAAGTTTAGTTAGATTAGATTAGCTGGATTGTACTCTTAAAACTGTAAATGCACCGTTCCTCTTAATGCGACGCAGTGAACAATAATACGCCATTACAGCTCGCAGACTCTTCCATTTTGTTGTTTGGTTGTTGCCGTTTCCGTTTCCGTTATTGTTGTTTCCGCTCGGCTGGCCACCATTGTAGTTATTGCTGCTCGCAATGCTCACAATTTCCTCGGGGTGCTCACTGATGAATGAGGAAAGTGTCTTCACCTGTGTACAGCTCGCTGAATTCATAAGCCTTCCCACCACGCCTCCCCTGCCCACCGTCACTGAATACGAGCTGCAATCCGAGGACGGACTGTTGAGGTGCAAACGCACCTGGCGACGCTGCTGGGCAAGCTCTCGTTTCTCTTCATAACTTGTTTTTAATTGTTGTCTCTCTTGGACTTGATGTGGACGCCTTTGTTGGTATTGTTGCTGCGATGTTGCTGGCGATAATATAAGTCTATCCCTCTCTGTGTACAATCTTAAGCTATTCGAGCAGAGAAAGGTGTTACTCTGCCCACTGGTAACCGATGAGTTGCCCGATCTTCCAATGGTAAAATTTCGTGTTAAATTTGTATGCCAGTACAAGAGCAAATAACAACACTGATCAAAGAGTATTTGGCTAGTCTGATATACCCTTGCAGTGTAAGTTTATAATAACCTGCGAATGTTTTTACTCAAAATCTAAACTTATGAAAATTTATTTGACTGTTAAAATGAGCGTTTTAATGAAATATTATCAACAGTAATGAAATCTCTAAAACTAATAACTTTTCAGCAGTATTTTATGACTAAAATATGGTACGAGTATTCCCTTAAAAGTTTTATTCCTTTTTACTGTGCTGAGTTTATGCGGTTGGCCTTAAGTTTGCTTGGACTTGGGATCCTGCAGGAATATCTCCAGCCCCACAACAAAACACAGAAAACAAAACAGATAAAAGAAAATAAAACAATGATGTCCTTAACCCAATCAACCAATAAGCCGTAAGCTGTTGCTAGCCAACGTATATTGGCTTACTCATATTGGCCAACAATTCAGTCAGCGCATTTGGTAAATCAAGGTCATAATTCACTAAACTAAAACCCATTTGAACTCGCATTGCAGGACCATTGTGCAAATACCCATAAAGCTGGCCACAATTGCCACCAAAATGCTGTGGGGACTGCCCAACGACCACTCGAAGCTGGCCAAATGGTCTCCAAGGACACCGAGTTGCCCACAATAGCCATAAGAGGCTCTGAAACTTGGCTAATTACGGAACGCACTAAGTAAACTCTCAACACACAATACACAAATTTAGTAAATTATCGTTAAAACTAAATTATCCCTCTTTTCACCACAAATTAGAGTCAAAATCTCAGCCAACATACTTAAAAGAGTCAACAAAAAATAATTACTCTGCTGACACTAAGAATAAGTTCTTTATTTATTTTAAACATTTTTATCCAATTTTCATTGAAACTTGATTGTTTTGTCCTAATATTTCCAGATTCAACAGTAAGTATTTTTAGACCCTGTACTCTATACAAGAGTAGAGCGGTCTATAAGGCTGGTCTAAAGCGAAATGTGCGTAACCGGTGAAAGGAAGCTTTTCCGACACTATAAATTATATATATTATTGATCAGTTTCAGCAGTCGAGTCGATATGGTAATGCCCGTCTGTCTGTTCGTCCGTCCGTATGAATACCAGGATCTTTTAAACTACAAAAGCTAGAGCTAGAGCTAGGCATCCCAGCAGGAAAATTTTCACGAGAATTGCACATTTTTCGTGCTCACACAGAATTAGTCCCAACTACAGACTGGCTAACTTTGTTTTCCCGTGGGCATGTCCATCAAAGTAACTGGGAAATTTATTCAAACCAACAGATAGTTCCGTCGTGCTGTAGCACTTTTGCGTGAGAACGTCGCTACCCCGTTCAAGAGACTTTTCACACAAGGATTTTTTTCCTAGGCGTCAGCAAGTTCTGAGCAAAGCCGACAGCGAAATCTTTAAAAAATTATCACAAAAGTGTGAATTGCTCGCTGACCAGAGCAGCGAGAAATTCTCACTTGTAAAACGTAAAATTCTTAGTGAGAATGTTCCATTGAACGAGGGATGTAGTACCTAACTCTTTACTAATTCTGTAGTTCAGCTGTACAGAGTTTTGGCACTACTGAAATAATTTCCAATAGGAATGTCAAGTTTATTTCACGCCCCTTTACAGCCCCCAAAAATTGTAAAAAACTATTTTCGTTACACGACAACACAATTGTGCACAAGAACAGTTAACCAAGTTAATGTAACCATATATGGAATTTTATCACGATAGGTCCAATAATTTCCAAGTTATGGTGGGGGATGGCAACATAAAAATTATATATGTACATGACATTTTAACGGACTTTGATTTGGTGGCTCTAGCTCTCATAGTCCAGGGTAGGAAAAGCGTCCTTCTGCCTGTTACACACGTTTCATTCTGAAAAACTTAATAGACCCATCCAGTCTTTTTTTAAGGATGGGGTTTAATAATCAGCACTCGGTTTATTTTTTTTTAATCGTGCTCTAATAAGCAATTCATTTTTTGAGTAATTTTTGTATATCGATTAAAGACATTGATGACTTAAGGCGTTGCATCGCCTCTTCTTTATATTATCTCTGTCATAACCAAAAAATTAAATTTTGGAAAAAGTTTACCTTGTTTTGAGCTTGAACTTGTTTATCTACCAAATATATTTAGTTGGTTTGCTATTAACAAACAATGAAAAGTTGTCTTTTTAGCAAAGATGAAATTTCATTGCCAAATGTTTGTTTGAGGTTTGTTTTAAATTAACAAAGTAGAAACCCCATTTCTTAATATCCATTAAAAATTGTAAAAGTTTTATTTAAATATTTATTTTAATGTGCTCCTGTTGAAGTTCTGGATTGGCATTAAAATGATGTAAATGTAATCAACTTGGAAATAAGACTTTATTCCAAAAAAAATCAGGCGCTTGACCCACAGTGCACTGTCCCAATTGCTAACTAAATAACTGTAGATGATGCTCTAATAGCTCTCCAAATACTTCGACCATTACGACTTCATAACAGTTGACAGACGATGGCAGTGAATAGCACGTATCCGCCTCGTTGTCTAAAGGTTGACTTAAGGCTGTATTCTAGTACAAAAATAATAACTAAATCGAAAGTTGTAATTCGATAGCTTAAGTATTCAAAAATATATCCCCAGAAAGAATTTTCGAAATTCGAATTGTTTTCGAACTTACAGCTGTTTTGGTGACGCGTCTTTAAATCTTTGAATGCGTTTTAATCCAAACCAAGATATCTCAAGCTCTTATCGAATTAGTGGAACTTTGACATGAACATTCTTAAAACACACCTCTATGGCATGAACAAACAAAAACTAGAAACTTTAATTTACATATATGTTAAAAAAAAATTCGAAAAATTAAGAAGAATTTGAGTCATTTATTTAATTTAAGAATTTGTAATTTTTTTTTTCTGATAACCACAAGGGTTGAAATCGTGGCGACGAGGACACTGCCTCTTGTTTTCTGCGCCCACTTCAAGAACGCTTAACTCCGTGACTAACTATTTATTAATTTTTTTTTAAATATAAATAAATAAATAATAAAATTTTTGATATACTCCGCTAAAGAGCACGCAAAATTCGTCACTTGAGACTAGAATATCTCCTTAACTCGTTTATGACAGTTTTCTGATTGGCCTTTCAGATACACATATTGGAGTATTTATATGGTGTTTACCAATTAAATACACAAAAACGATGCATTGTGGTCGTCGTGTGACCACAAAAACCAAATGAAAGCAAAAACTAAAGACTACAGCAAAAACAAAGCGTTTCTGTAAACAAATAGTACGACGAGGACGTGTAAAATTACTGCTTGACAATAATTTCATCAATTAAACTGTGGGAAAAAACTATATATTTGTATAAACATACATGTATGTATCAATATGTCAATACGCTGCATCAACGGCGAGTACCAACGAAAAGAAAATGGAAAACTAAAAAGCTAAATCAAAAGCAGCTGCGAAGCCCAACAAAGTATGCTACACATTTATTGTTAGCAATCAATTATGCGCTTACTGCTTTATCTTTGTGTGCGTGTGTGTGTGTGTGTCTGTGTTTGTGTCTGTGAGTGTGTGTGTTGGCATGTGAGTGCGCGCGTGTGTGTGAATGGATTGTGTACATTGCTTGGGTTAATCGACAGGTTATGTTTATGGTTTATGGCCATGTGAACTGAACGTTGAGGGCGCATTTCAATTATGGTTTACAAAACGCTTTCGTTCCTCAAGTCCCCTTTCCTCCCCTACCCCTACCCCTGCCCCAACCCTCTTAACTCAAATTCCTTAATACCCATCATCTTGTTGTCGACTTATTCACCGTTTTATATAGTAATACGCATTGTGTCGTACTTATAGCAGCTAATGTCAAATATCACTCTATAGGTGCATGTTACTTATCTGAAAAGGATACTTTCTTTCTTTTTTTTATTCACGTAATTAGCTTATATTTTCCAAAAATATATAATTATTTATGTTTTATATATATTTGATGTCTTTAAGAATTGATGATTAAACTTGGATACAATCTAGAGCGTTTGAAGTTTTATACTTTTCCTCAAATACAAAATATTTTTATTACACAAAAGCTTAACCGCTATTCTAATTTGTACCTATATTATCCTGTATTTATCTATCCAGGATTTCGTTCTAACATCAGTTCCAAACGAGCTGGATTTTTACAGTGCCTTTGTATAGATTTCTTAACAAAATGTATGCAAACTATCTGAATCATTATAAGCAATTTGTATTTGAAGCTTTAATAATATTAATCTCAGTGCTCACGCTTTTCAATTTTTTAGATACATCCCAAATCCTATTTTAAAACTCCCACCCAACTTTAAAAACTTTAGGTTAACATTTAGTTTAAGAATTTTAGTGAGTTTTTTTATATATAGTAGTCATATCTTTGGTAAATGTTTCAACAAGGGTATTTCAACTTCGGCATGCCAAAGTTTGTTATTTTATAAGAAACATGTGTGTGTTTGCACTTGTTGTTGTTGATGTTGATGTTGTTGTCGTCGTTGTAATTGTTGTTTATCAAGCTCTTAACCTTTCTCCACCTTCAAAGTAACATACGAGTACGGGTACGAGTACAAGTACAAGTACATACGAGTACTTTTGCCAGTGTTTGTGTATGCGAGTGCGAATATGTGTAAGTGTGTGAGTGTGTGTAGGTGTGTGTAAATGTGTGAATTTGTGTTAGCCAAACTTACCGCTGACTGGGACTCTTGCTATCCGATGAATGCGCAGCACTATTGTTATCATCGTCGTTGGCCAACGCTGCAGCCGCTGCCGCCGCCGCTGCTGAAGAGCTGCCGCCGCTCTTGTGATGGCGCTTGTGGTGGCCCGAGTACTCCGACGGATTGCCACTGGCACCGCCACCGCCGCCGCCTCCCCCGCCGCCTGAGCTGCTGGTGCCAGTTGGACTGATAACGTCAGTGTCGCTGTTGCATTCGATCCGAGCCATATCCTTTGAAAACTTGCTGCCATGCTCATGTGTTTCCATCTACAAGAAATCAAGTTGCAAATCAATCCACTAAAAAGGCAAAGCTTTCTTAAAATATGCAGCAAAACGTTAAATAATAATTTCATTTTTCCCTACATCGAAATTACTTTTACAAGGACTTAAAACATAAAACCAATACACATAACTTTTATACAAATTGTTTTAGCTCTAAAGATTCGAATGTGTTAGCTGTCAACAAAAAGTTTAAACAAAAATCAATTGATCAAGCGTGGCAGGTCACGAAAACTTTGCAGGTTTCGACCTACTCGTACAAACTCATTAAAACGTTTACAAATTTTAGTTAGCTATCATATTTAATGAAAGTAAAAATGCGTTAGTCACGAGCCCATAAAGTATATATAGTATTTGCAACAATATATAAGTAAATATAAATATGTATTTATTGAGTAAAATGTAACAAGAATTAAGATAACCGTTACTCAGTTTCAGTATGTTATTATCAATGGGATATGATAATAATACTAGTGCAATCGTTTAGGTGATGGATAAGATTGCACACAGATTAACACAGAACATTTTCATACAAATTTATGTTTAGAGCCTATTTTCGACCGATTGTTCCAATGGGAGCTTATCCGTAAAGGAAGTCTGCAGAAGGGCACGTGCATTTCAATTTTGGATTCAGAAAGTCTTTTGGCACACCTGAAGAGCTTAAAAGGTTGGTTAATTAATTCATCATACTAGGAAGATTTGAATCTACAGACTACGTAGTGGCTGCTAATCTCGACATAAACAAGTAAGAAAGGCTACAGTCGAGCGAGCCGATCGTTAAAGACCCCGTACTCTTTCGAATGCGAGATTTTCCATAAATATGACCAATTTTTAACCGATTTGCCCCATGAGAGTTATAGGCTATAGTCGACCGATCCAGATCTATGTTGTTGAGGATACTTCTAATGGTACTGTATACATAATGTATGAGTTTGGTTGCTATAGCTCAACTAAAAATACTTGTCTTCAAACAAATTATCTATTTTTTTCCGATTTGTCCTATGGAGGCAATATCCTATAGTTGTCCGATCCGAATCAAATTTGGTGAGGATAGTAACCATAGCACCAATCACATACTGTGGTCCTGATAGCTGTAGTCGTTTCCAAGTTATGTTGTTTTTCACAATTTGCGGGGTCGGTATGGGGCGTGGCCCAAATTTAACCTGCCTGGCATACAGTCGGACTTTCATTCCAAATTTGGTGTCTCTAGCTCTTATAGTTTAGAGGATCCAGGTGTTCATCCGGACAGACAGACAGACGGACATCACTATATCGACTCGGCTGTTGATGCTGATCAAGAATATATATACTTTATGGGATCTGCCACGCCTCCTTCTGCCTGTTACATACTTTGCGTAATATATACATATATACTCTTGCAGAGAGTATAAAAACGGTTCGAGCTATCAGGATCAAATTCACACATTGTGAAAACTATAGCCTATAACTTCCATATGTCTTATGTAATTGTATGAAGACAAGTACTGCACTCGTACATGTACTATTATGTGTATACCATGGCTTTACCTATACTTACTAAGTTGACCAGATCGAACAACTATAGCCTTAATCCCCCATAGTTCACGCTCGAAATAACAAATTTGTATTTGAAAGTGCGCACTTCAACTTTTACAATCGACTCCATTGACTATAGCCATTCTTGCCTGATATTTGGCATCTCTGCTTCTTAAAATTTGTTCAATTTTATATGTATATGCTCATTGGCTTAGCCTCCAGGTATCAACTTATTGTATACGGTTATTGTGTAATAAACAGGAGAAGAATTTAATGATTGAGATTAAGAAACGACTTTAACAACTTTATGCCTTATCTTCAACCTGCCGCGCTCTCTTTTATATAGCCACATCGCTCGCTTATTGTGAGAGGGATGCCACACCGAGTGGTGTATGCTACAGTGCAACTCTACATATGTTATATTCTTGATCAGTATTAACAGCCGAGTCTGGCCATTAGTTTCTATGCTAATTATTCTCTCAGGCTAAAGCTATCTTGAAACTTGGTAAAAACTTTCTCTCTGTACGCAGTAGATATGTTTAAATCGTACAGAAATTACATCCAGATTTGGACATCAATATCATATAGCTTCTATAGCATGCAAATCATCAGTATTTGAGAAATACTATATGCAGTTGCTATAATTTCTTTTATGTTGACCAAATTTCATCCAAATCAGACTTCTTTAGCTCTCTGGGATCGAAATACTATAAGAGTATTAATTTTCGTCATGTCGAAATATTAAGCCGAGTAATGGCAAGCCCAATGTTGGAAATCGAACACCAAGAAGGATGTATACACATATCTGATAAATCTATTACTATTTTAATCAAATTCATTTGCTTTTCACACACCTTACTTAAAAAGAGTACAAGTGTCTATTAAGTTTGCCAGAAGCGAAAAGTGCTTGACAGGAAGAATGATTCGTTTCCGACCGCATAAATTATAAATTCATTTTAAATTAACAGCATCAACAGCCGAGAAGGTTTTGCAATGTCCGTCTGTCCGTTCGTCCGCCCGTCAGTCTATCTATCCGTCCATCTGTTTGTTCACCGGGATCTCTGAGATTATTTGAAATGAAAGTCCATTTATACTATACGCTGATCAAGTTTATTTGAAACTCTTGTCATGATATGTCTTGAAATGTGTACCGTATCATTATACCTATCCCTAACAAGTTTTGTCTGGATCGGACGACTAGTGCCTATATTTCCAATAGGTCGAAGCGGTCAAAAATATTACTTTGTATAATTGTTTACTGTTAATTGAGCTATCATAGTTATAACTATCCTTTAAAAGTTTATTTCGGATCAGCCAACAATCGCCTATAGTTAATAGCAGTACGGGGACTGTAGCCTTGCTTACTTGTTATAAATAGTACTACATAAGGCAAGAAGCCACTCTCCTTTATTCCACTATGGCATGGTCATCCACACACTTGAAACTCGGTGCCACTGAGTAAGTTTTAATTTGGTGGTTTGTTCTAACGGGAAATTGGGCATTATTGTTTGCCTTTATTGCAAAGCTGACACATTCCGCCAAGATTTTTCACTGTTGTCTTTTTAAATGAGATATAACCGCACAACATGTCCACTGGGATATGAATTGGATCTGGGATCGGGTATGTGATTGAAATTTCGTTTGACGTGACGACCAATTAGCCAATTAACTGTCGGTTCAATAAGTGGTCTATGCAAAACCATGCTGAATTGGTAGTATTTTCAGCGGATGAGTTGGGGATACATGGAAAAAGTAGAGAGGTTAATTAAATGTGCCACAGAGATTGATTGGGAGGGTACAGGGGCTTAAAGGGGTTTGTCAGAAACGAAATGTGCGTAACAGGTCGAAGGAAGCATTTTCGACATCATAAATTATATATTCTTGATCAGCATCAAAAGCCGAGTCCTCTGTCTGAACATCTGGATCTCAGAGACTATAAGAGCTAGAGCCATTACATTTGGAATACAAGTCAGTCTCCTTCGCGAGCAAATTAAGTCCAACGCCTCCTACTATTTTACTATTTAAAGCTTTCACTTGAATTATCATGAAATTAATGCTTTTTTATCAGTCTTGAAAGAAACGAGAAGCGAAGCAAGAAACCAAAGGAAGAAACGAAGCAAGAATCCAATGAAGATTTAAGAACGGAAGCAAAACAAGTAAATCAAGTAAAAGCTATGCGAGAAGTTAAGCAAAAAGAGAAGTGATTCTTCAAGAATCAAATTAATTAGATTCTCTCACGCTTTACCTTGGCTGGGTCTGCTCTCGGATGATCCTGCAGGGATTCGTGCTGCTTCTTACTGGAACCTAACTTGAATATACGTAGAGCAATGTGTTAGGAACTGATTCCACACACAGCTCAACCAAAAAAATTGTTTTTAACGGTGTCAACAAATTTATTTGGAAGCACGAAACTTTTACAACTTACAGAATGAAAAATGAAACTTTATGTATACAAATTGTATAAATTTATGTGATTTTAAATATTAAATGATTAAGCAGATTTTCTATTATATGTATTTAGTTTAGTCCAATTGTCTATTATGCTACTATTTCAGAGGGAAGGGACATCTCTACAAGTTTGAAAACTTTGAATAATTAATAGTATCTCAACTGGGCTACGGGCTAAAAATGGATCTTGTCCGGTGTAAAGTTAGCTTACTTCTTCAGAAATTCAACAAGTTTAACGTAATGTCGACGAATGGCGAACCTCTTCCCAGAGTTGCCGCTCAATGGTTTGGGAATCCCTTTTGATCCAAAACTACAGTTTGATACTCGACCTATTGGAGTCTAGGGCTTAATAAAGCGGTGATCGATGTTCGGTGATGATGGAATTTGGCAACATAACAAAAAATCTTTATACTTTTTCACTAGTACCCCCTACTATTGAATATAGATCGTGTGTATGGACAACAAAGCCATTTCTTCTCTTTTTCCATCGGGGATGGATGGACTAATATTCGGTTACAATTTTAACCTAATAGACTCTTGCTAATAAACCTTTCTTCTTTTTTGATCGGCGAACTATGCGTGGAAAAATGTCCCTACACAATCAAATTAGTGAAGGACTAGATTCCACAGATCTAATTAGCCAAATTAGTTATGAGGTTCCGGTCAGACCTACTACAAACTATCCTCCTTTGTGCCTTCAAGCCTGTACCACCTAAGCTATTCATAATCCGTCCGTGGAACTGAACTCCTCTGTTATCCACCCTATCCATATAGAATTATTTACATGTAGAATGAAATTCATTGAGACATCAAAAACGTTGTGTTATATTAAAGAAGGGCATGAAGAAACTTTGTACTGATCTGGGGCTTGTTAATCCTCATATTGATTGTTTCAGAGAGACTATGTTTTTAAAGATGGATTGCTTGGCTATGGCTTAACCTACCGTTTGACCTGAGTTTTGGCCAAATGTTCTTTACTTTTTTATATTGATATTCAATTTTTCCAAATTTCATAAGAGTTGTTTGTATGGGTAAAGATGAGAAGAGGTTACGGGATTAGGGCAGTCATGACCGATGGAGTGATAAAATGATTGATAAGAATAATGGGTTACTCACCGTATATAGGCCCGTTGCAGTGGCCGTCGCTGCTGCCGACGATGAGGAGGAGGATGCTGCGGCGGCGCCAGTGCTGCCGTAATTGAGCTGGGAATGATAACCGCTAGAGAGGATCTTCTTGTGTGCGGATGCATGCGCCCGATACGCGCTGACGCTCAGTTTCATTGTCACATCAATTCAAAGCGGCCACAAGGGCGCCCCTTCAGTTTGCCGCCTTTTCCAACACTGTCTGCTGCAACCGTTTACCCGCTCTCCGGCTCCCCCGCTCTCCGCTCACCCACTCAATCGCTGGGCTTATGTGGGCGTCACAAGCTGTCGCTTTCAACGTTTGTGCGTCGCCTTTGAATTGGCTTAATTGAGTGCCCAGAGGCGGGCCGGATGAGCTTAAAGTGTGCACGTGTGTATGTTTGTGAGTGTGTGTGTGTGGGTGTGGGTGTGTGTGTGGCGGTGTGTGTAGACAGCTGAATGACAATGGCAAAAACAATGCGCACTTTTTATCGCAGCTTTGTTTGTTTCGCTTTGTTGTTTTTCGCCTTCTGTTCCTGATGTGAGGCACTACTGGAGTTGAAGCTGCAGCCACGGTGGGCGTAGTGGGGCGGGCCACAGACAAGGGATGTCGCAGTCGGCGTCGGCGTTGGCGTCGGGATACGGTCTTCTTGGCCCGACTGCGGCCGATGTTCAGTTTTTAGGTAGCCATAAAAATGTTGTTGCTGATATTCTTGTTATCTGTGTGTGTGATTGTGCGTGTGAGAGTGTGTGTGTGTGTGTGTGTGTGTAGGTGTGGGAGTATTGGGGCGTGTCAGTATCCCTCTGTTATTCTTTTGAGCGCCTTTTGAGGACTCTTTCGTTGTGCTCGTTTTTAATTGTTTGTAATTTGGGTTTTTAGTGCCCTAAAGTTGTTGTTGCTGTTGTTGTTGTTATGTGTTCTTGTTGTTGTTGTTGTTGTTAAGGCCTCATGTCACTTTAGTTACAAGTAGCTGCTGCTCTTTGTTGCTGCTTTCATTGTTGTCGCTGTTGTCGCCTGTGGCAAAAAAAACGTTTAAAACAAGTTTTTGTTTAAAGTTTATATTAATTCAGCTGGTCGACATTTAAGTTTATTTAACAGACAATTAAACGACCAAAACACCAGTCATAAACACACACACACACACAGCCACACACACATACACATTGCACCATCTTACAAATACCATAACAACGAGGGAATGTTTTAAGCAGCAATTCCCACATCCATCTCAATTATACTGAAGTTTTGCCCATTTAAATTAATATAACGATTACACACACACAGACACCACACACGCACACCCTCATACCCGGCCAAGGACCATAAATATGCAGTTGGATACTTAACTTTGGATCAATTAAATGATTCTCCTCATTAAATTCCATCCAAGATACGCAGTGAGTGTGTGTGTGTGTGTATGTGTGTATATTTATAGCAAGTAAGTGGAGTTTGTGTGTAATTAAACAAAACTCAATGAACACTTTAGTCATTGACTAATACATTTATTTGTTAATTGTAAGCGTCTGATTGATTGAGCTATTCAATCAAGTAACTCATCAATTAGTGAGCTGCATGCATAATTTGAGCTAAGGAAATCCAAAATACTATCAAGTGGAATATCTGTGTCAATCATCATGTTTATTAAGTACAGCAATCAAGTGTTAAGTAGTTAATTACTCTTTGAAGTATTTTAAGTTATGAACTATCTTGTAATTAAGTGGGACACTAGGCTAAACGTGTATATCTTGATCTTTAGGTACGAGTATTCTAAAGTCGTCAAGGATGCTAACAAACTAGTCGCCCAATGGTACAATTAATCAAATAGTTTAAAATTACTGCCATACACATTTCACTTTTAATATTAATATTTAAACAAACAGATGGACAATCTGTGAAGATACAAATACCAGCACACTAATTACCAAATTGTTAGTCAGTCATTTTTAGTGATGGCACTTTAAATCACGTGCTACATAATAATCGATTACTTTGATACAACTAGCGGTTTAATTGTATCGCAAAATGTGTTTCGATTAATTAAAGCGTTAATCGTTTAATTGTTCAAATAATCGAATCGCTAAGAGCAACATGTTCTTGCCTTACAAAATTCATTTTGAAGACCCGATTGATTTGGATTCAGTTATGAATAGAAATATAGCTTCCAAACTGAAATGATAAGTGACGTTTCAACTACTAAAGACTTTTTGTTTAACATAATGGCCTTCTACATCGAAAATAATAATTTATGTTTACTATATGTTCTCAAAATTTGGAGCCGATCCAAGTAAAATTGTATGGGATAGCGACTTTGGAAGTACCGCTCATTTTAGCATGTACTCCTGACGGTTTTTCTCGAAAAGAGCCGACTGTAAAAGACCCCGTACTCCTTCTAGTGCTCATTTTCCTAAATTTTGGTCACAATAGCTCTGATAGTGTGGAAGTGTAGTGTAATCAAAATAGTTTTTTACAATTTGCGGTGGCGGTAGTGGGCGTGGCAAAGTGTTGAAATAAACATAACCTGCCTGACATTTAGACGGACTGTGATTCCAAATTTGGTGTCCTTAGCCCTTGTAGTCTAGCATATCCAGACGGACATTGCTATATCGACTTAGCTTTATAGACTCCTCATACATTTTGTATGGATTAATTTGCTTGTATTCGACAACAGCTTTAAATTGAAATTATCTACACGCACAGAGCGTTCAATCAAATAATCCAGGGCCAATCAAAAGGCATTAAATGGCGAAGTGTAGAATGAGAAAACACTTAGGGGGCAACGGTGTCAATAATGGAGCTAGCTGCATCAATGATTATCAATCCGATTACCATTCAAAACAATCCCCCATTCAGCTTAATTCCGTCGCTGGTTAGCTTAGCTCACAGCCTGAAACAAGCACTGACAAAGATACAGGCAGTGAACGCGAATAGGGAATTGAAACAAGAGGGAAAAAGGAATTGACAAAATATAAACTAGAAATTAACAAGAAAGAATACTATAGTTGCCTCGCGACTTTAGAATACCCGTTACTCAGTTTCAATATGTTATTAACAATGGTGATCAATAAGATAGCTTGGCAAACAGAACATTTTCATACAAATTCATTTTAAGAGCATATTTTCGACCGATCGGCCCTATGGGAGCTATACGATATAGTTGTCCGATTTGTATTAAACTTGGTCAGTACATCTACTTCCTAGACATGTACTACCCGTGTAAATTTGGCTCAGATAGCATAGCAAAGTTTTACCTGTACATTTACCTTTATATGAAGATATAACGCCCTAAAGTGGGCGTGTCAAAAAACAAAAACAAATTTGTACTGCGACCCTTTCATTTGCGACCCCTATCATCTTTCTAGCTCTTATATTCTCTGAAATCCTTTTGTTCATACAGACGGACGGACATGGCTATATCGACTCGGCTATTGATGCTGATCAAGAATATATATACTTTATAGGGACTGCCACGCCTCCTTCTAACCGTTACATACATTCCAACGATTACAATATACCCTTTCACTCTACGAGTAACGGGTATAAAAAGCTGAATTCATAACATGCCTTTCATTTTATTCAGAACATTTAAGCAGACATCGAAATTTATTACATTAAAAAACTTTCTCTCGCTTCCCCTCCCACTATTTAGCTGTCTTTCCCTGATTCACTTGCTCTATATTTTTAGGATGTTTGCAGTTATGCAATGGAAACAAAACGTATCCTTCATATAAGATTAGGATCAAAATTTATTCGCTTTATACTCTGTGCAAGAGTATAATAGATTTGTGCAAAGTACGTAAAAGGCAGAAGGATTTTGAAGTTTCAATTTGAATTAAATACATGCATTTAAACAAGGCAAGGCAAATTTACCTATATATATATATATATATATATATATATATATATATATATATATATGGGTAAATTTGCCTTGGTAAATATATATATATATATATATATATGTATATATATATATACATATATGCACACGCTTACATACATATGTATGTCATACATTTGAATCTGCTGCTTCTTCTGTTTGCTTGGAAAAATGAGCACTACTATGGGAGTACAGGTTCTTTTAAAGTCGGCTCGCTCGTCTGTAGCCTTTCTTAGTTGTGTTTTTCTTTGTGTTTCAACGTGTTCTAATGCTAGCATCGAAAAACGATTTTAATATTATAATCGGGCATAAAAGCAGAGAGTATTATACGGTCGTGCGTGCTCGACTGTAATTTTCTGTCTTGTTTTTTTTTGATTTAGGCGTATTGACATAAGACTACGAGTATAACGGCGTGAGGGCCAAAGCAAAGGCTTAAGAGCAGCCTAAGGATGTTGCCATTAAAAGGCAGCAAGGTGAACATAAAACTCCTGCAATTACAAAACGAAAATATATTACGTATACGCACAAACATTCAATAAAACTGGAAACTAAACAAGCTTCGAAGGGCAAACAAGGCACAGGCAGGAAGGCCTGTAAAGAGTTGCGAGAGAGTCGCGTCTTTATTTCCTCTGCTCGCCTATCTGTCCCCTCTTCCCTCTTGCGTCTCCACTCATTACTCTCTTGCCTCCCCCAACTACCTGTTGGTGCTTTATACATACACAATAAAGGTGGCAAAATATATATAAATGAGTATGCTCCGGCACATAAAATGTAATTATAAAGAATTCAAAGACAGTCGCTTAAAGGTCGGTTGGATGGTAGTGCGTAGGGCGGCAGCGCGTGTCAGGCAGTTGACTTAACACTTTGCGATCAGCCTCTTAAATGGCTTAGTCCGGTGGCCACCGCTATAAGTTTTATGAGTTTTAGCACGGAACTCGGCGTTACAGCCAAGACTGTAACTTGATGAGAAAAAGCTTATGCCCCGTTGTACATACTTTTAGTTTATGTGGATAGGTACAAGTTTATAGACGCAACAAAATACTAGGACAGCCTAAAGTGGTAAAACGTTGAATAATAAAATAATTTCCAAGCTAACTGTGAAATATTCAATTTAAAAATGCACCTTTACTTAGAATACTTGAACTTTCAGTATCATTGTAAATAATAATAATCGATTGTAGCCATTCCAACTTGTACTTTGTATGTGGCATACAAAACCCAACGAAGCATCCAACAACAGTCGGCAACGCAAAAGATAAACAGTCAGACAGAGGCCCTTGCTTCCTGGTGCTTTCCACTCCATCATCTGTCTCCCTCTTTACCTTTCTCTCTCTCTCTCTTGCACACTGTGTGCTCCATCTCAACTCCCCAGTTCAATTTCTACTCAAAATTTCAATTTTAAAATTTTCGCTTCATTGGTCAGTAAAATCACACAACGCGAGGACCCATTTCATCTCTCCATCCCTCTCTCCGAACAACAGCAGTCTTTCCGTCCACAAAGTCCTCAAAATGTGACATTAAAAAATGGTGACCACTTATCAAAGTCGTTGCCCCACCACGCCCCCTTGATGGCGCCTGTTTTGTGCTCCAGCCAAACCAAAGAGGAGAGAACAAACTTATCATTATATTGCAATTGGTAGAAAGCCTAAATATACCTTCGTCGGTCAAATAAGTGGCGGGCACGCGGCGAATGCGCAATTCCCAGAACTACACTCGCCGAGATTGCGGTTAATTAGAGCACTGGGCACACAGCCAGCGGCAGACGCTGCTAATCGGTGGAAGCAACATAGTCTCAGCACCACGCCACATCCCTCCCAGGCGATGTAGCTTGAATTGCTCAACTAATAAGTCTATTCAAAGTTGCCTGTGGCTTCTTATTAAACGGTATTAATTTCGTTAAACTTACTACAAAATGGGCTCATTAAAGCTGAATCGCCTTGGGGCCGTTTCGTGTGGCATGCCACGCATGCCACATGGATTATTTGTGCAAGTGCTCAAGTTCGTGGTGTATTTCAAGTGTAGTCTTTGAAAACTAGGTCAGTTTTCTCATATTTCAGATACTATTCAACACAGTTACGAGCTGAATAAATTGAAGTAATCAATTTTGCTCATTCTTCCCCAGCGGATATTTGCAATATCCATTCGATAATTGTCTGCAATTCATTGATAAACTTGCAACGGTGACTCCACAAAGTAACCACACTGATTTATTCGCATTCATTTTTCTGGCAAACATCATAATTCAGTGTTACTATATGTGCTTATGCATATATTATATTATATAAAGTGTAACAGGCTACTAAGTAGGAATACCCATATTGTTAAGTGTACATTAGATTAACAGCAGAAACATAGCATAAATGTAAACATGAGATATCGATACTGTAAGCTATTAAAATGAAAACATGATATATCGATACAGTAAGCTATCGAAATGTAATCGAGGAGATCGATATATGCAACGATAGGAGGAAGCAATTCTGTGAAAAGAGAATGAAGCGACAGACGCTAAAAGAGAAGTGTAAAAAGTTTTATTGAAAAAGGTCGGTCACAAAAGAAGATTCCCGAAATTACCTATGTTTAAATTTGGAATATTTTAAAATGTTACTCGAAGGACATTTTCGCATATTAATTAATTTTAGATTATCGTGAGCAGCTGACTGATGCTTGGCACAAAGCCAGGCCAAGACACTGAAAGTCTGTGACGCCGAAAAGTATGCAGTACCATTTTATAGGTGCGCAGAAATTTAAATTTGGTATTTTAATCAAAGGTTTTTATTTTAAATCTTACTAAAATTTACTTAAAATCTTTTTATACCCTTACAGAGGGTATATTGTTTTTGTCACGAAGTTTGTAACGCATTGAAGGAGGCGTTTATATATATTCTTGTTCAACAGCCGAGTCGATATAGCCATGTTCGTCTGTTTCTATGCGAACTAGTCTCTCAATTTTAAATCTTAATCTTAATAAAACTTGGTACAGATGTGTATTCTCTCTGCACGCAGATCATTTGTAAAAATCGGACAGATCGGACCACTATATCATATAGCTCCCATAGGAACAATCGATTGAAATGCTTAGTATGAACATTTTCGGTGTCTATTCGATTTCAACGAAATTCACAGAATCAATTTCTAATCGTGTCCCATCGGTTGACCAAATTTCATCTAAATCGGACTTCTATATCATATAGCGACCATAGAAATAATTGGTGATTGAAACCAAATTAACGCAATATTCATGACTGCAAGGGTATTTAATCTTCGGCGAGCCGAAGATAACCGTTTTTTCTTGTTTTTCTAATATATATTTATTTTATTACATTGCTATGTTTTATTTACTTCTTTATTTACGCAAACCTCGAAAATATTTAAATAGTATTTTATTAAAATATTCGGAATCCTCAATTAATATATCAGATTAATGATTTTGAAACTAAAAATTTTAAGCAGTCAAAAATATTTTTATTGAGTTTTACTGTTTTTACAAAACAGTTTTTAATTAAAGTACTTGCAATCTTATCTACCGCTTTATAATCCAAAATGACGGCAGCCATTTTCACTAACAGTTTCGAATTTTAAATAATATTCTTAACTGTAGTTTATATAACAAATGCATGTAAGCTTTAAACACGCCTAAAATGTAAGCTTTAAGCACGCCTAAAATTATGCAATCGTTTTGAATATTCAAAAATGAACTTGAGATACTTATCTTACGAGTATAAGCAAGAGTCGACAATAGAATTCTCATTTGTTTAAACTACTCTCTCGAGATTTTCATGTTAATTACTATAGCCAAAGCAAATCTCAGAGGTTGTTAATTTGTTAATTTATTTAAGTTTCAAAATACATTAATCAGCTATTCAAATTAGTAGCTAAAGCTTCCATTAAAGTGATAATTTGTGGTGTTCTGTAATAGGTCATTACTCAATATTTTTAAGTAGTTAATTTTGAAATAAATATATTTTTAATTAGCTTTTTTATTGCAATACAAAAATAAATTTAATCAGCTGTTGAGAGATTAAAGTAACCGATAATTACTTTTATAGCGTTTGCTTCTCCTTTGATGTTCTTAAAGTCTATAAAAACTTTGCAGCAATAAATATTTACATTTGTCAATGAACTGCTTAGGGTAAATACACTCATTGCTTTTGAAGCAATCATTTTGATTTTCGACTGCCTCTAATTTGATTGAAATTTAAATTATATTAAAGCATAATTACAGTACAAGCACTTAGCAAACCAACATACAGCGCCTACTTATTCAATATTGTTTTTCAACTTCTTCTTACAGTAACAAGTAAGAAAGGCTACAGTGGAGCGAGCCGACCGTAAAAGACTCCGTACTCTTTTGAATGCGAGTTTTTCATTACATACATATTAGCAATTTTTAACCGATTTGCCCCATGAGAGTTACAGGCTATAGTTGTCCGATCCGGATCAAATTTGGTGAGCATTT
The DNA here is from genome assembly GCA_018152125.1 of Drosophila dunni. Lineage (NCBI taxonomy): Eukaryota > Metazoa > Arthropoda > Insecta > Diptera > Drosophilidae > Drosophila > Drosophila dunni. Next base: position 90,599 of record JAECXC010004135.1, on the reverse strand, counting down.
TTACCATAGCACCAATCACAATCACCAATCAAACGGTTCCTTCTGCCTGTTACAAAACCTAAAAGACATATCTACTCTCCTTTAGAGTACGGGGTCTAAAAATGGCTTGCTTTTCTAGAGATAGTCTTGAGATTTTTCATGCGTTAAACCGGTCAAAAATACGTTCTAAATACATACTAATATTGTCCGAGTTAACCACTATCATAATCTAACTTACTAGAGTCCATCACCTAACAGATTGAACTGATATTATACACATATCTCATTCTTAACACCGTATTAAAACTTTAACGGACATCCTAAAGTGGCGAGGCGCCTAAAGCAGTCTTTTTTTGTAAATTTTGAGTTCTTCATATATTTGGAAAATGTAAAAAACTGAGGACTAATGAAAATTATTTAGCATCTAAATAGAAAATAAATCCTAAATAAATATATATTTCAAATTTTTGCTAAATCCGACATGTATTTATTTTTAATTTTAATAATTAAAATATTTGTTAATGACATCCGTACTTAAATCAATTACACCATGCGCGACTAAAGAACATCTGAATTTGCTCTACTTCTGACCTCACTAAAGACAATATTAAATTTCTTTTAAATTATTAAGTTCTCTAAGGTATCTTTATTATAGGGTATTGGCTATTCGTTGTACTCTCTACTGTTTTTGAGTACTCTGGGTAATAGCAGTAGTCCCTCATCAGTGATTATGTCCAACGTTCGTGGGTCACTGAATGGCATTTAAAGACCCCGTACTCTAGAAAAGAGTAGAGGGGTCTATTATGTTGGTCAACACTTGGATTTTCGAGACTTTAAGAGCTAGAGCCAGCAAACTTGGATTGAAAATCCTGTCACCATTTTCATAACACCACAAATTGGAAACGACTAGAGCTATCAGGACGAAAGTGACATATTTTATGTATGGTCAACAAATCGGTCAAGAATTGGGAATTTGTATGATAAAATTTGCACAAGATTGAGTACGAGGTCTTTTACAGTCGACTCGCTCGACTATAACCTTTCTTGCTTGTTCTAGCTGCTTATACACTTGTCAAGCTGTCTTTTTACCCACATATGTCTGGCTTTGTATCCGTATTGTTGTTTGCATGAATTCCAACGTCCATCAGAGGCTTGTCTTTCTCAAGTTATGAATATGATGACCAAAATGTGAATGACAAGACTAATGCAGAGACAAAGACTCAGTTTTACGGCGGATCCAAAGCTTAGTAAAATGTTGACTCGTGCATGTGGAGCAACTTAAGTGATTCCAAATGGCGCAGAAGGTCACGCAGCAGCCTGCAGTTTCCAAATTCAGTCCTGTCTGTCAGTCCGGCCAGTCCGTTAACCCAACAGTCCAAGTGAGCTTCATGGAAATGTGTAACCAAACCGCAACATAAATTAAGACAGACACTTGCATGGGCTCATGGGTTTACCCCTTGAACCACCCATCGAACTGCCCGTTGAACCACCCATCGTACCACCATCGTACCATCAGCTTGATGTCCTTTTCAATTTATTTAAAATTTTATACAGTATCAGTACACTTCCAAAATATTCCCGATCCAACGACAGCCTGTATCTGTACAGTCTTAAGGCCGAATTCTCGCCTGGAATGATGCAATATACACCATATACCGTGCTTAACGGTTACGGTTGAGCTGATGCTCATGCATAAACATGACAACATTTTGTCAGCGCTTTTTGCCCAGCACTTTCATCATGGCAATAAAGCAATTTGCAAAAATTGTGGCCATGATTTTGTATCAATTGCTCTGCCAGCGGAAGTCCTCAAGCCAAATCGTTCATACGCCGCGTAATCTGCCTTTTCCCAGCATGCTCTTGTTCATTCCCACTCCCTCCCACTCCCCTGCTCTCTCTCGCTCGCCCTCTTTCCCAAACTCTCAAGGGTTCAATCTTGCTGCTTTGTTTTTATGCCCTGTTCAGAGGGTAGAACATATTGGTTTTAAGGTATATACACTCTTGAATAACTTGGCCCACGAATATGTGTTTTTAAGGCGCTACAAAGTTGACGCAGAAAACTGAACCAAGTTTTTGACTTTTTTGTAAGGTTTTATGCAAATTTTATTAAAAAATGTAAAAAAATTACTTAAGAAAAATGCACTCTGGTGTACATAAACGAATAATTTTCTGGAAAACAATTTATTTTTTAAATAATCCACGTTGACATAAAAATTAATTTTTTTTTTTTTTTTTGTGTCCAAAATTTTCAAAATAAATAATTTTGTAATAAATTGAAATCTTCTGCATAAAAAATGGATCTTAAAAGAAACAACAATTTTAAATATGAATATTTTAGAAAATAAATTTTGTAAATCGGTTGACAAGCTTTTGAGTTATCGTGGTCAACGCAAAGTAGAGTACTGTACACAAAAGTCGCCCACATATTTTTCTTTCGCTGTAAAATGTGGAAAAACTCAAATTTTTTGGATGTTTTTCAAAATATATGATTTTTTTTTAGGTTTTTGTGGGTTTTTGAAATTACAGGGAGCAGTGGACCACCCAACTTGTCTTCTTAAAAAATGCTGCGATTCGCTTAAAGTTAGAGACAGGGGTGTTTGTAGGTCGGTGATTAATAATTCCTTATCGAAATTTGCAAAATTAAAGAAAAACTGGAACATGCTCCGACATTTTATTAATTCACACTTGCTTCGTACGCAGCAATTAATTTATCATATTTCACCACTTTTTAAGTAAAAGAGACATTTATTATTTTAGTGGTGCACTTCTATCTACATATACTGGTCCACTTCTGTCTACAAGTGACTTTTTCACATGCCTCCCACTATCAAACGATGTAAATAATGAGAAAAACTCACTTTGCATCTCAAAGATAATATTTTTAACTATTATATTGCCTATACACCTGACTAACAGCAGTGCAAATGTAATGCCAAATCATGTGATTGCCTAGAACAGCAAACAATTTCGATATGTAGAGCCCCAAATTTGAATGTCACTCCTTAAACTCAACTGAATCTGGGTATGTTAAAGTCGAGTGTACTTTCGTTTTGTGTTTTTTATTGTGCGTTATCAATTTCGCCACATGGAAAAGGCCGAAAGCAAAGGCATAATACAAATATAAGTACATTTAAACGTTTATTTGCAGAAATATTTGTTTAATACCATTTCCAAGCGTGTGAAAGTTAGACTTTGATATCAAATCTGTACTGCATCATAGAAATACCATCAAATAAATTTTATGATTTGACAACTTTGCTACAAACAGAAATCTCAACTTTAAATTCATGTTCACATTTTTCATAGAGTGGCAAGATACTTCTACTACAACTAGACTAACACAGGGAGTATTATTTTAATTGACCACATCGATTACAGGCTAAAGTCGAGCGAGACGACTTTAGAAGACCCCGAACTCCAGTGCGCATTTATCCACATAATTAAGTTATTTTTGACCGATTTGACTTAAGAGAGCTAAAATGTGGAATAAAAGTCCGTCTACACGTCAAACAGATAAATTTTATTTCAAATGTTTGCCACGCCACCAAGGGAACCGTTTGTTGACCGAAAAGGTAATTAATGTAATTAACGTTCACGTAAAACTTAACATTGATTTTCCTCGAAACAATTTTTTCCAACACACGTGGAAATCTTCGGCTTCAATGAATCAACCGATTATAATGATCCAAAGTTCAAAACGTAGTAAATTAAATTTTGAGCCACATGAGAGGCTTATTTTTTATACCCTTGCAGAGGGTAACGCATTAAAGGAGGCGTTTCCGACCGCATAAAGTATACATATTCTTGATCAGCATCAACAGCCGAGTCTATATAGCCATGTCCGTCTGTACGTCCGTCCGTTTGTATGAACAAAAGGATCTCAGAGACTATAAGAGCTAGGAAGGTGATAGGGGTCGCAAATGAAAGGTACAATACCCAAGCAGTACAAGTTGGTTTTTGTTTTTTGACACGCCCACTTTAGGGCGTTCTATCTTCATATAAAGGTAAATGCACAGGTAAAACTATAATGTTTTAGTGTAGAAAACTTTTTTGTTAGCTATGCTATCTAAACCAAATTTACACGGGTAGTACATGACTAGGAAGTAGATGACCAAGTTTGATACGGACAATCGGACAACAATATCGTATAGCTCCCATAGGGCAGATCGGTTGAAAAATCGCTCCAAATATGAAATAGTATTGAAAACTTTTGCGTTAACTAAGCTATATTAGTCAAACTCATTCAGAATACATCTGTCAATAATATATATATACTGAGCAAGTTTGATCCAAATCGCACTACTATATCGTATAGCCCCCATAGGAACGATCGATCGGAATATGCTCTAATCATGAATTTGTATGAAAATGTTCTGTTTGCCAAGCTATCTAATCTATCACCATTGTTATTAACATATATAAACTGAGTAACGGGTATCCTAAATTCGCGAGGCGACTATAGCATTCTTTCTTGTTTGATTTCTGATCAATAGACAAGCGCCTCTGCTTTGTTTAGTTTCGTTCATAAAAAACCTGTAACCGCCATTTACATTTTTTTTGTTTATAAGTAATATATATTTGTATAGTAATAAAGCCGCAAGAAGTTTTTCTGAAATTCATTTATTTTCTATTAGAGGTCTGCACTGCTTCACTCAATACACTTGCGAAATTGAATGGATGCGAATTGAATTAGGTTGCGTGAGTTCGAAGTGTACAATGAATCGAACGTGTATGAGTATGAGACCGTTATGTGTCTCATACCAAACAGAATTCGAAGGAATCAGTGCGAATAAATGAGGCGTAAAAGTAAATGAAACATGTTGCAAAGCCAGAGGCATTCGAATTTCGAATGGACTCGAGTTGCGACATTCACTTTTCCAGTATTCATTTCATTGGCATCACCGGCACACAACAATTTAGAAGAAAAAACCCCAGCCGACACTGTATGTTTGCCCAAAAATACATAATTATGTACATATATATACAAATTTATGTACATATTGGTTTGGTTGGTTATTTATTTATTCCTTGATCAGATTAATAACTATGTTCTGTGTAAATGTTTCCGGTATGATATAAAAGTTTTTATTTTGTTTATGTAGTACAAATGCTCAGGTTGTAAAAAGCTCAGCAAGTGTAAATTAGGAAAGCTGATTTGGCATTCGAATGCATTTGAATACAACACGCTAATGCAGTGCGACTGAGAGAATTGTTAAAAGTAGCATAAAGTCGAATAACGCAGATATCGAGCTGAAACTTGGTATATCGATATACAGTTGCGAGCAAAAAAATAGTAGTGGTTGATACCGTCAACTTTTGGTCGTGGTTTCGCATGATATCAGTCTGATTTGCTTATAACTTAAATTTTTTTGGATTATTTAATACATGTATTACATGTCTAACTCGTTAAAACGTCACTTTAAGCTTCTACCACTTTACAAATTTAGTTTTAAGTCAAAAAGACCAATTTCGGCCGAGCAAAATAATAGTAGTGGCGACGCTAAAAACGCAAAAAAACCAAATCTTGTGCGACATAACTAAATTTGGTGCAAGCTGTTTTGAATTTGTAGAGATTACAATACAAATTTCACTACATTTTTATAATTAAGTAGCTTAAACGGGCAGGGGTAAGCGCACCTTCCTTGAAAAAAGGATCATGGAAAAGGAAATCAAAATCCTCGTTTCCAAGGACAGAACTTGTGTAGAATGGCAACAATATGAATGTATATCCAAACCTGACTCTCAATCCCCAATATAAGATAGAAACTATGGGGCAAACGCGAAGAATGTAGTATAATTTATAAAAAATTACAACGGAATCTTCAAATCCTCATCTTTTGGGATCCACTAGGGTGACCCAGGAAGCACTGGAAGTGTCTTTCAAGGTTTGGTTAGAACCGCTTATGTTGAAGGAAGATATTTTAACTATTTATAGCATTTGGACATCTCCCAATATATTATGAAAGACCATAAACCAACGAACTGAGTATTTTATAACGCACCTAAATTACCAAGTATCGGCCAGGAGTGGAGTAACCCATGAAACAGTGTTCAGTTGGGTCCAGAATTAGATTGCTCTTATGCAAGGGATCACGGCTGTATGTTAAATGACCAAAAAACTCGGATTAAGTGCCCTAACACAATAAATAGATGATTTATATTTTAAAACGCATTTTTATGGCATGGATATACCTTTCCTACTTTGGAGCTTGGTCTATATATCGTGTCCAAGATGTCCAAGATCAAGATGAATACCTTGAAATCGTGGAAAAATCATTTGTACTCTATGCCAATGATGAGATTCCCCATTTTGGAGTCTTCGAACAAGACTACGACCCCAAATACTCAGCAAGTTGCGAAAAATTTCTCTTAGAAGACAGGAGTAGAACTAATGGAGTGGCCCTCACAGCCTCCAGGTGTGCGCCCAATTTAAAATATGTATTCCGATATATAGACTAGTGTGTCTACTGCAAATCCAACAACCAAATTAGGTCGTTGGACTAAAGTAGACCGCACTTGGATGGATATTGCTTATTAAAAAAACTAATCCTTAATGACTCCATGTCATGGGGCCGCTCACCTGTAATTGCCACCAAAGATCATCCAACTTAACCTAAATTGGTTAAAATTTACCGGATCTAACATTTATAAAAGTTTTCTTGTCATAAAAGTTCCTAATTATGGTTTTATTGAACTTAAAAAATATTCACTACTATTATTTTGCTCGATATGAAAAAGGATTTTTTTCTAAAAAATGTCATATTTTCGAAAAAGGATAAAGGACCCCTAGATTTTTTTCTGAAACTAAACGATTACGACCCAATAAACAAATCTACATCAAAAAACCCCAATGCCTTGAACAAAAAATACTATTTTCTTTATGTTGAATAAATATAAAATAACCACTACTATTTTTTTGCTCGCAGCTGTATATACCACTCTAAATATTCAAACTATATTTTATGTTTATTTGACCACGCCTACCTGGATAGCCCATATATGGCAACAAAGCGTATACGTAATCGCAAATGAAATTGTGAGAGGTTTTAATAAAGGATAAACGTATTCTATGCACTTTGGGGAATTTGTCTGTTTTAAAAGTTATCAAAATCTAAGAATTTTGGTGCCGATTAATAGATAAAAGATCAAAGCTCGTTACTGCAAACTTTTCCATCACTGGTGAGAAAACAGTTGGTAAAGTGATGCACGTTACGCAAGAAAAATTGATATTTTTTGTTGAAAAAATTTACTCTACTTTGAAGGCGTATATTTCGGAAAGTATAAAAGGTTTTGAACAAAACTAAGATGGAAATAAAGAATTCAGGTTTATTTTATATGCTGGTGTATCTTTTTTGTAGAAATTGATTGTAAGTGTCTTCATTTTTGTATTAGTTTGAGGTAGTCTTGAAGAGAAAATTTGAAAATAAATCTCAACTTTGAGAAGACTTTTAAGAACATATGTACATTGCTTTTCTATAAAATTAATAGAATTATGTGCTGTTATTAGTTCTACTTTGAATGTATTATGTCCCAAAGTCCGCAAATCCCCACAAATTTTCTAATTCCATTTTTTTAGGACATAACCTTTTTTTCTCCATATTGATGTATGTTAAACAAAAAAAACAATTGTATGCAACGTTTTGTATGCGCAAATAAGCCAGGACGTCGAAAACGAACTAAAAAGGGAATTAAAAAGCACAATAGACATGTTCTGCATCGATATTAATATAAGTTAACTATAAACTGTACTGGTACAGATTTTATAGCACAGTTATTTGGGCGAAACTTCGTTTTAAGGCCGTGGTCTCTTTAAAACGTTTACAAAGTGTACATAAAACTCCATAGAATAAATTGAAACCAATCTTTGTTACGAAAAGTTGCTTTATTAATAAAGTGCTAAAAAAAAAAACAGACAAATTCCCTAAGTGCTATGGGGCAAATCGGTCATAAATTGGTGATTTGTATGAAAAAATGTAGTTTAAATAACCCGATATCAATTAAACTGACTCGTTATGTGTATGTCAAACAACTATAGCCTATGGCTCCTATAGGACGAGAATAATGGAATAATGCTTAGCTCTATTTGAGTTGAATCGGATTATTTATATTTTTCAAATATTTAAGTGTGTGTGTGTGTGTGTGTGCTGTAGCATTTTATTCCCATTTGCATGGAAACAAGTGAATACCAACCACAAGAAAAAATGTATAAACTGTTTTCACTTGTGTCTGTGTTCGTGTCCGTGTCCGTGTCCGTCTCTGTGTGTATGGAGCTAAAATTAATGCAATTACATGACCCCAAGGTGTTGCACATCCTTCAACCAGGCATATCAGAGAGACAGCGAAACCGAGCACAATACAATTATTATCATATTCGAAAATAAAGTGAACTCGGGGGAAATCGCGTGTTTTTCGTGCTTTTCTTTTCTTTCCACATAAAGAATGATTGTGCCACAGTGCCATAAACAATGTGCGAAGTGTGAAGGAAGTGTGAAAGGGGCGTGGTCGTGCATTATTCAGGCATTAATGGCCTGCGATAAGGATTTCTTTTTCCTTAGACCCGGTTCCCCCAAAGAGCGCATGAGTCTATTTGGTTTGTCACAAAAATCAGTGAATAACAAAATTTTAGTATTTGTCGCACTTTCAAAACTCAATTACTGGAAAACTACTTTATCGATCGTTTAAACTCACAAACATAGATGAGTACAGGGTCTTTTACAGTCTGTTCGCTTACCTTTCAAAGATATTTTTTTTGAAAACAGCATTTGAATGTTTAATGCATTTTCAGTTTCGATTTGTGGTTGGTGGCAGTGAATGATTAAACAGATGCGAGTTCGAGTGTGAGTGTTAAAAGACAATAAATTTAAGACATTGCTGAAAATTGCTTAAATCTCAGAGAACGCGCCAGTTTAAATACCATTTATACATAGTAAAATGTGTCTCAACTGACAAATCAAACACTGAGTTCATTTTTTATAATATTCCATTAAGTGTAGCTCGCAAAGTTAGCCAGACTGTTAAATTCAATTAAATTAAAGAAATGTATTATTGTAGCACACAGAGCTCAAGTTCCACTTGATGGAAATGTTACAACTGATGGCAAATACAAAATTAGAAGCACATTCGCGTTTCCAGCATCTGAACAGCTGCCTTTTCCCTCGCCAACTGAAATTACGCTCGACGGCTGTTAACTGATAACTGATAGTCAAGCAGCAAGGAAAACTAACGGAGCTATGGATTTATTTACCTATCATCAGGTTGGACGGCTATTTGACACTTTAGCCCTCTCATTAGAAGGCAAACTGAGCGCCAATGTGCGATTAAATCAATTCATTTCACTCCAGCTCTTCATTTCATTCCCTTTATACCAAAGTGGTACATGCTGACTTCTCCGTTGTCCGTTGTTCGTTATTCATTATTTTATCCGCTATCCGCTTTTCATTTCATTCTTTTTATACCAAAAGTGCTAGATGCTGACGTCTCCGTTGTCCGTTGTTCGTTATTCATTATTTTATCCGCTATCCGCTTTTCATTTCATTCTCTTTATACCAAAAGTGCTACATGCTGACGTCTCCGTTGTCCGTTGTTCGTTATTCATTATTTTATCCGCTATCCGCTTTTCATTTCATTCTCTTTATACCAATGTGGTACATGCTGACGTTATTCATTATTTTATCCGCTATCCGTCGTTTCCGTGATCGGATAATTTTTCAATGTCTGAAATTTGTGTCCTCTTTTGAAAAATTGAAAAGTGTTTTAATGGCGAAAGCAACAACAATTAATGGCTGCTCGTTGTCAGTCTTCAGTTGTTAGTTTTCAGCATAAAAGTTGCTTATGAGACTTTTTACTATTTACATTATTCTGCCTGCTCAGCTATAGCTATTAAAAACCCAATGCTCTCAGATAAAATGTAAGTAAAACGCTCGAGTCATTAGATTTTGCACAAAGATTTGTGCAATATTTAAATGATACAAGTAAGAACGGCTACAGTAAAGCGAGCCGACTGTAAAAGACCCCGTACTCATACTAATACGGGGTCTTTTACTATCATTTTTGACCGATTTGAATTTGGTCGCGGTTGCTCAACTAGTTTCCAACTTTGGAAACCAAATTTCATCCAGATCCCTATATGCTGACAGAATTTTACCCAAATCGGACTACTATATCATAAAGCTACTATAGGAACACTTGGTAATTGAAACCAAATTACCCCAATATGCTTAAATGCAAAGGTATTTAATGTTCTGCGAACCAAAGAAAAGATAATGAAGATAACGACGTTCCAATTTGGTAACAACTTATTACGTCAACTTTGGAAATACTTTTGAATTATATTTATCAAAGTAAAAATGAGACTAGTGAGTGGCCTAAAAATAAATCGACCAAAAAAGGTATTCATAATAAATCAATATATATTCAACCTATAGTGCAGCGATAAGCAGGTGAGAAAGTCTACAGTCGACTCAACTCTATAATAGTACAGGGGTCTATTAGGTTTGTTGGAAGCCATATGTGCGTAGCAGGTAGTAGGAGTCATCGCCAGCCTCATAGAGTGTACATATTCTTTATCAGCATCAACACCCAAGACAATATAGAAATGTCCTTCTATTTGTTCACATAAATACCTGAATCTCCAAAATTACAAGAGCTAGAGCCACCAAATTTGGAATAAACATCCGTCAATGGTGTACGCAGATCATATTTGATATTATGTGTATGGTTCCATTATAATTACAATCACTAAGGTTGGTCCAGATTGAACAACTATATAAAATAACTCTCATTGGACAAATCGGTCAAAAGTAGTAAATTTGTTTGCTAATTTGTATGGAGAACTGTTCACTAGAATGAGAACGGAGTCTTTTACAATCGGCTCGATTGATTGTAGTGTTTCTCACATGGCTATAATTATACCCGTTACTCGTAGTGTAAAAGGGTATATTGTAATGTATGTAACAGGGAGAAGGAGGCATGGCAGACCCCATAAAGCATATATATTCTTGATCAGCATCAATAGCCGAGTCAATATAGCCATGTCCGTCTGTCGTTGTCCGTCTGTCCGTCTGTACGAACAAAAGGATCTCAGAGACTATAAGAGCTAGGAAGGTGATAGGGATCGCAAATGAAAGGTACAATACCCAAGCAGTACAAGTTGGTTTTTGTTTTTTGAAACGCCCACTTTAGGGCGTTATATCTTCATATAAAGGTAGATGTACAGGCAAAACTAGAATGTTTTAGTATAGAAAACTTTTTGTTAGCTATGCTATCTGAATCAAATTTACTACAGACTACTATATCCTTTTGCTCCCATAGGAACGATCGTTCGAAAATATGCTCTAAACATGAATTTGTATGAAAATGTTCTGTTTGTCCAGTTATCTTATCTACCACCACTGTTAATAACATATTGAACCTGAGTAACGCGAGGCGACTATAGCATTCTTTCTTGTTTTAATTTGAATCAAGTCCAATCATGTTATGAATGGACATATAAATAAATATATACTGAAATACTAGCTCGACTGTTGACTTTCTTACGTGTTCAATGTATAATACAACTTCAATACAACTGACCATCAATAACGGTTAGAAGATTACATAGCTTTTTCTTTCGATTTAGAATCGATAACAAATTTGATTTGCTGATTAAACAATGCTGTAATCAAGAGCATTCCAGTTCTCAAAATGCGAACGCGGCAATGAGATTGTGAATAATACTCAGTCGTGCATTTGGAATTCATCAAATTTCAATTGAATCATTTTAAAGCCGTCGCTTTCAAAAGTCAACCAAAATTAAAAAAAGAAAGAAAAAAAAAAACGCACTTAAAAGCAAACAGCCCTCGGTATTCAGTCTGCCACTCGACTGGAATTTGTGCAAAAATATTCGTATTCCACACGCCTCATTTGGAGAGTCCTTTGAAAGTGGGACACAAAAAAGGCTGCAGGGTTCGAACAGATTTGCATTTCAGCACGAACCTGGCACTGACTGACTGATTGGCTTGCTGACTGACTGACTGAATGACTGACAAAATTATTTAACATTTCACATCAATCACTCGACTGCGGGTGAGCATGTGTGACTGTAAAGTGATAGCTAATTAGCTGAAATATTTAATTGAGGCAAATAAAATCTGAACGGCGCCGGAAAGTATGCAGCACAAATTTCCAAAGATGCCAATGTGCGAGTGTGTGTGTGTGTGTGTGTGTGTGTGTGCGCGCGCGCTAGTGTGTAGGTGTAGCACTTTGCAGCTGTTGTAGCACGCACATAATTGGCAGCATCCCATTCAGCAGTTGCTCAGTTCCTCAATTCGTCAGTCAGTTCCGAGTGCCAACTGTGGCTGTGTGTGTGTCTGTGTCTGTGTCTGTCAAATCGCATTCAAAATGATGAACGTGGACGCTCCTAAGCCCGTTGCTCTTGTTTGCCTGCCCTTTTTGTAAAACTTTAGGTCACAGGGTGTACCACCACCCTCAAAACACACACACACACACACACATACGCCACACTCTTTTCGCGTGTGCGTAAAATTACTTCCGCTGGATTTGAATTTTGTTGTTAAGGCTGCCAACAAAAAGGTAACGTACTTCTTCAGTTTTGAGGCGCTTAAAATGGTTCATGCACACTGACAAACACACACGCACACTCGTACACTCGTACACTCGTACACCGTTGCCTTTACTCAAACAATTACGCGAATGACAGGAAAAGCGCGCACAATGCGCATAAAAAGTGGCAAGAAGCGGAAATGTGTATGCAATGTGAGTCGCAAAGAAATGGCAAAATTATAAAAGTACACACCGGCACACACACACACACACACACTCACACACACACACACACACACACACACACACACACTCGCAGCTGAATGCCAATTACGCCAATGCTTGACTGCAAATACAAGTACAAAAATTCAACTTCGCTTGCGTCGCAGTCAACAAAAGATAAGCAGCAAAATGAAATATTTATACAAAACAAGTGGGAAAGGCTACTGCCGAGCGGACCGACTGTAAAAGACCCCGTACTCATTCTAGTCCACAAAATTTGGTGACTCTAGCCCGTATAGTTACGGAGATCCCGGTCTTTATGCGGACAAATAGACGATGCTGATGCTGATCAAGAATTTGTAGACTCTATGAGGCTGGAGATGCCTCCTACCTCCTTACGCACATATGGCTTCCAACAAACCTAACAAACCCCTGTACTCTTTTTGAGTACAAAGTCTAGCAAAAAGGCAGTGCTGAGGCGGTGGGCGTGACCATAAAAAGTGGCAGAGGCAGACGAGAGCACACAAAAGAGAAATTGTTATAAAAATAATTGACAACTATTTGACATGCCTCATGTCCGACGCCTGCAAAAGCCAAAAGACCGTGCACTCATCTGGGAATGGGAATGGGAATGGGAATGGGGATAAAGAGGAGAATGGGGTTTTGCTGATGGCAGTACACTGAGATGAAAGGGCGATTGCGGAGATGGGGTAAGAGACGGAGATGGGTACAGTCCCAAGTGTACATTTACCGTGACTTTACTATACGCTTGCTAGGCTCTTTCTCCTTCCCTCTCGCTCGCACTCAAATTTTATATATTTTTGCCTCTCATTTCGGGCCCAACTGATAACCGGTTTCTGTTTATACCCATTCCCAATACCCTCGAAACTTGGGTCCATTTATTTCATGTTTCTTGCTCCGAAATTAATGTGATTGATTGTTAAGAAGATGACCAAAAAAAAAGAATTGGCCTGAAAGTATGTACATGTGACCCGTGCTAAATTTGAGTACAATCAATTTACCGTTGAAGGCGTTTATAATTTAATGCAAATTTAAAACAAAAAAGTTTATTGCAAAATGTGAAAGAACACACACACACATTTCAAAAGGGCCAAAATTGAATTTTTGATTCATTGCCCCCACTTGATTCACTTGTGATTAGAATAGACAAGAAATAGAAATTTATTGCGTAACCCCTGGCATAAATAAAACAGTTTTAACTCAAATTTGTAGCAAACATATTTCCGGCAATAACGCAACGACTTGAATATTCGAAAGTTTAAGAAAGTGATTTTTACATACTTTATATCGAAACGATTTAGAGAAAAAACTTACTTTTATTGTTATTTATAACCCAACTCTGTTGCTTTCAATTCCATTTAATAAATTTCAGACTTGACATCTACAAATATGACAATCCTCATGTCCTTTCAATTTTCCATTCTATTCCCAATACAAGTTAAATAAAGAATAGATTAATAAACTGCGTAAACTGACAAAAATACAGGTTTTGAAATAGAAGAAGAAATGTCATGTGTAGTAGGCTGATGGCATACCAATAATATGTTAACCACTAACAGTGTCATCACTAGAATTAACAGAGCCATAATGAGCTAACATCAATAAGAGAGTTATCTCACTCTAACTAATATGAAAATGAAATACAGATCAAGCTTTAAGAAGAGACATAAGAAATTATCAATTAATGAATAGACGACAACAAGAAAGACCTAAAAAGAGCTTGTGAAGTAAAAAAAACCCAAAATATAGTATTAATTGCGTACACACATGTGAAACAAGTAAGAAAGGCTAAAGTCCAGCAATCTAGCTATAAAAGAACCCCGTTCTCATTGCTATATAAATAAGCTACAGGCTTAGATGTCCGATCCAAATCAAACTTGGTCAGGACAGTTACAACGGTATCATATATATACTATGTGAGTTTGGTTGCGATACATTTCTTCATACAAAAATTCCATTTTTAACAGATTTGTCTTATGGGAGCTATAGGCTATAGCTGTCCGTTCTGGATCTTTCCATCCTGGAGTTCCCATATCAAGTTTTATTAAGAGTAATCTTTAATATGTCTGAATAGTTGAAACAGACAAACATTATTACTTAACAAAATCAATATTTTAATGCATTATTAACTTTCCAATAAACTTTCAAGTCGTGTGCAGGGGTATTAATATAGTTAACCGAACACAAGACACTTTAACTGATTATTTGTATGTTTACAGTCGGCTCTCTCGACTGTACCCTTTAATACTTGATATATACATATAACAAAATCTAATCACTAACTAAGTATAGTTTTTAATCGAAACTCTGCTTTTGTTAGTTCTTTCGCACATTTCCATCTAATGCAGCCTGCGCTCAAGTGTAAACATCCCATCGAGTGTCGAGATGGAGCTCAGGATATCAAAGCAACCTAATCAGGAGACAGCATAAGTACGAGTAAATGAAATGAAATTAAATGCAATGAAAGCAAATGAAGGCAACCAAACGGCAAATCCGAACGAGAAATAAAATCAGAATCAAAGCTAGAATCAGTTGAGAATTATAAGGCCATAGGCATGCTCATTTGGATACCCTCGTTGGGCACTACTCAAACAGTAGACACCAGAACTGCGACACGTTCGAATTTCAGCTAATAGGCACGTACAGCGGCAACGGCCAATGGCAAATAAAGATGGTAATAAAGTAACGTGGCAAATGAGCTACGTTTGCCACGCGATGTTGCCTCGCGGTTGAGCAGCAACAACGGCAATGACAGCCGGAAACGGAACGAGCAGAACGAGCGGTACGTGCAAATAACCCTCGGACTCGGTAAATATACCCGTAGATACACAATCAAGCCGAGCTGAGCTCATCCGAATGATAAAGTGGATTAGAGTCGAAGAAGCTCAAAATGAACTTTTGCTCTCAGCTCTCAGCTCTCTGCTCTCAACTCTCAGCTTTTAGCTCTCAGCTCTTTCAACAAGTTGTGTCTTACTTCAATTGTAATTTATGGCCCAGCCCTGTTGCTTTCAATTCTATTCGATAAATTTCAGTTGTCAAAATGACTTCACCAACAACCCGACAATCTAATCCTCATGTCCTTTCAATTTTCTATTCCATTTGCAATACAAGGTAAATCAAGAGTAGATTTTGTAACTAAGTAAACTGATAAAAACACAGGGTTTGATGAAGAAATGGCATTAGAAAAAACAATTGTTTGCATAGTAAAGATTTCTCATGTTTCATGTGATCGGCAGGATTTCTGAGAATGTAGGAGCTACAGTCCGATTTAAAGAATTGTGCTTTATTTTATGAGTTATGTTTTTGATCTTAAAATCAAACTTTTTTTTCTTTAACACTTTTAAATTTATAAAAAAAAAACTTAGAGGGGTCTGTTAGGGTTCTCAGAAGCGAAATGTGCGTAACAGGCAGAAGGAGACTAGGCCAATCCCATAACTTGGAATGAAAGGCCGTCTATATGTCAGGCATATTAAAATTTTTTAAATTGTTGCCATGCCCATGTAGAGACCACTTTTAAAAACAAAGTTCACACCATTATACCATTACTGATATCCTTATCTTTGATTCGGGCCTATAACCTATGACCTAAAGCTCCCATGGAACAAAATGGTCCAAAATTTGTATGTATATATGTAGAATTTGTAGAGCGATCACAACCAAACTCACACATTGTGAGTATGGTACCATTATAGATAACCTGATCAAGCTTAATTCAGATTGGACAAGTACATAGCTCACATAGGACAAATCGGTCGTAAACCACATGTGTGGTTTACAGCAAGCCGCATCATTACCAGTTGCACCACGCCCTTTCCAGAATGCCAGATTACATGTATTGTTTTAAAAATCGTGTTTTTCGCTATATATACTGAGAGATATTGATCAACATCAATAGCCCAGTCGATATATAATCTGACAACTATATCGAAAAGCTCCCATAGGGACGATCGGTCGAAAATAAGCCCCAAATAAGAAATGTATATGAAAAAATTTTGCATAGACTAAGCTAAATTACTCAAATACATCTGACTTAGTTTGATCCAAATCGAACTACAATATGCTTATTATTTACCAAGCTATCTTATCCATCACCTAAACGATTGCACCAATATTATTATCATACTCCATTTATAATAACATATTGAAACTGAGTAACCGGTATCCTAAAATGGCGAGGCGACTATTTCATTTTTTCATGTATTGTTATTAAGTAAACACAAGAAAAGTTTAAAGGGTTTGAGGCATTTTCGAGTGAAGAAACCAAGCATTTGGACAACTTTTGGTTGTTAATTTAGTAAAGTATCCGAGATGTTTTTCGTCCTACAACCTATTCAAAAGACTTCTGTTTTGCGTGGGAGTGTGTGCGAGTGCATTGGAACAAGGAATTCCATTTAAGAGAGCGAGGACTCAAAGCCATCAACTGGGTCAACTTCACACAACTAACTCTCTACTGCAAGTGCATTACAAGCCATTTGTCCGTCTTATACTTAAACTTGTGTAAATACCTCCACACATACGCAAGCACACAGTCACTATAGAGAGGTATGTGGCCTTGGCCCCTCTTTCCCCTCCAAAGCCAATGCGAATCATATCAACACAGTGTCAAAACTTTTCCATCTAAATGCAATTTATGAAAATGCAGTCAAACAAATATACTTGAGATTTGACTGGAGGGGCGTTAATCTATAGTTGGCGAGCAAAGTTTACAGTGAAAACACAAAGGACTAAGAGCTTCTAAGTTTAATACAAGCAATTCTAAAGGAACCCTTCATTTTTGCTGATTCCTTTGATTAATCTCTAGATTTCGCATAACTTTAACGAAATCCGTTCAGTTTTTTAATTTCGGATGACCCATTTAAGAGGTACGGATTCCCGGAGATCCCCTTTTAAAATACAAAATTTCTAAATTTTTTTCATAGTTACCATTAAACATATACATATGTACAATTGCCTAAAATAACCATCATTAAAGTTTTCTCAGGAAAAATTTTTGAAAGAAATAAATTTTTAGGGCTTCTAAAGACTAAATTTATACACATTCAAAAGAAAATTTTCAATTTCAAAATTGTTTTTCACTTTGAAATTCTTAAAAAACTTGAAATAAACAACTTTTTTATGCTGGACTTAGTTACAGTGCATAGAAAAGGTATTCCATTGCATTTAGTTTTTGAATGAAGTAATCCCGATGGATAGATCGACACCTACTCATGAAGTTCGGTTAGAAAACTGTGTTTTGAGAGAAACGCGTTCAACGTATTTTTACCACCATCAAGCGCGGTAAAGGCAGGATCGATCGAGTTGCTGAAACTTTGGAAATATATTTCTGCACACCCACATGCAAGATAGATGTGTATAGAATATCTATCTTTCATTTTATATAAAAAATGAACTTCGATTTGGCCGACCCAATCCATGATAATAAAGGTTGAGTTTTGAAACAATGTTTCAGCAGCAAAGTATGCTATAGAAATTTATTTACCATCGGTTTATGTAAACCAAACCCGAAAAATGAAACAGTCCCTACAGTAGAGTGTCCACTGTACACACAGCAAGGGTGCAATTGTGTGTGTGCATGTGTGTGCGTTTCGCAAAATTGCAATAATGCGCGGCGTCCTTCTGATGGCTGCAGTTGCCCACTGAACCTTCCGCAATACACAGTGCTTAGACATACAAACACATCTCTATGTACATATGTACTGCTTTGTTTATATGTGTGTGTGAGTAACACTGCTTGAAGTGGTTGTGCCCATGCATGAAGTGTAGAGTGGTGCATTTTGTGCTGGTTCGTAGTTAGTCGAGGCGTGCATGTAATTTCATTAGGGCAGTAGGACAAACTCACACACAGGCAAACACACTCGTACAATGCAGAGATTAATGCCGCTTTGTGAGCACACACACACACACACACATACACTGAACGTCTTTCACTTTCATTTTTTGCTACATTTAAAACTTTTTGAGCCGTCAGTATGGCAATCAATACATGTACGATATAAGTAGAAACTATTTTCTAGTAATACTTGTATAGAGTTCTGGGCTTAATTAAAAAAAAATCGAAATAAAATAAATTTTTAAATTTCAAAGGATTTCACAGTTCTCTTCGCGTGTTCAACAATGCGCGGCGCATATTATGTAATTGTGGGACACACACAGAGGCAGAGTCGCTGTAAGCGTGGAGCACACATGTATGTTTTTGGTTTGTGTGTATGAGGGCGCGTCACACACACGCGCACACAAACAGCATAGAACACTAGATTAAGGGAAAAGACGACACACCGCACAACAGAGAATGAAGAGAGACACTTCATTTCTTGGCATTTTCCTTTGCTTTGCAAAGTCATGACACACACTAACACACACTCGCACAAACACACACATACTGAGACATACTTATGCATGGACATATATATTGCCTGCTGCTTCTCTTGCTACGTTTTTATTATTATCGCTGGCGAACAAACACAGAGAGACACGCACACAGACACATGGGGACAAAGTAAGAGAGCGCGCAGCAGCCGCACTCACACAAACACAAATATACAGACTGAGCAAACATGTAGCCGCCTTTGTTCAACCCATCGTTTGCGATGGCTTCGTCTTCGGCTGCTGCGACGCCTTCGCCGCAGTCACAGTCGCTGTCGCCGTCGCCGTCGCTTTCTTTGCCATTTTTCTTTAACGCTTTCGTCTATCCGTGTGCGTGCATGTGTATGTGTTGCTTTTGCCGCTTGTGCTTCAGTGTTTATTTTTCGTCATTTCGAATGTGACTACGAGTGTCACTTTGGGTATTTCTTCTTCTACTCTCCTTCGCTGTCCGCTGCCCATATGTCTCTCAAATCTCAACTCACAGCTAGCCGCACGATTTTGTTGCATGTTTGTATTTGTGTTTGTGCCATTGGCATTAATTAAACACATTTATAGAGAGGGCCATGAGGATGAGGATGAGCACTGGACACAACAGCAGCCTGTGAAACGAGCAACGACATTTTCAGTATTCAATTATCGATTATGACTCTCAGGTACGAAAATAGGAAAGCAAAATGACCCGACCACTCATCTACCGACCCCACCCACCTCGCCCACCTCACACCTCTTGGATTTTATAACGTTCATCGTTCACGTATTTGTCATCAAAGTCGCAAAATGAGCTGCGAACATAACAAAAAATAATACAAACAAATAACCGGACAGGTAGGAATACAGGTCGGTGGTCAGTGGGAGCAATGCTGCCGGTCAAATTGCTGGACAAGCATTGATACGGGCAAACATTAACTCCACTGATTTTTCAAAATGCCTCGGCTTATGGAGCGAATGTGTAACATTTTGTGTAAAGTGGCAATGACTGCTGTCACTCAGCGTGTGTGTCGGTATCGGTGTGTGTATGTTTGCAAGTGTGTATAAAGAATGAAATAAATAATACATTGAAACGACTCTCTTTCCCCTCTTCAAGGCAACGAATCTCAATTACCACCTCTTTTTTATATCCATTATTTGTAGGTAAGAATGTATGTAGAAGGGAGAAGGAGGCGGATCGTCCGTCTGTGCATGTGTCCGTCTGAATGAACAAAAGGATCTCAGAGATCAACATATGTAAGAGCTGCCCGAAAGGTTTCAACTTATAGGTAATATGACCAAGAAGAACAACTTTGTTTTGTGACACACTCACTTTAGGCCGTTCTATTTTCATCCAAATATAGTATAAACCTTTTTTTATCTTTCTATGCTATGCTATCTCAAACAAATTTACACGGGTAATACATGTCCAAGCAGAATTGTTAAAAAACTAACCCTATACATCAATTTTTTTTTTTTAATTATTTCCCAATGGTCATTAAAAATAATGTTTGTTCTGGAACAATGTTTGATTCATGGAAATTCAGGAGCTTTAGTGTCAAACACTGACTCCGCCTGAAATTTTTAACCACAAATAATTGGTATTTTGAACCTATGTAATAAAAGACAAATGCAGAGTGTATAATAATTAATTTCTCACAGTTTCAATCGAGTGGTTTTTACAGCCGATTTTCGTGCAATCGTAAACCAAATGAAAGTTTCGTATTTCGTTAAATAAATATAATTATATCGAACAATATCGATTAAAAACCAAATAAGATAACCGCCCTGCAGGTGGCCTTAGTAAGTAAAGGGCTAAGTTTTAACATGAACTAGTATGATGCATTTGTTAATGAAACTCACACAGAGTACATTTTTAAATAATTTAAACATACAGAAAATAGCTGACATAGAAGCGTCCCGCCGAAAAAACGCCCCTCATACATTGGGTATGAAATGCTTTTACGGCCAATGCTTTTTTCCAAGCTTTTTTAATCACTCTTCCAAGTGTCCATCATCAAAACGATTACACCAAAATCCTTATTATAACCCTTTGTTAATAACATATGAAGACTGAGTAACGGGTATCTAAAAGTCGCGAGGGGACTATAACATTATTTCTTGTTATTTTTGTTGTTGTCTTAAGAAGACACGTATGTGCAGAGACGACGAAAGAATTATGGGCAGAAGCGTCGGTAAAGAGTTTTAAGCTGACATCCCGTGAGATGCGGTACATGGAGCTTGCAATCTCGGTTACAGTAAGCGCTTTAAGTTGTTGTCACTTATCGATTCTCAATTGTTTTATAAAACTGACACAAATTTGGATTCGATTGTTTTGACTCCTCAGGGACACTATTACCCGAGTTTATCACTAGTCTTTGATGGTATTAACAGCCTTTTATTAATAACAATGAAGTTTGTGAATTTGTTTGCGATGTTAAAACAATTACAAACATCTAAATAAGCAGAGATAAAAAACTAAATAAAAATAGCACAAACTTGGATTGAAAAGAAAGAAAGTGTGTTAAGGAAATTATTTTAGTTTATTTGTTGATTGAATGCGGGCTTAAATCAAACACTAATGAATAAATAATTATAATAATAAAAAATACATGAATATAATTAAAACTGAAATAATTTGAGTTATTAACTTAAAATATTTATATTATTTTTTATAAAGTTAAAACCTAAATAATATAAAATATAAATTGTAAAATATATATTTATAAACTATGTAACATTTATAAAAATCATTGAAGTCAATAACTTTAACTAACTGAAAAAGCAACGCAGGGAAATACGTAGAAACTTCAAAAACTGGTCCAGCAACTGTTGGGTGGATGGGCGAATACCGAAACACTCCTTGAAATCAAATACCTGGCGCACTCTTTAATCGAGGATGATTTAAATAGAAATACCGACCACGTTTAACCTTTTCCTTCTCATCAAATAATCCCCGAATCTTGAGCACAATAAATTAGAATTCACTGATGCAAGCGAGAAATCAAAATGGAAAATCCAATCAAATACAGAGCAGTAATTGTATTCTGGTCACTAGCGCAACGTAGTATCTATTCTCTATTTTCGCTATTGTCGCTGCTTTCATTTCGCTTCTTCATTTCGCACTTCCCCCCTTTCTCTCTCCCAACACCCTATTCCTTAGTCTGATGCGAAGAATAACAAGACGCAGACAAGAGGCCGCTATAACAAGAACAACAAAAACAGTAGCAGCAGCATCCACATTCATATCCTTGGTGGCGGCAAATTCCTAGCCCAAGGGTAGCCACCACCTTCCCTTTCCCTTTCCATTTCCCTCTTCCTTCCCCACTCTCTGTTTTTCACAGACTCTCATATACACAGTGACGAAATTGAAGCGATTGAGTAATTTTCTTTATGTGCGTGTGCCTTTGCTTCTTCTTTTTTTTCTTCGTCTTCGTCTTCGCCTTGTCTTGCTGCGGCCACACACAACTTCATTAGAAGCGAGAATGTAAACGGAGAATGGGTTCGAAACGGCCTTTAGCAGTAGCTTTTGCTGATTCGCAGCGCATGTGACAATTTTGTGCTGCTTGGTTACATAAAAATATCAAAAAAAAAAAAATAAGAAAAACAATGAAACACATACAAAATGAAAAGAGAAAATTATGCTGTGGTTCTTAAATTAAGTAGTTGGCATTAGATGTGCGTAATTTGGCAACTAATTGGCAAACACACACACACAGTCCCAAGTCCAGAGTAACACACACATACACGAGCAGAGCAAGCAGAGAGCACTTGCCTTGACTTGATTTCATATGTGATTTTAAGCGCGTGCATGTGTGTGTGATTGTGTATTTCATACAAATTGGATTAACGGTAACACAAAGACAGCTAGCAAAAACACGTTGACATCCCCACCCACAATATAGCCGCTCCTCGACCGCCCACGACCGCTCCTTCGAACCACCCCACACCACACATCATATCACATCAAATGGAAGCTTTGCATAATTCGCGCGATTTCAGATTTGTCGTGCACCTCAACACACACACGCACACTCACACACATGCACATAAAAAAATATTAAAAGCTAGTTGGATGGGTTATATATACATGTATAATGTACAGTATAGTAAACATGTTAATTTAGGAGCCAAAAAACATTTTTTGTTGGTCACACACATTTTACACGCACATTTACAGCAGCAGCTCTTCATAATTTTTGGCTGGGATCCTTTTGCGCTCGTTCGCTCGCTACTTCTATTTCTCCTTCTCTCTCTCCTCTTTTTTCATTCGCTCTAGCTGTTCTTCTAGCTCAATGAATTTTGTGCCTGCTGTTCACACGCGTTTTAAAAAGAACAACAAAAAAAACACATACACTTAACAGAATGATTTTAAAATTTAAATCAAACACAAGTGTCAATTATTTCATTCAATATTATATACATGTATATATATATATATATATATATATATATATATATATATATATATACATTTTTTTTAATTCAAAGGCTTTCGAGTTCTGCTCGAGTTTCGCACTGTTATTACTTTACTGTTGTTGTTTCTGCTGCTGCCGTTGGAGGTGATGGTATTGTTGTTGTTGACGTTGAAAACAAACACAAAAAAAATAATAGTTGAACTCCTGCTTTGCTTTCTTCAGCAGCTTCTTCAGCTGCTACAGCTTTTGCTTCTGCTACTGCGGCTGCTGCTGTTTTCAACTGTAACAAACTACTCAAAAAATAATTGGTGAACGCACGATTCAGCTCCGCAACACATAACCGCACTACACGACTGACAGTTTGGCACTAAAGGAGCTTGCGAGCTTATTAAGCAATAGCAACCGGACGAATAACCGAAACAAAAGCACGAACTAAACCGAATGAAGCTCGCTGTCAAACGTTGCCTTTGCATTTGATTCAGCTTGTGCTTCGGCATTGGCATCGGCGTCGGCTTCTCCTTGGACAAATGTGCCTGTGTTGGTGAGAGAGCGCCACGTCACTATCTCTCTTTATTATATTGTTATATGTACGTGCGTGTGTGCTTGGCAGACAGAAAAAGATGTGCCGTTACTGTTACAAAAGTTGTAGCCAAACCCCCAAGCAGCCACTTTAGACATGTTCCATGTTCATTGAAGAAAGCACAAACAGCCGACGACCCATTGGGAAATGGCGCGCATGTGTTGATGGGTTTGTGTTGAGAATAACTTATCAAGCACCAATACACAGATTTACAATAAAAGTCCAATAGAGCGAAAGATGGACAATCATTAAAAAAGAGAGAAAATATAGCCGCTAATTTTTATATAATATAATTTATAGATTACAACACAGTTCACTACGTATGATAAAATTAATTATCATAACAGTTTCTTGTTTTTAACAAATATCCTTAAAGTGATTATATCTAAGAAAAACTATTATTCAATTACACATTTTATTACAAAATGGTATCCTTTGAATTTTCAATAGAGATTTGAATGGAAAAGAAGTTTTATATTTAAAAGATTAAAATTTAAATTTAACATTTTATACAATTAATTCTGTTTGTTCAACCTAAAAATGTCCATTAAATTACTGCAATTACTTTACTCTAAATATTAATACAATTCCATATTCGAGCAGATACCCCAAAAATCAAACATAATCCCAAAGTTTGCCAGTGAAACTCTTGAGAAATCGAGAATACTAAAATTAAATATTATTTGCCCGCTGCAGGCGCTGCGAATTTCCCATTGGGACTAAAACTCTCTTAAAACAAGAAGAAGCAGACCAACAACAAGAACAGCAGCCAGTGGACCAAAGGAAACGCCAAGTGCCATGTGCGCCGCTTGAATCTGAATTTCAATCTGACTGCAAATGTACATTTGAATATATGTATGTATGGGGGCTTTCGTATTTATGTGTGTGTGAGCATGCACATACACACAGCAATGGTGTTAATCTAATGCCGAGCACTGTACGGCCTTGCGGCCATGCTATTTCTCTTTCTCTCTCTCATTGTCACTGTTTAGCTCTTTATGCGTACGTATGCTTGGGAGCTTCAGAAAGCTGCAAATGCGATGTACAGTGGTCTAACGCTGGCAAAAGACAACGTTTATGTAATACATTTCATACTTTTATTAATGTGTAAAGCATTTTCATTTGATTGGTTTTGTATTATTTTTTTTCGTTATTATTATTTATTCCAACAAAACTAAAACGCGATATAAAATAGTTTACAGACATTTTTTAAGGATGAAATATAAAGTACTATCTTCAGAAGTGCATATTTTTAAATAATTTATTGGGAAGTTTTGCTGAGGTTAATATGGGAAAACAAGTGATACCAAATTATTTTAAAATTGTAAATAAATATTTAGGGACATGGATGTACTAACGAGACAGTTCATACAAGTGGTCCAGCAACACTAAGCAACGTGCTTTCAAGCGCGCGGTGCTCAGCAAACAATGCAGCCATCTCCCGCCCAACCTGCCAAGGGGCACACCGCATAGCGTACGACCTAAAAATACAATACAATTTAACAATATAATACATTGTAATTAAAAGAATATTAATTACAATCTAGACAGATGACAGAGAATTTAATTTCCAAATGAAGAGATAGAAGGTGAGCAACCTACAACTCGAGAATGTTTGTAATTGTTACTGCACAAAACTCGAAAAGGGTTAAGGATAGAAAACTTAGCAGTACAGTACTGAAGTGAGAGAAACTTATCTGGCTGATTAATTTAGAAGAATCAAGTTCACCCTAAAATAGTCACCGAAGATCAGACAACTATGGAAAGGTAAGACGGCAAGCGTATGTTAGTATTTTCGCTGATAGGCCCCTCAGCTTAAATACTAACATACGCTTGCCGTTAGGACAATCAGGACAAAATGAAATATTAAGCGCTTTTTAATATAACCGATTATAAAATGTATTTAACAACAATTTAATATTTTGTAAATTCCAACAAATTCAATAACTTTGCTGATTGCTGAAATAAGTATGAGGCCTTCTTGAAACTTTGTATAGACTTTCGTTCCCTATCAGAGGCTACACAAACAAACAAATCAAACAGTGCCATTCCGACCAAATGAGAAAATCCCCTTTATATTAATTTTCCATACAAATTTGTTAATCAATAAATTATTCTTTATAGAACACAACGGTAAGTTTGATACTTTTTCTCAGAAATTCTATAAAAATCCTGACTCTTATTTAAAAGATAGATAGTAAAAATATTACAATATGTTATAACGAACACGTGAGCGATCCGCTCACTGTGCGACGCTGAGAAGAGCAAACGACAACAGAACGCACAAGACAATCACAAACAGAAACAGAAACCGAAACCGAAACAGAAGCGCCACTAACAGTGAATGTGTACGCGCATGTGTTTTTATCTTGAATCTCAGCTGAAATCATCTGGCCTGACCGCCTAACTCCCTATCTACTTCTCTAGAATAAAGGGGTTGGCGCGACGGGCAGCACACCGCATTCAGCTGAGCAGCTACCTTGGTATTATGAAGGGCAATAGGTTGTGTGGTCGTGCTCGGTTCGAGTTCGAGTTCGGGTTCGTGTTCGGGTCGCGAGCTCCACGTGACATCGACTACGTTTCGGCTCTGCCTAAAGTCAGTAATTCACACTAGCCGGTGCCAGAGGGTCGAGAGGGGTGTAGTGGGGAAATAACCGCCTGACGGGCGCACTTCTCTACGCTTTCAAACACCAAGAAATTTGTACTTCCGCTGGACGTCGACGGCCATAGAAGATTTTAATTAAAAGCAGCAGGAAATGTGACCTAAATAATACTTCCGTATAGTGTGAAAAATTGCGCCAACTTAAGGCAATAGCTCCCTTCCAAGCCTTAGCCATGTAATGTGCCCATTTGTCGCCCAATTTACCACCCAGCAAGCGGTGATCAGGAGAAGCAGCTGAAGCTTACCAGTGCGTTAAGACAAGGAAAGCATGCTCCTACCTCAGAAGGCAGCAAAGTGCACTAGTAACTAATTTTCTTTCAATTAAACACCATTTTAATTTGGCTCAAACATCGTGAACAATTTTTTTTATAAACAAAGTTCTATGAATACATAGTGTTGAATGTAAGCCATTAACAAATGCATGCATACTTGTAGCTCTTCTTGTAGCTCCAACGACTGTTTCTTGTGGAGATTACCGTGATTTCACTTATAACCGCTTTTTACACTCCTCACTCTTTGGATAAAATGGCGGCGACTTTAAAAAGTATGTTTATACGATACAGCACTTACTCCCAGAGCCAGTAGTCCTATATCAACTAAATTTAGCACACATAAATAAGGGAGTAAACTAATACATCAAATGGACTACAATAGTGTGTAGCTAATGCCAAAATTAAGTAAGCAATCGTTTGAAAACCAATCATAAGAGACAGTGTCAGCTCCAATTTGAATTAATGTTGTTAGTGGATCACATAAATAACAACCTGTAGATATGTTTAGGTGCATTTTATATAAAAACAAGAAAGAAAATACAGTCGAGCACGCCCGACCGTATAATACTCTCTGCATTTTAACACCGGTTAAATTATTAAAATCGGCATCGATATATTACAATGGGAAGTACTTGCATTAAAACACGTTGAAACATAAACAATCTAAGCTTAATCAAACATACATCTGTTTGTTTGTGTGCAAATACGCATACGTTTGGCATTATATGTATGGATGTTTGCCGCCACACAGGCAGCGAAAATGCTTGCACTCATTAGTGATATTGCGTTCAATTATCAATATTGTAACGCTTCTAGTTTTCTTGTTTATAGTCCGAATTCAATGCGTCTTTTTAGGAGCCTCCACTCGAATTATACAATTACAATGCTGTACTATATCTATATCTGTTTGTTCATACGGACAGACAGACGGACAGACGGACATTGCTTTATCGACTCGGCTTGTGATGCTGATCAAGAATATATATACTTTATGGGGTCTGCCACGTCTCCTTCTGCCTGTTACATACTTTTGCACTACTGCAGAGCGTATAAAAATATGTACGCAAAGAGGGAAACCGACTTTTCCCTTCCATCTTGCTTAGATTAGGATATATCTGTCAAAAAAATTATATAAAAAATATTAGTTTTTGGTATAGAAACCTTATTTAATCGAATCGTCAACAATGTAATATTATTGACAAGGATTCGGTTAAATCGAAAAATCACGTTCAAAACTTCTACATAAACAATTCGTGTAAACGTAAGTCAGAACCTACATTTTGTATAGTGCCAATAAAGCTTAAATTTAATACGGTGCTGGGAAAATGTCCGGAATGGCTAAAACTTTGCACTTATTTTAGGCATGTGGCATGGACAGGAAATCGATGTGTTAAACTCGATGCTTTGCTTTAAATGTAGTACTGTCTGGCCGCACGCAAACAACGTGGAAATGCAATCAATAGCAAATCGTCTTCAGCAATTAGTGTCGCACGTTAACTGCCGCCTTTCACCTCTCACGTGACGATTCCTATATGTTGCAAGGCGGGGCCCTTAATCCCACCTTACACAGTTGTAAGATACTGGTAATATTGTTAGTTGTTAAGTGTAATTGTAGGAGAAAATATGGAGTGTTTTTAGGTTATCGGTAGAAGCTTAGATTAGGCGGGCGACGCCCTCTATAGGCAGCGCGGGGTGCGGTCGGGTGAAACTCTGCACGGAAGTTCTGTGGTGAAGAGAGAGCTTCCATGGTGGAGTTGCATTGTGATAGTTTCCACGTGGCTGGATAGAGAGCGTCGAGTCACTTGCTGATCGATTCTAGAAGTACACAAACGTACGCAAAGGAAGCGCCGGAAGGGAACAGAAAACGTAAGAACAGTTAGGAACAGTTATAGAGCGCAATATTTCATACAAATAACATACATGATATAGAAAAAGCCTGGACAGTGTCAGAGTCAGATGCGGTTGTTCTGGGTGTCTTCGAGAGAAAAGTCCAATTCTGGCAACACATGACAGAGAGACAAATTATACATCAGACTGTACACTGTTAGGGGTGTTCATGCCAAATATGTACATATATCAAATTGACGATACAATAAAAAATATTAAATAAATAATTTTAAACTTTAACGTTAAAACAAGAAAACAACCTCAGACATTATATGTATCCGAAGTGACATACTTACTGAGATTTTCACCAATAACGTCGAATTTTCCGGAGGAGAAAGATAACAAAAGTTTCTATACTCTTGCAGAGAGTATAATAAAAACAAATTCACATAATTTGTGTAAAGTACTATTAATTATTATCCATACCAGGTTTGGTCCGGATCGGACCACTATATCCCACAGCTCCCATAGGCCAGTTTCTCTCAGTGTAGTTTATGAAAGCAAAGCCAATGGTAAAGTGAAGTACTACTTTACAGTTTAGGGACGTCTAAGTAGCACCTGTATTAAGTGTCAACCAAATTTACTCTTCTATATCTGCTTTTACTATTTGTCTCAGTATACCAAAGCATTCGTGAAGTATATTTATTTTTGAACGTTAAAAAAATAGAAAAAGCGCAAATGTATTTATTTTCTATTATTACCATTTTCTTGTGGCACTTTAGCTATTTCTATAATCCAATAATTGAAATAGTGCCGGCAATCAAAGGGCCTCCAATGGTTCCCCTCGTTACATACCAACCAAAAGGTGTGACTATATCGCCGAAACTAATCCCTCCGGTAGTTGAAAAGAATACCCAGCTGGCTATATATGTCCCTCAAGGATCGGAAAATCTGGAGAGGGATTACATTCAAAAGCTTTTCCCGGATGACGGTGTACATGTGACTGCATTTCAACTGTGGATTACTGTGTTCATTTTTTACAAATTGCTGACATGGAAAAAGGTGTCCGATGTTGTGAAAAAACTCGTGGACATAACAGTTCGGGGCACTAGGCTGTTCACAAGAAAAATAATCATGATCACTTTAATGGTGTTCATCATATATCGTTATAAGAACAAAATAATTCGCATATGGCAAACTTGGCAAAAGGAAGAAGAAGCTGACATAATTGAACGTTATCTAGACTCAATAGGTTCCTCTGTAAATGAGTCGGAGGACTCAAATAGGCGTATGCATCCTTCCCACTTTGTTCAAATGGAATCTAATGGATTGATAATGCGATCAATTGATTACAACGATCAAGTTCTAACTAATAGTGATCTAACGGTGAATGGTACTAGTAGCCATCGTTTTTCTCAGTTTGCACCTTTTGGAATCAACCAGGGAACGGAGCAATACTTGGAGAATGTGTTCCCAAGTGTTTATGATATTTTGACTTTAGTTCCTTCGGAATACATTCAAGCTGAGGAAGAAGATGATTTTCTTTCAATAAGCTCAATATTTGAAGACTCGTCATCCGATGAGGAATCGTCTGATGAGCTGGAAACGGATGACATAGCCGTACCTAATGTATTAATAGACCTTGATGGCATAGAAAATCGTTTGGAGGAAGTAGAGGGCGAAGCTGGATCGGTATCGCTTGAGGAATCCATTGATGAACTGGAACCAGAGGATGTACCACCCCTTGAAAAATCAGAAGACATTGAAATCCGTTCCGAGCAACCAGATGAAGACTCAGTTTCTGAAAAACACCTAACTTTTGAAAGACTTTTATTGGATGAGGAATCCTGTAAGCAGATTATAGAGGATATATCTCTTGAAGGATCCCAGCAAAAACACCTCATTTCTCAAGGAATTTTATCTTATGAGAAATCCTGTGGTGAACCAGAAATATTGGGAGTAATTCAACTTGAAGGATCAAAAGCCATTGAAGCCCGTTCGGCACAAAAAGTAAATAACGATTCTTTACTCTTAGAAAAATCCTTCGTTTCTCATAGATTTTTATCGGCTGAAGAGTTTTGTGAACAACAAGTCGCAAAAGATTTGTCTATAATTGGCGGATCAGAAGGTAAGGAAATTGTAAATCTTTTCCAGAAAAAAGATAACGAAAATTGTTCAGTTTTAGAGGAGTCATTTGCTTCCCATCTTTCGGATCAAGAGGACGAAAATTTGTTAATGTCGGAAAATCCCTTCGGTGTTCCAGGCTTATCGTCGCATGGGGATTCCCATGAAGAATTGCAAACGATGGATGTATCTCTACGTAAAGGATCTGAAAATATAATGCCTTCGAAATTGACCTCTTCCCAATTAGAATATCAAATAGGCAAATCAATTTTACCCCTTAACCTCAATGATGCTCATAATCATCAGTAGGGGTTCTCAAAAAATACATAAACTTAATGAAAATAATTGTATTTAAATCAATGAACTGAATTGAGAACAAAAACCTCAGTATCTGGTAATTATGTCCGAATTCCAGATACTTTCACCATAAATGAAATATTAATTTAACGGATTTATGTACTTTACCAATAACTAAACTATTTCTCATAGTGTATACAAGAACTTGAGTCTAAACTGTATTTTTTAAGGAACTCCAACATCAAGCAATCAAACTTTAATAAAGTGTATATTCCTTAAATTGAGCTACTTTATTTTATTTAATGTGAGAAATCAGCAAAATTTCTCTCAGTGTAGTTTTTGAAAAATAAGGCAATGGTAAAGTGAAGTACCACTTTACAGTTTAGCGAGGTCTAAGTAGCACCCGAATTAAGTGTCAACAAAAGTCACTCTTCTATATCTGCTTTTACTATTTGTCTCAGTTTCAGTCTCTAAAAGCATTCGTGAAGCATATTTATTTTTGAACGTTAAAAAAATAGAAAAAGCGAAAATGTACATACTTTCTATTATTACCATTTTCTTGTGGTATTTTAGCTATTTCTATAATCCAATAATTGAAATAGTGCCGGCAATCAAAGGGCCTCCAATGGTTCCCCTCGTTACAAACCAACCGAAAGGTGTGACTATATCGCAGAAACTAATCACTCCGGTTGTTGAAAAGAATACCCAGCTGGCTATATATGTCCCTCAAGGATCGGAAAATCTGGAGAGGGATTACATTCAAAAGCTTTTCCCGGATGACGGTGTACATGTGACTGCATTTCAACTGTGGATTACTGTGTTCATTTTTTACAAATTGCTGACATGGAAAAAGGTGTCCGATGTTGTGAAAAAACTCGTGGACATAACAGTTCGGGGCACTAGGCTGTTCACAAGAAAAATAATCATGATCACTTTAATGGTGTTCATCATATATCGTTATAAGAACAAAATAATTCGCATATGGCAAACTTGCCAAAAGGAAGAAGAAGCTGACATAATTGAACGTTATCTAGACTCAATAGGTTCCTCTGTAAATGAGTCGGAGGACTCAAATAGGCGTATGCATCCTTCCCACTTTGTTCAAATGGAATCTAATGGATTGATAATGCGATCAATTGATGACAACGATCGAGTTCCAACTAATAGTGATCTAACGGTGAATGGTACTAGTAGCCATCGTTTTTCTCAGTTTGCACCTTTTGGAATCAACCAGGGAACGGAGCAATACTTGGAGAATGTGTTCCCAAGTGTTTATGATATTTTGACTTTAGTTCCTTCGGAATACATTCAAGCTGAGGAAGAAGATGATTTTCTTTCAATAAGCTCAATATTTGAAGACTCGTCATCCGATGAGGAATCGTCTGATGAGCTGGAAACGGATGACACAGCCGTACCTAATGTATTAATAGACCTTGATGGCATAGAAAACCGTTTGGAGGAAGTAGAGGGCAAAGCTGGATCAGTATCGCTTGAGGAATCCATTGATGAACTGGAAACAATTGATGTACCACCCCTTGAAAGATCAGATGAAATCCTTTCCGAGCAACCAGATGAAGGTAAATCAGTTTCTGAAAAACCCCTGACTTCTCAAGTAGTTTTATCAGATGAGATATCTTATAATGAACTAAATATAATGGGAATAATTCAACTCGAAAGATCAAAATACAAAAAGTAAATAACGATTCTTTACTCTTAGAAAAATCATTCGTTTCTCATGGATTTTTATCGGCTGAGGAGTTTTGTGAACAACAAGTCACAAAAGATATGTCTACAATTGGCGGATCAGAAGGTAAGGGTATTGGAAATCTTTTCCAGAAAAAAGATAACGAAAATTGTTCAGTTTTAGAGGAGTCACTTGCTTCCCATCTTTCGGATCAAGAGGACAAAAATGGGTTAATTTCGGAAGAGCTCTTGGATGTTCCTGGCTTATTATCGATTGGGGATTCCCTTGAAGAACGGTGGATGTATCTCTACGTGAAGGATCAGAAAATATAATGCAAATTTCTGACGACTTAAAAGATGACCCTACTTTTGTGGACGACCCTACTTTTCTCGCCCAGGGAACTTCAGAGCAAAAATAAAGATACGATAGTGGATACAAGTTTCTCCTTGAACGGTGAGAGAATCGATACAGACAAAATTTTACAAATTTCTAAAATCTAAAAAAAATAGTCTTTTAAATGCAATTTAAATTTGAGAAAAAAAAACTCAAATATTTAAGAAAGTTCTTACTGCTGGAATTTTAATTGTAAAAATATTTTTACCTTAGAACAAAAATCTTTTATAATATTAATGGAAATTATTTTTGTTATGTTTCACTATTTTTTAAGTATTTTTTACGAGTCTCTAAATGATTAACTAGCAACAAGTTTGAGGAACAAATGCAAAAGGCTATCTTCGGCTCGCCGAAGATTAAATACCCTAGTTTCAATCACCAATTATTGCTATATGATAAAGAATTTAGATGAAATTTGGTCAACAGTTGGAACACGATTAGAAACTGATTCTCCGTGAATTTCGTTTTAATCGGCCAATAGACACCGAATATTTACATACTAAGCATTTCGACCGATTGTTCCTATGGGAGCTATACGATATAGTGGTCCGATCTGTCCGATTTTTACAAATGATCTGCGTGCAGAGAGAATATACATCTGTGCCAAGTTTCATTAAAGCTTTAAAACTGAGAGACTAGTTCGCATAGAAACAGACGGACAGACTGACGGACATGGATATATCGACACGGCTGCTGATGCTGATCAAGAATATATATATTTGATGTGGCCTAAAACGCCTCCTTCAATGCGTTACAAACTTCGTGACAAAAACAATATACCCTCTGCAAGGGTATAAAAATATT
This sequence comes from Drosophila dunni, assembly GCA_018152125.1. NCBI lineage: Eukaryota > Metazoa > Arthropoda > Insecta > Diptera > Drosophilidae > Drosophila > Drosophila dunni. The sequence continues at coordinate 56,446 of JAECXC010004135.1, read as the reverse complement.
CCAAGATTTAAGTGTTACTTCTTATTTTAAATTTTCATAACATTTTAAGTGAAAAACAACTTAATTTGTATTAACATTTGGAAATTTACCTTTAATTTGTATGAATTAAAAAAAGGTAGATTTCCCGCTTCCCGCTGTTTTTTTAATTTTTCCCGCAATTGCACTTTAAAAAAAAAGCCAAATCTAATGGGAAAAAGCGGAAATGACATCACTGATCGCAAGTACTTATATATGTACTTATACGTACTATATTCTTAATCAGTCTCTGTAGCCGAGTCGATAGTGATGCTGAACCCTTTTTGCTTATAATATTTTTTGTTTAAACTTAGATCCAAATCAGACTACACCACTCTCTACACATGAATTTCTATGAAAACGGTCAGTTTTCCAAGCTATCTTATGCATCACATCACCTTTATGATTGCACGAATATTACTATCACACCCCACTGAGTAACGGGTATCCCAAAGTCGCGAGACATTCTTTCTTGTGTTTTATAAAAAGTTACTTTTGTTGCGGCTGTTGCTTTGAAATAGCTCTCGCTATTCGGTTGTTTTCGATTGCGAAGGCGGAGAGGGCGGGTCCCCACAACAATTTTCATGGTGATTCTAGGTCGCACAATCTCTGATTAAGATGCTCAACTGTGGACAGACAGAGTATGTAAAAAACTTAAGCTGACGCAACTAAATTAGATACATACACTGCTATGAGCCCCTGCAGAACCACGCCCTAGTCAGCCCCTGAAATTAAAAAAAGTCTAACGTCTACACAATAAGTGGTAATAAAAACTTCAAAGCAGTGGATAAACAAACGTATGTAATCCACACCATAATTTTCAAGCTTCCAGAATTTGGCGAAACTACCTTTAACCAAATCGGGTTGGCAATCGGCTTAGTATTTATCAATAACCAGAATAAATCGTGTGCTGGTTAAATATGTTTGTATAGAGCTACCCATAAAACTACGTAAAAATTGTTAATTCTAATCATTTTTATACTCACTGCAAGAGTATATTGGGTTTGTGCAAAAGTATGTAACAGGCAGAAGGAGGCGTGGCAGACCCCATAAAGTATATATATTCTTGATCAGCATCACAAGCCGAGTCGATATAGCCATGTCCGTCTGTCTGTCCTTAAGAACAAACAGATTTCGGAGATGGTAAGAGCTACAAGTTCGAGCTTGGTCTCAATCGACGGCATATTTAGTCAGTCAATACAAGAATTTTTTTTTCCGATGCCACGCCCCATTCACCTACAATGAGCAAAAAACTAGATACACCTTGGAAAAAATCGGTATTTTCGGTGAATATCTCAGTAACTATGGCACCTAGGATCACCAATTTTCGTATGGAGGTTCCTAGCATCAGCGTTAATGCATTGGCATTTAAAATTTTGGACTGACACGCCCCTTTTTCCCACAATACATAAACATAATTCTCAACTTCCGTTCCGTTTTCGCTGCCTGTGTGGCGGCAGCGCTGATCGCAGACGCTGCGCCAAATACACACATACATACATATATGCATCATATATTGTCATTCGCATGTGTATTCGCATACAGACAAACAGATTTATGTGTGATTATGCTTAGATTGTTTTTGTTTCAACGTGTTTTAATGTAAGTACTACCCATTGTAATACCTGGATACCAATTTTAATAATTTAATCGGGTAAAAAATGCAGTGAGTATTATACGGTCTGGCGTGCTCGATTGTACTTTTCTTTCTTGTTTAGAGTACAGGGTCTAAAAAGCATTTTGCATTACCCTCGTTAATATGCATTTGTAGATCCTTTTTAGTCTTTTCGTTTGATTCGGATCGGACAATATACATATAAGACATAAGACAAGTCGGTCAAAAATAGAAAAAAAATTTAATAACATTTTATATTAGTTGATCGGTTGCAACCAAACTCACACCTTATGTATACATGTATATTGATTATAGCTATTTTTCACAAGTTTGATCCAGATCGATCGATACAGATCGAACTGCTTTATGCGATAGGACAATTCGGTCAAAAATTCATTATTTGTATGGCAAGTTTCACACTGGAACGAGTATGGCGGCTTTATATTCGGCCCCTCTACAGACAAAAACTGTTCGTCCTACTTCAATTGAATCGTGAGGCTAAATACTCACCTTAGGAGCTAACAGATAAATTTCCCATGAACCTCAACGACGAAAATGGTTGGACTTCGGAGAATCATTGGAAGATTCACGAGTCCACGAGCTGTAAGTCGGGTAAGAGGGTGGAAGACGCGTCGGGTGCCCCCATGTCTACATTTGGTATTGGTAGTCTAACCGGTGCGAAAAATATCAAATACACGATGACCAGTTGGATGAAGCAGAAGGCGCTGATTGGTGGAGTGTGCAAGGAATTCCAGCTAAAGATTGTAGACAAAAAAAAAATCCTCTTGATGGTAAAGCCAAAAGTACTTTTCCCCATCTCTGTCCAAAGGGACCAAGAGACTGCAATATGTTGCATGCTGATACCTTCCTCGTAATCCTCCAGTTTAATAAGGAGGCTGAAGAACAGCTTTATCCACACTACTATGAAAAGCATGTCTATGGGGCTTAACATGCTGCATCCCGAAAAAAAGGATATACAAGACAGGGATATGATGTGGAATTTAGGCCACGAGTCATTCTTCATAGCCACCAAAGGCATGGCGATAGCCGCAGACGTAAGTATAAGTATAAGTATAAGTATAAGTATAAGTATAAGTATAAGTATAAGTATAAGTATAAGTATAAGTATAAGTATAAGTATAAGTATAAGTATAAGTATAAGTATAAGTATAAGTATAAGTATAAGTATAAGTATAAGTATAAGTATAAGTATAAGTATAAGTATAAGTATAAGTATAAGTATAAGTATAAGTATAAAGTATAAGTATAAGTATAAGTATAAGTATAAGTATAAGTATAAGTATAAGTATAAATATAAGTATAAGTATAAGTATAAGTATAAATATAAGTATAAGTATAAGTATAAGTATAAGTATAAGTATAAGTATAAGTATAAGTATAAGTATAAGTATAAGTATAAGTATAAGTATAAGTATAAGTATAAGTATAAGTATAAGTATAAGTATAAGTATAAGTATAAGTATAAGTATAAGTATAAGTATAAGTATAAGTATAAGTATAAGTATAAGTATAAGTATAAGTATAAGTATAAGTATATAAGTATAAGTATAAGTATAAGTATAAGTATAAGTATAAGTATAAGTATAAGTATAAGTATAAGTATAAGTATAAGTATAAGTATAAGTATAAGTATAAGTATAAGTATAAAGTATAAGTATAAGTATAAGTATAAGTATAAGTATAAGTATAAGTATGAGTATGAGTATGAGTATGAGTATGAGTATGAGTATACGTATAAGTATATAGTATAAGTATATCGACTCAGCCACGCCACCTATCCGTTACATACATTACTTTATCCTTTTACTCTACGTAAGCGTTCATGCATACTAACACTTTCCAGCTGAAATAGGAAGACTAGATTTTGATTGAAATAAACTTACGTCTATAAATATTGATGTTTATTTGCATTAAATACAATGAATTTGCTTGGACTTCAATAACACAATATTGATCGAACGATTTAAATAATGGGCACATCTGAGTAGCAGATAATCAATAAGAAACACAATTTACTCATTAATGTTTATGTATGCATGTGCTGTATCCATAGTAAATACTATATGTATAACAATTACACTTACAAAAAGTACACGACATGATATTACATATGTATATGTATGTTGAGGGGTCTGGGACCGGGACCGCGATGGGGACGTGAACGGGAATAGGAAAGGGGGGACAACAGCAATAATAATAGTAATGATAATATTAACTCTTAAGCGGAGGTTACGCGCAATGTTTTGCTATGTATATAAAGTTGAAAGTTGTATACTTTATGCTTTAAACACATTTAGACGTTTGTATGTATAAGTATGTGGTATATTCATATCCAAAATGTTTATATACTTAAAGAACTAGAAAACATCATATTCAGCAGCAATTATCATAATCATTATCTGCATCATCATCATTATGAATATTATACATACAAATACAAATACAAATAGCTTTAATTATTATTATTATAAACTTTATACTTTGCGCTCGAGCATGGATCAATATGAAGAGTACTACACTTATCTACAGTACTCATCCACGATTCACAGCTCCAACCTGGCACATATGCCAGGTTAATAAAGTTAATAAAGCATTTAATGATTTGATAACTTAATAATTTCTTAGGACACTTTAGCGAAACATAAGATCAGTAAGCTTCTCTTTATCATATTTGCATAATTATATACGTACTTATACATTAATATTAATTTATATTATTTATTTATTTACTTTGCGTTGTTTAAGTGCTTCAAATTTGCGTTTCAGCAATTTTAGCCCAGAATGTCTACGAAGGCAACGTGCGCCGTTTTTCATTTTTTTAAGATTCTATTTTCAGTTTCACTTTCAGTTTTAGTTTAATGTTTTAGTTTTAGTTTAAGTATCAGTTACAGTTAATGTTTCTGTTTCCTTATCTCGCACAATATAATTTTCTCATTTTAGCTGTAGAATTCATATATACTATTGCAGTATCTAATTGTTATAAGGACGACGGCATTTTAGGAATTGTTTATGCACAAAGCAATTAGTAATTAGTTTTCTTTCAATGTTCGCTTTGAAGCCTATATATATATATATATATATATATATGTATACATATATATATGATTAAGTTATATATTTAATGTATGCCAAAGTGAAATCTGTCTGTGTGTGAGTGTGTCTAGATCTGTATGACTATTTTGTGGAAACAGTTGAATTTATAACATATTGACTTGTCTCAACTTGGTCTAGTTGGTTTCCTTGTTCCAGTGGTTCTGTGCTTGGTTAGTACATTGATTGATTGGTTGATTGATTGTTTGTTAGTGCTGCTTGCTGCTTAGTATCTGCTATTGTTAAACTGTGAATTCACCGCCGAGCTGACAGCAGATGAGGCCGCTTCCTGGACATGCTGATTACGCAAAAACTCTGTGGTAAACTCTGCCTTGGCCTTGTCCATGCTGGCCCCAGTGCTGCGATAAATCGAATGAATCTTCATGATCATTAGCACATTGGCTCCAGCAGTGATCGCAAAACAGAACGCAATGATCAGCAACAGGAGTCCAACAATAATACCCGCAGCTGTGCTCTGGAACCGTGAGATGGCCGTGATGAATCCACAATAGCCAAGCTGCGTGAAGCCAATGGCTTGGACGACCGTGTAGACCGTTTGAAAGAAGTACACAAAGAAGAACACCATAAAATTAAAGCTTGAATCGTTGCGGAATGCCTTATAAGCTGGCCGAAACCTATGTGTATGTGTAGCACCAAAAAGAAAGAGATGGAAACGAATTAAAATAACAGCAATATGGGAAAAAAAGAGGAGAACGATAGAGATATTTACTAACCAGCAAACATATGAAGCGGGCGTAAAGACCACAGTGTAGAATATGGCCAAAAACAGATTGGCCACATTTCCCTCATAGAATAGCAGAATGAAACCTCCGACGATATTGGCGCACAGCGTCATGGTGTAAACTGTTAACAAAGTAGAAGAAATGTTGTAAAATTTAATATAAATAATACATTTTTAATACTAAGTAATTATCTATATAAATCAAATTCCGCCCTAAGACAATATATATATAGGATCGTATGCTCATTCGTTATGAATAACTTTTTTGGTTTTAAAAATGTCTTAATGAAGTCACAGACAATGTGTTGGGTATCGCTTGGTACATTCAGGTAAAGTTTAGTCAAAATCCAGCTTCTCTTTTGTAGCTTTTGATTTAAGGAGCCAGGGGGCTAAGTGATAACTGCCCAAATATAATTATATATAACTTTAGAATCATGTAAAATTTAGCCTATTTATCGCTTTAGTCGCTTGTTTATAATTAGTTATAATTATAATCATTAATAGGGGTCTTTAAGTACAAAAACTTTATAGCCGCCGATTATGACTGCCTATGACTAATGCAGAGCTCGATGGTCTTATCAGGGCTAACTGCTAATATAACAATAATGTGGTGATAATGAACAGCAACCAAGTGTCCAAATATGCTTACACATCCAAATGTAGTACAAGTGCTTGACAAGCTTTTGAAACTCGGGCGGTATTTCGACCTCAAAGTCCTGGTAGAAGCACGGCTTTAAGCAGAAGTTATCCGGCAGGGGTGGCCAATTGTTCAACTGTGGCACATTGCCTTGTAACTGCTGTTCACGGCGATCCAGCTCAGCAGCCTTGCGGTCCAGTTCCTCCTGACGGCGCTGCAAAATATTTTATATGTTAGAAATCATTTAAATAAAGTCGGGAGTTCACACATAGGCTGTGGGTGCGGTTGTCTGTGTGTGTCATACAATAGATACTTTCTATCATGTACACACACACATGCAACCGCAGTGTACAAAGCACGCCTTTGTGACAGCAGCCGCTGCTCTGCCGCAGCCGCAGCCGCAGCAATGCAGAAAACCGCATACAAATATTTGTAATGCGAGTCGCTTTAACGGTTGCTAACTGGAGCACGCATAGACAGACAGGCAGTCAGCCCTGGTCTGGATTTCACATTCTAATGATTTACCTGCAGCTCTTCCGAGGTGATCTGTATACTGGTACTTGGCGCCGATGCACCTAACGAGCTGGGCTGTGGGGGTGGCACATTCTGTGATAGAGGCTGCACAACAGCCGCTGTATTAGTTGAGTTTATTTGAAGCTGCGGCTTGGCCTGCTCCTCAAAGGGGTTGTAGTCCTCCAGAGAAACATTGGTGGACATACGTGTCGCCTGCTGTATGGCGGGATCCTAGTCACGGAACGAAAAAAGAACACATATATTAGCTGAAGCTTGTATTCTGTGTAGGCGGAACATACACACACACATACATATGTCTACACACGTCTATACCAATACGTGCCATCGTTGCTGCATCTACAATCACACACGCACACAAACACGCACGCATATGTACGTAAAAATAAGCTTATTCATGTATGTATGTGTATGTGTGTCGGGTTTTCATCAGCAGAATTTTGTTGTCAGGCTTACCGCAAATGGATTATCCAGATTGGGCTCCCCAAACGGATTTTCATCAAAGGCGTCGCGTGACATATTGCTGCGTTGCTACTGTTTTCCTTGTCTCTATTTGTGCCTAGTTAATGCGTTCTGCTGTTTTTTACTTTTTCCGTATTTTTGCTATTGAGTGACGATTTTTCGGAATATGATGTGACCAGTTGCGCGATTTTGTATGACGAGTTGTGGTATTCTGTGTGACCGGATCTAGATTGTGCTTAAAAACCCCAACAGTTTGCAGACAATAAAAGAACGCGATAGCAAACTACCAAACATCGATATATCGCATGAACGATATATCAACAAACGCATCACCACGTGTTATCGATGAATGGCGGTAAAGTAAAACTCAAATTTCTGTTAACATCGTAAGAAGTTTTTATTTTTTATTAAAGTACAGCTTAACACTCGATGTACTTGGAAGACAGTTGTAAAGATATACTCTTTACATTTTATAAACATATACAAAAAATTACGTTTAGATACATTATTATTACTACATACATATTATAGCTATATGTACGATATTACACGCTACAATAAATTAAATCTTTATTGTTTTCTTTTATATATTCGCCAGTCACTCATGATCTGTGTATAAGTACTTTTTATAGATATAGATATACAAAAGATTATTTATGTATAAATATATGTCTACCGCTTGTGTAATTGGTACACCAAAAATACTTTGACGCATTTTGACTTAAGACCCACGATTGTTATACAAATCAACATGCATAAGCATGTATGCATGCAGATGTACATAAGTATGTATAGAGCTTTATAGACTATTAACTACATTTTGTGTAGAGTAAAAAAAAATATATATGTATATACTATTTAATATATGTATATTATATGTTATGTTTAATTGTTGTAATTTTTATGGAAGGGTATTTTCGAATGTATGGATGTGTTTAGACCAATACATGTTTACAAACATTCATACAGATAAATACACACTATTCCCGTATCTTGTTCGCGAGTTCTATGCCAATAATAGTTACTGCGTACATATGTTAACAGTTGACAGTGTAGACTTGAAATATGGGAAACATTCAATAACTCTTGTCTTTTACTTTTACTTTTACTTTTACTTATGTATGTGTTCTTTTTCTTCTTTTTTTTGTGTTTTGTGTTTTATGGTTTTCTAGTGTTTCTTGTGATTTCTAAACAATTTTGCTCTCAAATGTGATTTCCAGCTGCTATTCTCGTTTCTTTCGTTGTCTCCACTGACTGCCTAATAATTATACGGACCGTATTGGGAGCCGTGGTAGTAGGGACCTGGGTAAATCTGCGGTTGTGCGTAGTTGGCATAGGGTGGGTATGGTGGCTGCTTTTGCGAGTACACTGAAAGAAACAAGAAGAGAAATCATTTTGATAAGATCCAATAAAACTTAAGTTGACACTTTTACACAACTTACCGGGCATCAAATACTGCAAATTCAGTTGTTCCTCTTTTTCGCGCTCGTTACGCAGACAGACAGCAGCTCCGGACAGCAAGATGGCGGCCAGTAGACAGGTACCAATGCCTGTCCAGGCAACAATGTATGACCAATCGTAGACGATCTTTGTGTTGTCGCGCAGCACCTGCAAAACACCACGACATTAGTTTTTAGACGATAATTCGAGTGATTGGGATGAAGTAGTCGGATAGAATTGTGATCGGCTGAATCGACGATTGGGTGAGTAGATGGCGAAAAGGGGCACTAGAGGAATGAAGTGATTTGGGATGGGTGAAGTGACGGTTAATTGGGTAGGTGGAATAGTTATGCTGGAGGGATGGACGGATGCTGAGACGAAGAAGAAATGTGCTGGTGATTGGGATAAAGGAATGGAGGGTCTGATGAAGGGTTAGTCAGATAAGGGGATAGCAAATAGCCGAGATAGTGGCATAATAGGGATAAACAGGTGCTACGAACCGTATTCCACTGCTGGAAGTAATCCTCTCCGACGACCTTTTCCTTCTCAAAGAACTCAACCGTGTGCCATAGACCCATGGCACCAGCGGCCAGCAGACAGGTGACCAGTAATAAGATCGATGTGGCTGTTATGGCGCCTGATGAACGTTTCCAGCAGCCGGAAAGTCCCGTCCAGAATGCACAAAAGATGGTCACAAAGCTAATGATGAAGAGCGCAATGCAAGAGCGTGCCAAATGCAATCTTGACGTTGCATCCTCATTGGAAATCTTATCGTCCTCCACTTGCGGGAAATAATCAATGTTCGAGCAGTGCGTCTCAATCGGCGACAAATACGTGGGAACTGATTCGAATATACAAAAACATGAATAAATCACAATAATTGATTATTTGCTTATGGGTTTACCTGAGGAAGCCGGAGGTCGCTCCTTGGGATAGCATATCCTGAACAATCCACGGGTTCTCGTATAGTAATAATATTTGTTGTTCAAATTGTGCAGCAGGGAGTCTGCGTCCGCGTGTTTTGAGGCAAAGGCCTGAAAAATCAGTAAAGGAAAATTCATGAAAAATTGAATAAATAGAGTGAGGGGTAGCGAGGGGAGCAAGTCTAAGATTATGGGCGTGGGTGTGGGGTTCATAGAGTGCGTATTTTGCCTCCTGATTTACTATGATCACTTATCATCATCACAATCTTACTGATCCCCAGAGAAAAATGTTCCGCAAGTGGGCGTCTCTAAGTATCTCATATTCAATTGTTGTTATTGGTTTTGACTACCGATCATCATCCGGTCATCTTTCGTCTTAATGATACACTGATGTTGCTAAGTATAGATCTTGCAATGAGCCCCGTACTCGTCGTAGGTGTATAATCATCAGACTTTTTGTCTCTCTGTCTGTATTCATCAGATCGTATAGCGTATAAACACGTTTCAACGTTCTCATACGTCGATACATGCAAAATGAATTTCGAGTTGAGCAATTTCAAGTCATACAATTGAAGGTTCTCCATTGTGATCTAACCAAGTTGGGAACCAGCTAATCGCTTTGGAGGTCGGCAGAGATGAGACGTCTAGTATCGTCATCGAAATCTCCACCAGAAACAGAAGTTATACTCCCCCGGAAACTTGATCTTTGTTGACGTCGGGGGAATATTATTTAACTTTTGTAATACAACTGAACTACCTTATACATAAAAGAAACAGCATATATAAAGTAGAGTTGAAGAGAGAAAGTGAAAGCGAGAGAGTGTTGGGAAGGGACACAATTTGCTCACAAAACTTATACGCTTAGGTAGGTTAAAGAAATGTGGGAAAATGTTTTTGGATATGTGTAAGTACTGAGAACATGAGATAAAGCACGCTAGTGACGAAAGCACGCACAACCACAAATCATCCAACCATAAAATTTAATCTTTATTCTAAATTTAAAAGTGTCACTAAAAAGATTAGAAAACTGTTGACATTCCAAAAGTACACCGTCCTAAATTGTAGTGCTCCGCTGCTCTAATCGACCTTTGGGCTTTGCGCTTTCCATTTGAAAATATTCGAGCTGCCCACTTGTGCGTAACTGCCCTGACCAATTAGCTGACCAGCTAAATATATAGTATACTCGTAGTTGGTATGGCCAATTGGTGCTCTCGATTTCCAGGAGCTAATCGCTCTGCGGCCTGGTACACATCACTGATTTTTCCAAAACACCAATGCTTTTCTCATTTCGCAACTACTACTTAGTTACTTGCAACAAATTGCAGCAAGTGCAACCGTCCGAGAGCAAGTATGCTTTGAATTCACTCGTTGCATATCGAAAGGTAGAAGACTGACGACAGACGAAGCCCTTAATTGACAAGACTTTCATAAGAAAGTTACAAAACTAATTCGTTGTAAAGAGTGGAAAGCGGAGACTGGAGAGTGGAGAGCGGAAAGGCAATGCGCTAATAAAAGTTCAGCCCAGCCCTGGCCAGACCAGACCCGACCAGACCAGAAATCCAAAGTTAACCGGGTTAAAAACCCAGCCGAACCAAGGCAAGCCAAGCCAAGCGAAGCGAGTCAAACACATTTCATAAGAGTTTTGGGCGGACAGCACCTTATAGTTCCCTATTCCCTCAGTCCCTCAGTTTTTCTCTTTTCTTATCCACTTTTTTTTCGGTTTTTCTTTTTTCTTTTTTCTTTTTTGGATAGCAGCCCTCAGCTGTCGTTTCGTCTTGTTGCGTAAGCGAAAAAACATTTTTCACAAGCATCCAATTTACATAAGTCCAGTTCTCCAGTTCCAGTTCCAATGTGAGTTTTCAATATGAAACCCCTTCATTAACCCTCCTTCCCTCCCTTCGTTCTCACTCATACCCAGTGTCGATAAAGCAATTTGTTAACTTTTCCTCGGTGTCTCATTGTTATTTAAGTACCGGACATAAAGTAAAACACGTTTCAAGTTTTTGGCGTCAGACGCGACTCTTTTCTCTTTTATGCAGTGCAAGAGGTCGTTAGAAAGGGGGATAAGGGGCAAGGGAGACATGAGATCCGACAAGTAGCAGAAAGTTGCCACTAAATTACCTGATTAACATTTTTTCCAAAACGCTCACACACTAGAATTGTAGTATTTGATGTGGCAAACGTGTGAAACGTGATGCCATTTGAAATTGTTGGATTTTTGTGTCTTAGTTAAAAAAGTAAAAATTATGTTTTCCTACATTGATAGCCCATGAAACCAGCTGAAACCATAATACCCCCACAAATGTTATTAATTAAGCCGTCTGCTAATCGGATTTAACACGTCACTTAAGTTAATTTGAGGAGAAACTAACTAACATAAGTTTACGAGCCCATCGGTATAATGGGTGAGTTTTTACTCAACATTTTTGAAATCCAGCGAATTTTGTGATCTTGGAATTGCTCTGTCTGTACTACGAATTTTACAGGAAAATTATAAATCCAATAGATCTTTTATCACTTGACTCTGTTGTTCCTTTATGAGCTTAAATAATCCATCCATTATGAATTAAATAGTTGATTTAAAATTAAAGTTTAAAAAGAAAATTAGTCCTTGCTCAGACGATCTAAACTAATTTAAATTGACTGATATTGAATAAGAATACACCAATATTAATTACAAATAAAGAAAAATGCAAGCCATGTTCACGTTCATTTAAATAAACGCGATCAGGAAGTAAAGGCGCACATATGCTGATCAAGTCTACAGCAATAGATATATCCGATACTATAAAGTCTTACCGTGTACTATAGACCATAGACAACACATGTGGCGCCTGGCAATGCCTATGGGAAGCAGATCTGAGCTGTAGTTTTAACCTAATGTATGTTTACCTACAGGCCTCTGCTGGATATTAATAAGAAACAGGTATTTTAATGGCAAGACAAGCCAGTTTGTTGAGACGCCAAGAAGCCGAGATGCAAATCGAGAGTGAAAGAGATGGAGATAGCGATAGACAGGCCCGCCTCGCTTCTCCTCCCATTTACCGCCGAGCGGATGCTGGTGATTAGCACATCGACACCATGTGCAAGACGGCCAAGTGGTTAACTGGATTAATTCAGGATGCCGACCACATTAATGGTATACTTATCCAAGGCCACAATCTAGTATCACACACACACACTCAAACTGTGGTGTTAGTGTCAAATTGCTCAGACATACAAAAGTAGAGGGGAAGCATAAAGTCTTAAAGACCCTGCACCTATGCTAGAGTAATCAAATATTTTAGATTACAACAAAATACAGCAATAAGAAATTCTGTTTAAATAAAAGCCTAAAATTCTGGAAATTAGGAAATTGATCATAGTACATACACATTCACACTTGAATCTATTATTTCATATTTGGAATATCCCAGTTTTTATATGGAAGTTATAGTCCTCTGATCCTAGCTAATATATGCACAGCAATACATTTAGCAAAACGTGTGCAGATTCAAGTGCCCACAATATTTATTTATTTTCAGACTATAAACAGTCGACCCAAAAAGAAAATATGTTATCTTTAATATAAATTATAATCATAAAATATTTAAAACTAAATTTAAAAAACAGTTTGAAATTGTACATATTAGTATTGACTCGGAGGATCATATATATTATATATACTCTTTGGGGTCGAGCACGCCTTTTAGCAACCATTCTGTTGTTGTGTACAGGGTCATGTAGTCGACAACTTTGTTGGGTGCGGTACCAAATTCCCAAGCTTTAGCCAATAATGTCGCTAGATTCGGCTCTGAATAATTTATTTGGCTGCTTTGGATTGGAATGCACGGCAATTATTTACGGTGCACATATTTCGACTTGTTTTCGTATTTTGTGTTTTGTTTTAAGATTTTCTTGTTTCTTGTTTCTTGTTTCGGATGCTGTTTTTGTTTCTGTTTCTGAATTTATTTGCTTGAATCTACTTGACTTTACTTGACGTTAGTTTGTTATATTACTTTGCCATTCAAGTTTCTAGTTTAGCACCAAAGGTCGTGGGAGCGCGTCATTGACAAAAGATCTCTACTAAAATATGTCTCAATCTCTTCAATCTCAACTTGTGTACTTTGGACTTGAGCTCAGCTCAACTGCAAAATCTAGACTTAAATACCAACTCAATGTAAAAAAACGCAAGTTAAGAATTTCAATACGGAAGTCGTCGAATATTTGGGCAAATTTCGAGACGAATCAAATAGAGACGAAAGAAAAAACCCACACAGTCAACTCAAGTCCAAAGCGATTCAAATTCAATTAGTTGTTTGTTCAACCCAAAGATATAACCAAGAAAAAAACAAGAAGCGAAGCACAGACGAGCTCTCCCGACTGTAAGTTACCCTGTGAGCAGTCCGTTTCCGACTTGAGATCGTTTTGATGTAACGTAAATTAAAACGTCAAAGATTAAACTAATTAGAGTTAGTTCGATTGATATTAATTGAAATTGAATTACAAAGAACTACTATAAGAAGAGCTGATCAAAGTAGCTTATCGATTATTAAGTATCGTAGCTTAAGCTCATGATAAATTTATCGATAATGAATCGCTCAAACGAACTATAAAGAACTGGTAACGATAAATGAATCAAAACAAAACGCATCAAAGAAAGAAGATGCACGTTCTGTCTCGCTTGCACACACTATGAACTTGCTTCCGAAATCAATTGATATTATAATTTATAATGTTGTTTTGTATCGTACGCTTTTGAAGAGTAGAATCAAATCTTTAAAATAAACTTGATCTATTTTCGCCCGATTAGGCCTATTGGAGCAGTAGGATGTATGTAGTTGTCAGATTCAAACCGTACTTTGTATGGGGGTGGCAATCATTTAATTTAAGCTTGATCTTTCTGTACATTAAAGAAGTCTATGTACCAAATTTGCTGTTTTTAGCATTAACCAGCACTGAAATCTAAGCGTTCATACGGACAGACAGGCGGTCAAGTCTTGTTTAAACAACGCATATACCCTCACAGGGTATGAAAAGAAAGAAATATGTGTATGTGTTTTTTTAATTTGTTTTTTGATTTTTTTTTGTAGGAAGCGAAAGCGTTTGAAATCGCGCACTTAAGTGGTCAAAGTCATTACGTTTGAAGTGAGCGGGAAAGGTGTATGAGAAAGATTGAAATCTGCGGAATCTCAAGAACATCGCGCTCTCATTCGTGATAATGACCACAGCGAAAACTGTAAATACATTTTGGCAGCTAAGCTGCAAAAGAAACTAAAATGTAAGCAATGGAGAAGATACCAATAGTAAAAAAGTAACAACGCACAATGGGGCAGCCGGCCGAAAGTCGTGGCAAAAATCATTTTTGTGATGGTAGCGTACGACAAAAATAAAAATTGCGTTTGGTTAAAAAATGATCATGGGTGATATATCCGAAATTTTTTGGAAATTGGTTGAAAATTGTGGGTGGTAGAGCCCCTCAAAGTTGACCTATTTCCTGAAATGTGCCAAAATGCATAAATTTTCGGCGCAAAGTATCAACTTTGAAATTGAATTTCGGGCGAAATAATCGATCAATCTTAAAGTAGTTATTTTTCTATTCAAATATAATTAATTCTGCATTAAATTCAGCAAAAATTTTCGTTTTATAACTGAATATTCCAAAAAAGTTTAAAAAATATACTATTTTTTGTCAGTTTTTTTAATTTAACATGGACATTACTTCTAATGTTCACCGATGTTCACGAGCAAACTATATACATATGATAGAATGAGCCTTCTTCTAATATGCTTATATAATTTCCTTTGCCCTAGTTTGCCCGTTTAGAATTAAAAGTCATAAAACTAACCCAACCTCGAGCTAAAAATGCGCGGCTCAGGTATGGAAGAAGAAGAGCGCAGGCAAGTTTAAAATTTCTTGAATGGGAATTTTATTAAAAATATTGCGTAAAATCATTTGATAAATTTTACCTGAGTTATTTGAATTTAATAAATACTATTTTTTTGGTTTTTACCAGTCTAGAAGCATTTTGGCTACCGATTACTAAATAAATTGTTTTTTTTAGGACCAAAAAATGATTTTCAAGTTTGGATGATTCCATGAGAGAGGAACACATCAACTAGATAACTTAACTGAATTTTTAATATAAGTACACTGATTTTATTTGTTGTAGAGAGCTTATTCTATTAATTTGGACTTAACTCAATGAGTTTAGATTTAGAAAGAATGTTGACTTTGTAAGCATTCAAGTAGCATCTTCAAATCCATGTATTTCCAAAGAATTTGAAAGATTATAGTTACAGTTCCAAAATATCAAGTTTATTATATATTACAAAAAATTTTTGTATTCATTTTGATGAAAATTGGGCACCAAAAAAATTTAAAATATAACCTCAAAATAATTCAACCAAAAATGTTACTAGCAAAATTAAGTAAATTAGTAAAAAAAAATTATTAAAACACATTGATACGTTAAATAAATGTTAAAACAACATTAAAAATATTACTTTGTGATAAAAAAAAGTATTTTAAATTTTTATTTTATACGCCTAATATAGGCAGAAACATTAGTGAACTTTGACCTTAAATTTTGAAGCACCCTTTTTACCGATCACCCTGTTCAGACATTCATTCTAAAGATTAATAAGTTATCTATTAAATGTTTTTTAATTTGTTTAAATACCTCCCCTGGTTCAAAAGATATGATTTTTGCAAAGTTTTTCGGCCCGCTGCCCCACTGTGCAACGTAGCAAAAATAGGAAATACCGATATGAAGCTCAATGCATTATTTGAAATATCATGTATTTTAATGCAAATACTAAATTCAACTTTTAATTTTAATTTTTCAAAAGTTTGCCATAAGTAACTAAAGAGTAATTTGATCAAATTCAGTCAAATCAAACCAAGTCAAGACTTAACATTTTTAAATTGTGCAAATGAAGCTACAGAGTACTTCTAATCAAAACACAGGGTTAATAATCAGATTTATTTTGGTTTTTCCCATATGTTGTTAAGTTGTCAAATATTTGACAAATTCAATCATTATTTTGGCAATTTGTTCTCTACTCTAAACGCAGTCGATATACTCAGCTATGAGAACTATCTTGGCATCCATTTGGTACTAGAGCCACGCCCAGGAACACAGCCAAGTAGCAATCACTTAACAAAGTGAACAGTCATCGGTTGTTTGATTAAATAAAGAATTTGAAATTCAACGCCAAATGCAATTCACTTTATGCAAATTAATTTTGGCATTCGCTTGGCTTCCATAACATCTCGACGACAATTGCGGTGCTAAAACCGATGGGTTATGGCTGTAATTTATCATTATGGTATTTCACATGATGTCAGAGAGAATAAATAAAATGTAGCCAGTTAATGACTGTCTCTAGCTGGAATTCCGATGCCGATTCAAACGATTTATTTATAGCCAATTAGCAGCTACTAAGTTGGTCAAAACATTCTTTAGTTAGTCAAATTTTTCAAGAACTGCGAATTCCTTTATCCAATTATTGACTTTTTGTTGTGATACTTGTTCCCCCAAATGATTAAGTGACTTTCTTAACAATTAATCAAGTTAGTTTGCATAATAATAAATAAATATTCACTTTGTTAACCTTAAAAGATTTTATATAACCTGATCTGAAAAATATAAAAATATTTTAAGAAGGCCCTATTTAAATAAATGAAATTAAGTAACCGTGTTTAAGAACCTTCTGACCTTGTTTGATCTAAGGTTTAGTGCACAATACCAGATCACTTTTTCCTCAAGCGAGTATGAATACGTGATTAATGTACTGAATTAGACACTGAACTAAAATTTTTATATATAATAGATAAACAATTATGTCCTAACGTAGTGCCCCAAAGAACACAAATTAAAATCAAAAGTTTATATCGTAGTAAGTTTTCTGTGGACACGATTAACCTTCATACACAACATTTTTGTAATGAAAGTTTTTATTTTTCTAGATTTTTCATTGTTTTTAATCTTTACGTCGCTTTTGGTCACACATGGCATATGTGCAATTTGGAAAAAGCCTAATTAATTCCCTGTGTCTCATGTCTCAAATTAACATGTGTTTCATTTGTCATCTTGGCAAATCAAAGCGCTTACTAGGTGGAAACATACGCCATGAAATTCATTCATTGAAAAGCAAAAGAAAGAAGTCAGAAGACTAAAGACGGCGAGTAGAAAAGAGAAAAGTGGGGAGAAGAAGGGGAGCGGAGAGTGTGGATGGGGAGAAAAAAAGTATTGCAGTAATACCAAAACTGAAAATCATGTGGAAAAGGTAAAAACAACAAGTCAGTAGGTACAATTTTTCAGCTTTTCGTATCTTTTCTTTTCTTTTCATTTCATTTAATTTCTTTTGGGTTTTTTTCGCCAAGACAACAAAAAGTTGACGCTCACTGCATTGGCCATAAACGAGGGAGTCCCCGACCTCGCCTACCATCCTCCCTCCGCAAACCCAACGAGTGAAATGCAGCAAAACAAAATGAAATGAGTGAAAAGAAAAGAAATGAAAGAAAGACATAGAGACAAGAAGAAAACACGACGGTAAGTGCAGTGGATAGAAGGGTTTTCTCTTTTAACGAGCCAACGAACGGGGCAAGCAAAAAGCTGGCCAAAAGCGCAGTTTCATCAATCGGATCCGGCCAGTTGAATCAAATCAAAACAAACCGGATCGTGTATCGGATCGTGGATTGGGTCGTGAATCGGTTCGTAGAATCAACTGAGACATGGCTTTGACAAAATAACTAACGAAAAAAACAACAACAGAGGTTCCAGTAAACTCAAGCATAGGGCCAAAAACAGGAGGTCGTCCACGGACCGGGCCAAGTCGGCGGCGAAACAGCGACGGCGAACGGCGAACCGCAAACGACAAGCGGCGAACGACGTATCGCATTCCAATTTTGAGCAACTTGAAAACGTGAAGCGAGTGAAAACTCAAAACCTGTTTGTCAGATACACAAACTTAGCCATACATAACTAGATATATACATACATACATATCTACATAAATATGTATTTGTGTAATTACATAGGCGTGTGCAAGACTGTGTCTTTCTCTCTCGGTTCCTCCCCCCTCTCTCTTCACAAGCCGCGCTACTATTCAGACAAACCGCTTAAGCTTTGGCTAAGACCACGAAATAAACAGGAGTAAACACCTGGTATGAAGGGACTGCCCAACTTTAAAAGACCCTCTTAGAAGCATATTTGTCTTACCCTGATTTTATTAAGTGTTTAATCAAAGGACACAAAATAAATAGAGACTGGCGACGCGTTGTAGCTGCTACGCCTCTTATGCATTATTTCGTTATTTACTTCTGACAAACAGGATAGACCTATTTGCTTTATCAGTACAGGGCATGAAAACAATTTTACTTTGGCATGCTGACAGTTAATGAAACCAGAAAGAATTAAAAGAAGTAAGCGAAGGGGTAGAAGTGGAAGAAGCACAAAGCGAAGCAAGAGAAGAAAAAGACTCAAGTTGTTGTCGTAGTTGAAGTTCTTGTTTTCTATGAAGAGCTTGAACTTTGCCTGAACGCAGAACGCAGAACTAAAACAGAATGGATAACGAATAAGAGGGAACAAAGAGCGAAACAGAGGAAGAGAAAGAGTGCGATAGGTACAGCGCACGCGCAATTGTATTACTGATAACAGTAATTCACTGGGATGGAGTTTCAAGAATGCAAAGAAATTAGGCAAACGCTTAAAACAGAAACACAAAGCGAATATAGACCATAAAAAAGTGTTCTAAAACTTAGTGCCTCGACCGTTAATTTAATGTCTGCTTTAAAGTTACAACCTAAGAAACAATATACAATTGATAAGTTAGTCAAAATCAATTGAATTCGAATGGGAGAAAGGGGGAGAGCGATGGAATGATAAAAAATTATCGAAATTTAAACGAATTACTTCTCTAACATTTGTGGCGAAAGAAACTTTCGTCTTCAAATGAAAAGCGACTGGGAATACCCATAATGTTAATAGCATTAACCTTTAGGAGAGCCCAAGTAAGCCAAAACGTCAAACGCCAAAGCCAAAAACGTGCAAATATTTTTAGCACACGCTGTTGTTAACTTGTTTTGGTATGCAAGGTATGCAGACAACAGTGTTTTCAACTTGAATAAACAGGTAAGAAACTGATTAAAACGGAGAGAGAAATACATAGCCAACGAATACAAATAACTGCATCTAGCAAAATAAACTATTTTATTTAGCATCTTATTAGAATTATAACTAAAGAAAGTCACTGTAAGGTTAAGCAATTACAAACACAATCCATAATCACGCCTCATGCATGTAACGTGTGCAAGTTTGTTTTCTAGCTAATACTTATCCACAAACCGCCAGATTTGAACGAAAATAAAGCTGTTCTGTAAATAATAGTTCATACCGTTTATTTAGACGCTTTCTTTCTCTCTCTCTCTCTCTCTTACGCTCTCTCTCTCTCTCTCTCTATCCGCCTTTAAAGTTGCTCTCTTCTCCTTTATGGCTAGTTATTACCACACCCCGCTCTCCTGCACCTACAGCCCCACCTGAATTTTGTTGTTTTTCTTTCGTGTGTGCTTACATGCAAAATGAGAAATTTCAGTTGCTTCTTCTTCTCCCTCAACGTCTTCTGCGTTTGCCCCGCCTCCTACCTGCCTTACGGGCGCTTCACTTTGCGTCGTGTCGCGACGCTTCGCTTGGCTATGCGCTCGCGTAGAAAGTTTTAGCGTTAACGGCCAAACTACTGCCCAACCACCTGGACCCCTCCCCTTCGCATCAGCCAACCTACCAACACTGCGCTTGCCTGCGCCTGCTGTTTGCTTTCGACCTTTCTTCGTTCACACGTCCCCCACACGCTGCGCCATGCCCCTATTTCTTCTTTGTTCGATGGGCAACACACGCATGTCTGTTAATGTTACTGCTTCTTGTGCTGCTGTTACTGTCGCTGACAGTGCAACTGCCGTCAACGCCAACGCCAACGCAGGCGTACATACATAGACCGTTGGAGTGAACAGCCTGCAAGGCACAGTGGGACATTTAAGTCATCCAGCGCATGTAATTGGTTGTACTAACACAAATAATTGTATAACGGACTGCTAACGTGTTTGGACATGTTACAATTATCATAAAAATAAGAAGTATATTACATAAAGTACCTAAAAACATATTTAGTCCTTTTAGTATCTTGTATGAACCAGCTTGTCTCGAGATATGTTTTAAATACAATTGGTTTTATTAATTAACACTCCCACATTGATCATTTTTTTATACAGTTACACTACTCTCATTTGACAACTAAAGAATTTAGCGCTTAGTTCATTTTAAGATTCCACACCAACCGACAAATTTCAGCATATCGTTTCAAGTTTCTCCCATTGTATGTTAGTTTTGACTTTTGCTTTTGAAGATCTTCTTTGTCTTCCACTTGGTCTTCTTCTTTGAAGTTGGCCTGTGCACTGTTATGACGGCGAGGCCTTGATTCGATTTGGACCCATTGTCTGTGCCTTTACCCACACACATACCCTCGCACACACACACACACGCACATGTGTGCATAATAGTTTGTATGCAAAACCAGACAAAATATGGGAGATGGAGATGGTAGATGCGATATTCGAGATTTAAGATATGAGAGCTGCGTTTGATGTCATTTTGTTGACGTTTTTTTACTAACCTGTATCTGATTGCGTCTGACATCATAATGCAACCAATTGTCTGTGGAGAAGGCGATCGCAAGCAGTGCTGTCGCGATAATAGCACATATTGTCGCTATCGATAGCGTTACGGCTGAGCAGGGCATTTTGATAATTTGATAAATTGATCTGTTGTTTGTTGACTTGACTGCTGCTGCTCCTTTTATCGCTCCTTAATATTCGCATTTACTGCTACAGCTACTGTTATTCTTCTTCTTTAACTGCGCTCAGCCGTTAAACGGGATTTTTTTCTGTTTTTCTGTGTTTTTGTAACTTCCAAGATTTTCCGAACGAATAAAATCAGCAACGAAAAAATACAGTTGTTCAATTGTAGTTGCTTTTTGTATATTATTGTTGCTCTTCTGTTCACAGCTATCTTCTTCTGCTTCTTTTTATTCCAGCAAACAGGTTGTTGCTGCTGCGGCGACGACACAGAAAAAAAAAGACGAAAAAATACGTTGATGATTTAGCAAGCAGCGGCAAACGGGAATGAGCGACCCAAAGTAACACACAGACACTGTAACCGACACACAAGCACACTCACACACAAGCGTACAAATGCACTCACTTGTGGAGAGAAAGAGATAGAATGAACTAAATCAGATATAAGGCACACGCTCACATATACACACGCAGAGACGTTGCTAATGTGAAAGACGACAGCGACAAGCTACGCTCAAGACAACGTTCGTCAGCGGACTGAAAGCCAAAACTCTGAGCCGAGTTTCCAACGGCTTAGCTAAAACGAAAGGTTCGCGGCGTTGACGTCAACGTTGACGTAGACGTCGAAGCTAGCTGAGACAACGTTTGCGCAGTGGCAGAGCTGAAAATGCAACCGACTTCAAGCCCCTCTACCTGCTCGATACGACCACAACTGCAAAGACGACTGACAAACAAGATGAATATCACAAAAACAGTCTACACTCCAACGTATGTATGTATGTGTGCGCATGTGTGTGTGTGTTTGTAGCTGCTGTTGCTCTTGTTGTTTGATGGTGTTGTTGCCGAAGTCGGCGTTTTGGGACTTTTGTGTTTGTGGTGTTCGTGAGTTTGTGTGTACGCACAAATGCATTTGCGGCTGCTTTTGTTGTAATAGTTTGTTGATATTTTTCTTGTTTTGCTGCTTTGCCATATGAAAGGCGAAGCCAGAAACAGGAGCAGGGTGAGCTGTGTAATACACTGCAAAAAAATTTAGTCAGCTTATTTAACCTTTTTTAAACAATATAAACTGAAAATCGAATGTTAGTACTTCTCGGATTGATTTAAGAAAAATAATAACTTTAGGAATTAAATTTCTAAAAAATAAATATTTCCCTGCTTGATTGATGCAAATTTGCAATATACAGTATATGTATGCTTTAAAAAATAAACTCGTCCGTTGCATCAAAACCGTTTAAGCACGAGATATCAATATATTATTTAGAACTCCGATTTCATTAAATTCTTTAAACATACTATATAGCAGAACTGTATTGCATAGGACCATTATTCCCACACATGTGTATCTCAGATTTGTTAAACATATAAACAAATACTCACAGTTTCGAATTACTAAGACGAGGTAAAATTAGTTTTAGGATATTTTAAAGCATATAGTAAACGAAAAGCTCTATTTAATTTGCTTGTGAATTGTATAGCCAGCATAAACAGCTGACAGACCGTCCTCACAGCTGATTAAACTAGTGATACACACGGTTGCCACATACGTTTTTTAAAAATCGCCAACAAAATTTTAAAAAGAGCAAATTTCAATAAAAAGGAGCCAAATATACTGGTTTTTACCAATTCATATTAAAATTCAGGAGCCAAACGATAAAAAATGAGCCAGTTTTGGCTCAAAATCGCCAAGTGTGGCAACCGTGGTGATACATTCACAAAGTGTCCAAGGGAATGAAATATGTATGTATATATTTCAGCTTCGGAGCTGGTAGTACTGGTATATAAAAATTTAATTATTGTAAAAATCAGATATTCCTTTAACTTTAAATATAAAAAAGTATACATTCCACTTTAACTTATTAAGGACTTACGGTGAAAACAAATTCCAAAAATCTATTATTAAATAGTTTTATTAAGTACGATTGTACTGCAGCAATACGAGAACAGTGGTCCAGGTTTAATAAAACCCATTTTTCAACTAAGCAATTCGTCTCTTACACAGAGACATCATAAATACGTAAGTTTGCACTTAACAAAAATCGGATCGCAGTGTGATACACATTTTATTACCATCGCAAGTACTTATATATGTATGTATGTATGTACTGATTCATACTATATTCTTGATCGGTCTCTGTAGCCGAGTCGATATCGATGCTCAATTCTTTTTGTGTGGCTGGCTAAGTATCTTTGATTATTAGCTTTTTTGTTTAAACTTGGCTAAATCCGACGTATGAGATCACTATATTAGAGGACTACTATGGGTAAAATAAAGTCCAAAAACCGGCTCGATGTCTAAACAACTGAATTAAAAAAAAAGATTAAAACAAAGAATAAATTATAAAGTTTTTTTTTTTTTAATCAATTGGGTCGACCAGTCGAAACTCTTTGCTGGGCACTCCAAGGGTTATTTGTCATTGTCCTGCCAAACAATATCTATTCTTGTTTATTTTTTTTAAGACAACATAAATATTGGAGTTCACAAGAGTTTCAGTGTATTCCAATCTGTTGACACCCTCTCAAATTCAAACGACCACATTCTTTACTCTTCTATTTACTCAAGAAGAGAAGAATCAAATATATGTATGTACATTCATATTTACCTTGGGCTCATTAACATATATTACTTTCACTCAAAGCCATGGTCCTTGTGCTTTTCTATTATTTCAAGTTGATCGCAAAGGTGTATACAAATTTATACATTTCCCTTTGTTTCGAGAAGAATTTAAAAGCTAACTTTCGTTTCATATTGTTAAAGCACAAAGCTTTGCTAATGAAACCTGATTTAATAAATCAGATCAAGTTGCGAATTAAGCTTGGACAAGAAAGTCCCGCCAAATAAGCGTAAACAACCAATGTTCAATAAAATATTATTAAATAAACGATCATAAACTTTCAGATGGCATTATAGATTATAAAAGAGTGTGTATTGCATTAAAGGAAAGTACGTTGCAGAGTCTACGAAGTATGTTTATTCAGCACCAGTCCAGTCGACATTAACATGTGATGACGCTTGTTTCAGAATGGTCTAATACAACGGATAACTATATCATATATGTGTATATGTACATACATATGTACATACATATATGACATTTTATTATGATAAGCTTCACATCAGCACGCAGCAAACGCATGTTGTCATTCTACAATACTGAACAAAGTGCAATAATGTTGGAAAACTCCTTTGAGTGACGGGTCTAAATGCAAGAAGGGATCGACAAGGTTACTAAACCTTCGTAGTGCCAAATAAAGTCTTTTTTGTTGTTTCTTATCATATTAAATTTAAGGGTATGTAGATACTCTGGTACTTGAAACTAGCTGTGAAAGTACCTACTGAATATTCTTGCGGAATGCGAAATTTTCTACTTCATATTTTGTTGCAGTGTAGTGGACAGTGGAATTTGACTTTATTTCGTTCACGATAATGCCAAATAATTTAATGGCGTTGCAGCTGTGCGCTGTTGGCGATGCTGCGGCTGCGCAGTTGACGTTGAAGCTGCCGTCGCGTCGCGTCTCTACCATTCAACGCAGGTAAGCAACAACAAGCAACATTGCAATCGGTATGCGTTTCTTCAAGACTGTGTGTGTTTGGCATTGGCATGCAGTTTTGTTGTTGTCTTCTATTTTTGGTATTTCTAAGCATGCTTGTCTGCGTGCCTGCTTGTGTGTGCGTGTGTGTACGTGCATATGTTTGTGTGCATACACAGATATTGCGTGGGTTTTCTCAATTACATTTTTCTATTCTTGGGTACGCTGTGTGTATAAGTGTACATACATACATATTACGTATGTATGTATGTACGTGTATTATGTATGTATGTGTCTGTGTGTTTGTATGAGTATTCTCTTGGTCAAATACCAGAATTACCTAGATAAGTTACAACAAATACAATACAAAACAGGATGATCTAAATTCTCACTTATCGCTGCTGCTGCTGAAGTTGATGTTGTTTACGCTGCTGTTGTTGTTGCCTTGGGCTGGCCAAAACATGTCTGTGCCTGTCCTGTCCGTCACTCAGTCAAACTGTTCATCCGTTTGTCAATTTCTCTTCGTTTTCTTTTCGCATGCCTTTTGCATTCCACAGCGTCAAGATTGCGTTAAATATGTACTATACATATGGATATACAAATACATATATGCACAGTTAGTTAAAAAAGTTTACGTTCGCTCAAAAACTGCTAAGTTTGTAATAGACAAACACCTACATACATATATACATACATAAATGCACATATGATTTTAATAAAATTATGCCAATTAAAAACCAATAAATCGTGAGAAAGCATTGTCAAAGTAGTTTACCAACACTAATTCCCAGGCATACTGTATCTGACCGCCATGTTCCATGGTATTTGTAAAATGCAAAGATAATTATTGAAATCCTTTTTAATGCAGTTTACGCACACTTCAGAAACTTTAAAATACTTACTTAATATAAAGGGTAAAACATACATACATACACATTTTAATATAGGGGGGGGATTTAAGCCCTTAAACTAATGTAGATTTGAAAATCAGACAAAATTCACAGACGTTTACAGAAACTTTATGTACGTAAGCTCAAAATGCTATGTCCGTCCGTCCTTATGAACACATGGATTTTTTAAACTGCAGGAGCTAGAGCCACCAAGTTTGAAATAAAAGTCCGGTTTATGTCAGGCAGATTAAGTTTATTTTAAATGGTTGCCACGCCCCTACTACATATATCCTATAGCTCCCATAGGACAAATCGGTCGAAAATTGGTCATTTGTGTAAAGGCATTTACTGTTCTTTGGGCGGTCGGAAACAAACTCACACTTTATTTGTATGTATATCATTATGACTATTCTTAACTATCCAGATGGCACAACTATAGCCTATAGCTACCATAGGTCAAATCGGTCGAAAATTAAAAATTTGTTTGCCAAAATTAGGAGACGGGGTCTTTTGCAGTCGGCGCGATCGACTGAAGCCTTTCTTATATTGTGGGTTGATAGTAACTTTCATCACTGACTGTATGTACATAGCGCGTAGTTGTTATTACCAGTGTGGCTCTTTTTGGCATCGGAGTTATTATGTATGCGATGGGGGCATTTTGAATGCACAGTTTAGCACAAATTATTAAATATTTGACAGCGGCAGTAACGTCATTGAAAGTGAGAGCGACAGGTGAAAAGACTTCCGATCGCCGATCGTTGCATACGAAATCGCTAATTTATGCAATTATTGTTGGACCGTCCGTCTATTCCAAAAAAGAGCTGTCGGCTTCGTGCCCTGTTGCCTTTTTGTGATTATAATAACTTTGCATTATTTGACCAATAGACAAACAGAAAACGTGTTCGCTTTGAGCCGCTGCGATTGGAGCAGTGAAAGTAATAGGTGACCGCGACGGTCATCGGCGGAAACAACGCGTATCGCATCACATCCTATGTTGTCGCATCGCAGCGTGACACACACACTTGACAGTTGAACTTTGACCTACGATAGAGGCGTTTTTCTCCAGTCGTCCTGAGTGGCGGTGTTTTTAGACACCGCACTCATAATTAGATTAGAGGGTTCTATTAAGGGGTCTATTAACAGGTAAAAGTAGGCGTTTTCGACCCCATAAAGTATATATATTCTTGATCAGCATCAACAGCGAGTCGATATACAAATGTCCGTTTGTCCGTCCGTATGAAAACTTGGATCCTCGCCACTATAAGAGCTACAGCCACCAAATTTGGAACGAAAGTCCATCATAGGTGTACGCAGGTCAATCTTATATTAAATTGCTTATGTTCCCGCAATAAGCTAAATGTTCATTCCTCGGAAAAGTTTTGGGCGAATATCTCCGTAACTATGGCAGATAGGAGTGTTTGTATACAGGTTCCTAGGGACAGCATAAATCCAATGTCATTATGTATGATGTACGTTCGATTATACATTGTTAATTTTTTTGCTTTAAAGTGTTCTAATACAAGTACTATCTATTGTAATACCTGAATACCGATTTTAATAATATAATCGGGAATAAAAGCAAGAGAGTATTATATGGTCAGGCGTGATGTGGGACCATGCGGTGGCTGTAATGGAATGCCGCGGCGGTCTCTCTTCCAACCAGTTTGGCTTCAGAAGAGCGAGGTCCACTATGAACGCCATCGGCATGGTAACCGACATAGCCTCTAGGGCCATCCAAGGACCGCGGCGGAGCAGAATATCTCCTAGTAGCAGAAGGTTTCTAGTAAATAGGAACTAAGGGCCTTTGCATCAAGAGGACTCCAGTTAGCTCCTTCCCCACTGCAAATGGCTAAAGAATCTGCGATCAGCACCTTCGATCATCCCGGTCAGTGTTCGACTTCAGTGGAGTCACTGTGGAATTAAAGAATACGGGAACTGGTGATCTAAGGACGATCCTCATGTCACTTGTTGTCAAATCTTTAGAACTATCAAAGATGGTGAGAGATGCGCGATATATTAACAAGCAGACGACGAAGCTGGCACAAAAAGTAGTGAGCCTGCAGAAGTCTGTGCTCCACATATTTAATCAAAGCAGTTCAAAATAAGAACGGCTGTCTAAATCCCGCATGAATAAGAACAAGTTGTCTGTAATTAGGATTGATTGATCAATTTGCCTTAATTGACTTAAAAAAAAAATTATGCACAAAAATACTAGTTATTTATTGTTTTTTGATACAATAAAATTTCTACACGGACGTGCATCCATTGCTCAAGCTGTTATTGTCTCTATTATTTTTTGTTCATACAGACGGACATGGCTATTTCTATTAGATCTTTAAAGGTGATCAGGAATATAAAAATTAATGCGTACTTAACATGTTGGAAGATAGCTCTCTCTGTTACATATATGACAATGTTTGCAGTATACAATTGTTCTCTACAAGCAACCGGTATAAATATAGCATATACTTGTAGGGCTCGTGGTTTTTGAGCAATTATTATATCACGGACCAAACGACTTGTTCGTAAAAGTTCACTAAAGTTAGCTAACGTTGAATTGATTAACATAAAACATATAAATTAGTTCAATATTAAGCTATTATTTAAACTAACATTTTTAAAATGCTAACTATGTTTAGTTTTAAGAAAGAATTTCAAAAATAAAATATTTCTGCTATTTACCGCCTTGGTTTGAAACTCTGCTTAAGGTTAGTGTCTGGGGATTGTTTTCCAACACTGGCAGTTAAAGTCACATCGATAATAGTTTGGGTTGCGATGTATCGATATTCTAAAACTTCTATTACATTTTACTTAAAGTTATGCTTAAAGTAATGAAACATAACAAGCATCAAGCATAATTGAATAAAAACAATGCCGCCGCACTATGAACGCTGTGGCGATATTATATGGCAATCCAAACGAGAATCACGCACTTTTGCTTTTAAATGTATTTTTTGTGGTCAGCAATCAACGGCTTTTACAAATTTCAAGCAGCATTTGGAAATCGAGCATTCGGATCAGATGGAACTCAAAGGAACGCAATTGCACAGCTCAGCCAGGAAAAAGTCAGTAAGTGCGGCTGCGCTGCTCGAAAGAGAACAAGTTGCAGAACTCGAATCGGAGCTCCAAAAGGATCCGTTAGAGAAGAACGACGACGTGCCCGAACTCAATGTGCCTGATGATAGCCACACAACTGTGGACAGTGCCTCCGAGAACACGCACACGGATACAGCTGTAAGTTGATGCTGCCCAGGTTAATTCTATATTGATTCTATATATCTTAGACTTCAGAGAAGAGCGACATGTCCTCCTTTTGGATGCTTCAGCATCCTATAATGTTGACGCTCATTGACCAATACAAGGCGGCACGACTGCTCTGGGATGTGGGCATGCTGGAGTACTACAACAATAAAAGGCGTGAGGATGCCTGTGAGCAGATAGCAAGTCATCTCAATGCCAAGTATGATCTGCAGCTTAAGGGACATGAGATTGCCGACTACACGAAGAAAGTACGCTCAATCTTCGCAGAAGAGCAGCGTCGTGTGGAGCGAAATGAAAGTGAAATGGAAACTAAATGGTACTGGGAACACCTGAGCTTCCTTTGTCCCAGTGTAAGCAGGAAACGTAGCTTTAGGTTGGCCCGAGAGTGCGGGGCAGCACTTCCTGTGCCGCAGCTGACGGATGAGCAAAATGTAAAGTTCATTGAACTATATCAGCGCTGCAATCGTCTGTGGGACATGCAGGATGTGACCTGTCGCCTGCGTCACGTGCGCATAGAGGCCAAGGAAAAGCTGCTGCAGCTGTGCCGCAACGAGCTCGTACTGCCGCTGGAGCCGGTGCAGCTGCAGCGCTACATCAAGTACATGCGGTCTGCCTACGCGCAAGAGAAGACACGTCGCTTTGAATGCAAACGCAAGGGAGTCGAGTACACGCCTCAATGTCGGTACCAGGAGCAGCTGCAGTTTCTGGACGATCACATGCCGCCGTTTCAGTGCAAAGAATGTGGTGAGCTGCTCAGCAGCATGGATAGCTTTAAGGTGCACTGCTCTGAGCATGAGCACACAATGCCATTCATGTGCCCCTTTTGCCAGCGTGGGTTCATGCGCAGTGACAACTGCATCATGCACGTGCGACGTCATACTCAGAACTTTCATCTGGCCTGCAAAGAGTGCGACAAGCGGTTTGCTAACACTACCGACCTCCAGGTGCACCAGCGTCGACACACAGGCGAGAAACCCTACTGCTGCGACGTCTGCGGCAGTTGCTTCCGCACCAGCTCCTTCTTCGAGCGTCATAAGCGACGGCACGAGCAGCGTCCAACTGGCAAGTGTGATCTATGCGGGAAGGTATTTTATGAGAGCTCGATGCTCAATGACCACATAAAAGCCCATCTTAATGTGCGGGACAAGAAGTGTGACGTGTGCAACAAATCGTTCACCAGTGCAAAGTATCTGAGGCAACACAAGGAGATCCATGCGAACCACAAGCGGTATATCTGTAAGATCTGCGGCAAGGGATTTGCTCAATACGCCGGACTCAGCGGACACATTAAATCCCACGGAACTTCTGTGCGTGGAGTCGCCAAGGAGGAGAACAGCAAAGCTACATCTCCCCAAGCACGATAGTTTATTTCCTATTAAAAATTGGGGATTGTAAAGAATTTGCTTACAGATATGATTTAAAATGCGTTCGATTAAATATAAATTTCTTGAATAATTCTGTAATTTATTTGATTTGAAAACTTGTTATGAACTACATTTGTATATATGTATGTACATACATATGTTTTAAGTTCTTTATGTCTTGGACTTTGCGTAAGCGTTGCTTTATTTACTTCAGAATTAAGAAATGTAGAAGGAGCGAAAATCAAAGTTAACAGTAATTATAAAATTATATACTATAAATCAACAATATAAATATATATATATTTACAACTAATGTGGATTCGGTTAGTCAGACACTGAAACGAACACTTTAAAATCAAAATAGAATTCATAAAATAAAGAAAATACATACATATAGTGTCATTGTTCATTAAAAACTTATATAAGTTTAACTTGGTAATATCGCTTTCAGCAATACCCCACATAACTTAATATAATCAATATATTTTCACATTATAATGCATGATAATTTAACAATTTGGAAAACGGAGCAGAAAATTTCGCATTACATTTTCAAGATAATATTGATATTTACATATGTACATATATGAAGTGCCTTACCCTAATACATACAGGTTATCTTCTTCTGACTCTGTCTCCATCTCTTTTATTTTCGTGATTCACACTCTAAAAAGGGACAACAGTCTTTCTGCAGCTTTCCGTCTCTTTCTATGCATATCGCTACTTCTATACATACAGTGTATCACATTAATATTCAACTTTAAGCATCGATAAAACTAACAAATCTAGGCATAATCAAACAATTTTTTATTATAGCTTAGAACGTTACCTTTCCATTAATGTGCAAATATATTTATTAAATATAACACTTAAATATTTATAATTAATTAAAAGAGAGAACCTCCAAATTAGCGTTACTTTAATATTCGGTTTTCATACAATTTTTTAAAGAATGAGTGTGTAAATTTACAAGATGAGTGCCAAGTTATCCAAAGTAACAAAATTCCTACGGAAAGAACTGGGGCAGTCATGTTGTCCAGAAACGGTCCGTCGAGTGCTGCGTGAACATGACTTTAAAGGCCTAGTAGCATGAATAAAGACGTTCATCTCTAGAAAAAATGAACTTAGTCGCCTTGCCTTTGCCCAGGAGCAAGCGACAGTAAAACATGGAGGTAGCCACGTAATGGTTTGGGCTTGCATGTCCGCAGCTGGGCTAGAAAAGTTAGTTTTCATTGAGGGAAATATGGAAAGATGCAGTAAGATGCAAGATAACGACCCAAAGCATAACGCCGCAATTCTGCAAACCTGGCTTACATGGAACTACCCACACGTTATGGCACCACTCGCACAGTCTCCTGACCTAAAAGTCATTGAGAATTTGTGGCCATTTTTCGACAATGGTATTCGAAAACATAGGATTTCCAATAAAGAAGACCTGAAGAAAGCCTTGCTGGAGGAATAGGAGAAAATAGGTCCAAGCTTCACCCCATTGCTAGTGGACTGTAATTAGAGCTAGGGGAAGGCATACCAAATATTAAGATTAGTATAAACGTTTAGTTTAAGTATAATATTATGACTGTATCAAATAAGGTGTTGGAGATACATATATTTGATCTATTTTGTTTTCGTTTTTTATTGCTGTTAAACAACATGAATATGAATTAAAAACATTTGTTTACTAAACTAAATGTACAATTTTAATATTGTTTATAGTTTTTGAGTTACAGCAACAGAAAGTTTGTTAAATGCACTGTATCAAATAAGGTGTGAGCCACTGTATATTAGTATGTATACATACACTGACGAGCAAAACTGTAACACATGTTCATTGTTCCCACTTCAACGGTCTGTATTATCTCTCCTACTTTATGCATGCTAAAGATCATAGTCTTGTTATACTCTCTGCAAGAGTATATTGGGTTTGTGCAAAGTATGTAACAGGCAGAAGGAGGCGTGGCAGACGCCATAAAGTATATATATTATTGATCAGCATCACAAGCCGAGTCGATATAGCCAAACACATTTCAGAGATGGTAAGAGCTACAAGTTCGAGCTTGGTGTCAATCGATCACATATTTAGTCAGTCAATACAAGAATCTTTTTTCTTTCGATGTCACGCCCCATTCGCCCATAATGAGCAAAAATCTAAACACACCGCGGAAAAAATCGTTGTTTTCGGCGAATATCTCAGTAACTATGCACCTAGGATCACCAATTTTGGTATAGAGCGTTCCTATCAACAGCGAAAATACATTGGCATTTAAAATTTTGGACTGCCACGCCCCTTTTTCTCACAATACATAAAAATAATTCTCAACTTTTTACGCATTTGTTCATATAGTACAGCATTGTAATTGTATAATTCGAGTTCAGGATAAGTATATCAAACTATTCCTGAAAGGTGCATTAAAATCGGACTATAAACAAGAAAACTAGAAGCGGTACAATATTGATAACTGAACGCAATATAACTTATGAGTGCAAGCGAGACAGAAACGTTTTCGCTGCCTGTGTGGGGGCAGCGCTGCCCGCAGTCGCTGGCCGCGCCGAATATACACATACATACATATATAATGTCAAACGTATGTATGTGTATTCGCATACAAACAGATGTGTGATTATGCTAAGATTGTTTTTGTTTCAATGTGTTTTAATGCAAGTACTAGATATTGTAATATCTTGATACCGATTTTAATAATTTAGCCGGGAAAAAAATGCAGAGAGTATTATACGGTCGGGCGTGCTCGACTGTACTTTTCTTTCTTGTTTTGTTTAAATTTTGTTGGCATATTTACGATTATCGTGCACTTTGCTGCTTCAGAACTTTACTTGCAATGCTTGATTGTATTTGGTCAACCGGCGAACCCATCAGCATTCGAACATCGAGGAAGAGCAGAAAGCATAAACGAAAAGAAACGGTACTTGCATAAAAATTGTTTTTGTAAATTAGAAAAGAAACAGCGACAGAAAGCGAAGATTGTTTTTTTCCTTCACCTATGCGCTATTTCAAAATACAAAAAATATACACTTGCCAGAAAAAGTATGCGTACAAGCATAATGCGAAACTTTAAAGGTGTATTAACATTTGTCATGAACTTTTATTTAATTATATTAAAAACTTATTTTTATTTACTTAATATTATAAAACAACATCAAATATTCACTTAGAAAAAGTATGCGTACATAATTTTAAAACACTATATTTGAGCATTGTGTAGAGCTTTAAGAACCGTTAAACTGCATATTACGGTAAAAAAAAGCTTTAAGAATGCCAACCACGTGTGGTTTCGTCATGGGCAAGAAAACTAAAGAAAACTCATCATAAAATTGCGTGATGGAAATCGGCGGAATGGTTGGCAGGACACATTCTTCTGTCCAAAGAGTCGTAAAAAACTACAAATTGACTGGCTCTGTGAAGTCCAAACCCCGTTCTAGGAGGCCTTCTAAGCTGACGGATCGGGAGAAGAGGGACGTTTTGAAGACTGTGCGGCGAAACCCCCGAATAAGTGCAGCAAAGATTGGACTGGAAGTCAGAGAGAAGTTCAAGAAGGAGCTGCATGATGACACCTTCCGGAAAATGTTAAAAACGGGTTAAATGTCCGTGTTGCTCGCAGAAAGCCCTTTATTTGTAAGGCTAATAAGGTTAAACGACAGAGCATTTGTGGGATTATCTGGAGCGTAGGATCCGCGAGAGGACAATAACATCCAAAGAAATGTTGAAAAACGTTTTAATGGAGGAGTGGCTCCAAATTCTGGAGGATTTTACCCGGAAATTAGTCGCATCAATGCCAAAAAGATTGGAGGAGACTAAAAAACGGAAGGGAAATCCAACTTCCTACTAATTGTTTTGTTTTACTATAAAAAAAGTTACTTTTTTTAAATTTATTAGTTTGTACGCATACTTTTTCTAAGTGAATATTTGATGTTGTTTTATAATATTAAATAAATAAATATAAGTTTTCAATATAATTAAATGAAAATTCGTGACAAATGTTTATAATTAATGTGTTATTCAGTGAAAAATATAATGCTGATCATAAAAGCAGTTTTAATTATATTTATACACCTTTAAAGTTTCGCATTATGCTTGTACGCATACTTTTGCTGGCAAGTGTATGTGATGATAGTACCGCTTTTTTTCGTTTATGTTTTCTGCCGCTTTCGTGCATATACTTTTTTGCTCAGTGGTTCGACGATCGCTTACCATTAGATCAGTCAAGTAAGTACCCATGTAAGGACTAGTGGGGAAGGTAGTTCAACTATGGTCAATCGCCACCTCCAGTACTACAGCGTATTGACAAGGAAACAGTCCGTAGAGCAATTAAAACCTATAACTTTAGGTCCTACACGCCGCGCAAGAAGCCTCTTATAAATTTAACAAACAGGAGAAAGCGCTTAGAGTTTGCCAAAGCCTACGTAGACAAGCCAATGGACTTCTGGTGGAAGGTCATCTTCTCAGATGAGTCCAAATATAATATTTTTGGCTCAGATGGGCGTCTCTGCGTCTGGAGGAGACCAGGAGAAGCATTGAACCCCAAAAATACAATAAAAACCGTAAAACACGGCGGCGGAGGTATTATGGTTTGGGGTGGCATGGCTGCAGCAGGAGTCGGAAATTTGAAATTTTTCGACGGAGTGATGGACCAATTTGTATATATTGATATTTTAAAAAAAAAATTTAAAGAGCAGCGCCGAGAAACTTGGAATTGGGTCGGATTTCTGGTTTCAACAGGATAATGACCCAAAGCATACAGCCATGAATACCAGGTTGTATCTCGCGTACAACACTCCACACCTGTTAGAGACGCCACCTCAGAGCCCGGACATCAATCCGATTGAGCATGTTTGGGATATGCTCGAAAAAAAAATCAGAAAGCACCAAATCACCAATCAAAACAAAAACCTCCTGCGTGAGGCATTACACCAAGAGTGCTGGATCCAAATATATTGAAAAACTGGTGCTATCAATGCCAAATCGCCTTAGATAGGGGATTAAGATGAAGGGTTATCCCACTAGGTATTAAATTTGAAGTTTTATTAAAAATATTGTTCCTTATACTTAGCAAGTTTATATTAGTTTGTAAGAGTACGTAGACTTTTGTTGACTCAGATATTGGAGTTCCTTTTGTTTTTTATTAATATCATTATGTTAAGTTTAAAATTTCACTGTTTTTCCATTTAAGTTTAGAAGAAATTATATTAGTTTATAATCCTGCATTAACATTTTTGTAATTTAACAAAAATTATGCCAAGTTTCAGGATGATTTGTGCAAGTAAAACAAGAAAAAACGGTTATTTTTGGCACGCCGAAGATAGAATACCCTTGCAGTCATTTATATTGCGTTAGTTTGGTTTCAATCAAAATCAACCAAAAGACACAAAAAATGTTCATACATTTGCATGCATTTAGACCGATTATTCTAATGGGAGCTATATGATATATGTAGTGGTCAAAGTCATTATATTTATATTTGGGATAAAAGAAATGAAGCTGGTATGGAGAAAAAGACTTTGATGGACCATCCAGAGTATGGCGGAAGGCAGGCTTGAGAAAAAAATATAATTCTTACCGTGAAGTTCGGCAAACTTTCCGTTATGGTTTGGGGTTGCATTTCAAGCCGCGGAGTTGGAGAATTGGTTTTTATTGAAAACACCATGTATGCCCAGTAGGAGATACTACTATACTATACTACTACTAGATACTACTATACTATACTACTACTAGATACTACTATACTATACTACTACTAGATACTACTATACTATACTACTACTAGATACTACTATACTATACTACTACTAGATACTACTATGCTACTATCCTTAAGAAGAATTTGACAACAAGTGCGGCTAAATTCGGCTTTGTCAGCAACCAAAGGCCTACTTTTACATTTTATCGAGACAGTGACCCTAAGCATAAGGAGCTTAATGTCCGGACTTGACTACTGTACAACTGCGGAAAGGTGATCGATACACCAGGCCAGAGACCCGATCTTAACCCAATCGAGCATGCATGGTCATATCTCAAGGAAAAAGTGGGAAAGAGGAATCCCACGAACGGCATTTGTAATCGAAGAGTGGCAAAAGACTCCTTTGGATTACATACAAAACCTTATTATATTAAAACCGCCAAATTTTGTTATAATTTGCATAAAATTTTAAGTTTGAATTTAGAACAATAATAGTGTGTAAACATTTTCTTGACAGTGAAAAATTGTATTAAAACTCATTTTGATTTTTGTTTTTATAAATTAAGTTACAAATATACATTAAGTAGTTATGGATTAAAAAAATCGTTAAGTTGAATGCAAGTCTTTTATTTTTGTATGCAAAATCAGTGTGTAAACAGTTTCTTGATAGACTGTACATGTGCTGACCAAGTTTGATTCGAATCGGACTACTATATCATAACTCCCATAGGGACGATCTATCAAAAATACGCTCCAAATATTACTAAGAAACATTTTTAGTTGAAGAAGTCATGTTAATCAGACTTACGGAATATTCTAATATACAGTGGCGAGCAAAAGTGAGTGAATGTTTACAACTTTGACTTTGGTCGTCCAGCAAACCCAAACCATACAAGCAAATCCAAAAAACGCCACATAAATTCATTTTTGCACGTTTGATGAATTCCACCAATTTTCGCTTTTCCGTTATGTTTATCACCAAAAACCATGCAGATTCACCGTTTTATTTTATCATAATTAATTTCTGTTGATCGTAGATCAATTGTAAACGTTTGTCGTGCGAATCGAACCAAAATTTTCAATTTTTGGCAAATTTTGACAATTTTTTTGAAAAACTTCATAAAAATGAAAAAAATATCGGTAGAACTGGAAAATAGTGTTGTGTGTCTGACCGAGAAGGGCTGTTCTTCCAGATCTATAGCAAAGACACTTGATATAAGTCAATCAGCTGTGCTCGCAGCTCAAAAAAGGCGGAATGTGACCCCCAAACCGCAGGTGAAAGGTCGCAACAAATTTTTAACCGACTCCGATGCTCGACTGATGATATCAGAAATGAGAAAGGACAAGCTGCTAACACCAAAGGGTGCTTCCCTGGCGGTTAATAAAAATGTTAGCGAATGGACCGCTAGAAGAGCTCTTCACAACATCGGATATGCCTCATCGGTGAAAGTGAACAAACCTGCATTGTCCGATAAAAACATTAAAGCGCGTTTGAAATTTGCAAAAGATCATAGAAATTGGACTGTTGATGATTGGAAACGCGTTATCTGGTCTGATGAGTCCAAGTTCAACCGCTTCCAGTCGGATGGGAAGCAATACTGCTGGCGTAGACCCGGTGAACGTCTACAAAAGCACCATGTAAAGCAAACTGTCAAACACGGCGGTGGAAATATAATGGTTTGGGGTTGCTTTACATGGTGGAATCTTCGTCCTCTCCACCTAGTAGAAGGCATCATGCGTAAGGAGGACTATTTGGAGATATTGCAAACCCAACTTCCCAATTTTGTAGATCGATGTGCGTATCCCGAGGAGGAGATGGTTTTCCAACAAGACGGAGATCCCAAGCACACGTCAAAAATTGTCAAGGAATGGATTGGGAAACAACGTTTTCAGTCGATGGAGTGGCCAGCACAAAGTCCTGACCTCAATCCGATTGAGAATCTATGGTCAATCGTGAAGAGACGGCTCGGGCAGTACCACGCCGCCCCAACAAACATGGGTGACCTTTGGGAGCGGGTTAAAGCGGAATGGCATGGAATTCCAAAAGAAATTCTTCATAACTTGGTAGAGAGCATGCCAAACCGCATTAATCAAGTGCTTTCCCATAAAGGTTTATGGACAAAGTATTAAAATTTCTTCGAGTTTACTATTTTTTTGAAAACGTGCAAAAATGAATTTATGTGGCTTTTTTTGGTTTTTTTTTCTCATACTCTTTGTTATCATCTAATTCACTTTGTTTCTTTATTCTTATTTGTTGATAATAATATATTAAATACAAAACAAAAAAATTTTTTGGATTTGCTTGCATGGTTTGGGTTTGCTGGACGACCAAAGTCAAAGTTGCAAACATTCACTCACTTTTGCTCGCCACTGTATATTGTTCTTCTGATTTCGATAAACATCATGCAATCATGTTTTCTGAACGTGTAATCGAAATCAAACATATCAAATATCTGTATTTAACTCTTAAAAGTTTCAAGATGCCAAAAGAGACTTATAAACATAAATTTCGCGAATCGTGGTTAAATGAACGTGGGTTAAAGAATTGGATGGGCCGGGATCTTAAAGATCCTGATAAGGCGTACTGCAAATACTGCAAGTGCAGTATGAATCCAAAAATTGAGCAGGTCCGCGCACATGGCAGTACAAAAACACACACAAAATGCAATGCCTTTCGCGCAGAAAAATAAAATTGAGTTTCTGCCTGTTTTGACACCTGCACTTTGTCGTCAGGAAGCAGCACTTGCAATGTTTTGTGCCCAACATGCTGGCATAAATCCAGTTGGACACTTATGTGAGTTGTGTAAGTTGCATTTTAGCGCCAAAAATATTAAGTTGCATAGGACCAAATGCAAATGGTTTATGTTGCCATAATTATCATAACGCATTGGATGATAATAAAGATTGACAAAAAGTAAATTTAAAAAAAGGAAACATTTTTATCTGTTTTTTTTTAGTTCAGCTAGCTTTTTTTCAAGTGAAAGTGTTGGCAACACTGCAGACGAATCCAAATCCAACCGACACCAGTCCGATGGAAAGGAGTTTTGCTGGAAAAGGCCCGAAGAGAGGCTTCAAAGGCGACACGTGAGCGAAACAGTGAAACACGGTAGCGGCCACGTTATGGCGTGGGGAGGTTTCACATGGTGGAGCTCAGCAAAATTGGTCAAAATCGACAGCATTATGAAAAAAGAGGATTACTTAAACATAATGCAGACCAATCTTCCCAATTTTATTGACCGGTGTGCTTATGGAATAGATGATCTGACATTCCAGCATGATGGTGACCCAAAATTGTGAAAAGACGGTTGGGACAATATAAAACGGCGCCAAAAAACATTGACGACTTATGGCAGCGCGTGGAGGAAAAGTTGTCTAAAATCCCTGAGGAAATCTTACATAAACTTGTGGAAAGCATGCCCTCTTGAATGTCCTCTTTAATTAAAAATAAAGGACTTTGGAAAAGTATTAAAAATAAAAAAAAAAAAATTATTAAAAAAAAATTGTTTAAATAGTCAAAACTGAGTCAATGTGTGTTTATATTGTTTATGAATTATCTGTGAAAAACCCTTAAAATTTGGAGTTATTTTTCTACATCAACTTGTTAAAAACTTTATTAGAAATAAATTAAAAATAGTTTGGTTCACTTGGAGTGGTTTTCTTTCATACAGTGGACTCTCAAACGTAAGATTAGTAAACATTGAATCACTTTTGACGGCCACTGTATGTAAAGTCGACGGCATAACTATTTTGACAAAATCTCGATGCTCTGTTTTCCGTTTTGTTTTGATGAACTTGCAGACCTAACGGCTTTTAGTTTATTGTCAAAGCTAGATTACGAAAGCATAAAGCAGAATGCAAATTTTTTATTCTTAATTGCTCATTGCATTTTCTTAGTTTTCGCTTTACTGTCTTTCGCTAGCTGTTAGAATGGGGGACAAAAGTATTTTGACATTCTCATTATTTAGTCTTTATTCGTCTGCTACTGACTTTACACACATCGCACGGGATTATTAATGTTCATAAATTTATTTGAAGAGATAACAGATCAGTTTTGCCTTTTCGTTTTGCTCAATTATGGTGAAAACAAATGAATTAAGCGACATGGTGAAGTGTCAGATGGTGGAGAAGTATAACTCTGGTATTTCCGTAGAAAATATCAGTAAATTATACAAAGTTTCTCGCCAAACTGTTTATTACCAAATAAAACAAATTTAAAAATTCCACAGAATCAAAAATCTGGAGGATGATTGACTAATTGTGCGCCAGTTTAAAATAAACCCGTTAGTGACACCCAAAACAGTAGCCCGGAAGCTTGCTGATACTTCAATACAATTATTAGTGGAAGGTCAGTTCGGAGGCGCCTCAAGGAAGCAGACTATGTAACATATGTAGCCAGAACAATTCCCCAAATTAGTCCAAGGAATAAACTCAATAGGCTTGAATTTGCCAAAAAAATATGTTGACAAGCCTGTATCATTTTGGCAACATGTTTTATGGAAAAGTTTTTGTCAGAATGCCAAAAGTTAACAATCCAAATTAATTTATTTATAATATGACACAATAAATTATAATTATTATAACTTTAAGCAAATATACTACATTACAGAAGCGTTTCTATATTTCCATTAGTAATCAATTATTTCAGCAATTACTTTACAAAGAAGTAGGCCATTTTATTTAGAGGGTAAAGGGGTTGCACTGTGTTCTAATTTACGCACATTATTAACCCATAAGCGATTTTGAAGTTGCAAGCTGCGTTTTGAAAAGTATGCGCTTAGGTAATGGAGAACCGAATGAAATTTCGGCACGTCCTTACTTTATGCATTACAATACTCAATAATTTCATGCACACGGTAGAAAACGCGGCCATTCGTTAAAAAAATAATGGATACTGTATTGGGTTTTTTCATGTATACAGGCGAGAAGTATTCCATTAGTAATGGATGTAATAATTAGCATTTCAGGTTAGCGCCCTTCTTTACACTCATTTTCTTTTCCTTTCTTCTCTTTGTCTATTGAACGCAACTTCTTAGTTTTTGTTTTGATTTTGTCTTCATCGTATGAATTAAAGCACGAAATAAGAACCGTTATGTTTTATTTTCTATTCTGCTTTATTTTTACAAAGAATTCGTTCACTTAACTTGTGTCATCAGTCTTGCTTATTTTCGCAATTACAGTCACCAAATTTTTTGTGCAGCTCAAAGTATTCAATATCTTTAAATAAAATTACATTATGGGTAAAGGAACAGTTTTATATTTGGTTGAAAATTCAAAGATTGAGGCATGCTTTGAATCTGGACTATCCTACCATAAAATTGCTGAAAAACGTAAAGACACAGAAAAACAATTGCAATAGAACAATAGAAGAGCAATACTTCGGGAAGCTTCGAATTCGCACGAATCGACCACCAAGATTAGAGAAGATCACTTAAAGAGACAAAAAATAAAATATAAAACCACCACTCAATAAGATGAGAAAAGAAATGCGCTTTGATTTTGCTTGGCCGGGTGGGCGGGGTTATGGTGTGGGGAGCAATATCGTACTACGGGACTTGTGAGCTTAAATTTTTGACATCGCGCATGAACGCGCAGGACTATAACACCGTGTTAAAGACGGCATTTCCTCATTTCCAACACCTTTTCCAAAACATGCAGTGGACTTTTCAACACGATAATGCTCCAATTCACACCGCCCGATCCGTGAAGTCATGGATTCAGGGCCAAAAAGTTGATCTCATGGAGTGGCCACCATACTCACTCGATCTTAACATCATTGAAAACGCCTGGGGATGGTTGGTCAGGAAAGTATATGAGTCTGGTA
The DNA here is from genome assembly GCA_018152125.1 of Drosophila dunni. NCBI lineage: Eukaryota > Metazoa > Arthropoda > Insecta > Diptera > Drosophilidae > Drosophila > Drosophila dunni. The sequence continues at coordinate 14,586 of JAECXC010004135.1, read as the reverse complement.
AGCAGTATACTACAAAGACAGAGTTGATCGAAGGTATCAAACACGCTTGGTCAACCATTTCATTGAATTATATCGAACAACTTTATAATTCAATTCCAAACGAATTTTTGAAGTAATTTCAAACAAGGCCGGGACTACACTCTACTAATATTACTTTAAAATGATAAAATTTTAATATACTGGTGTTATATACTTCCATTCTTGGTCATCAACTTATTTAAATTGAATTTAACACAGGGAGCGCTAACCTGATGACCAAACTTTTGTTGCCTTTTATACCCTGGCAGAGGGTATATTGTTTTTGGCTATATCACAAGCCGAGTCGATATAGCCATGTCCGTCTGTCTGTCCGTCCGTATGAACAAACAGATTTCAGAGATGGTAAGAGCTACAAGTTCGAGCTTGGTGTCAATCGATCACATATTTAGTCAGTCAATACAAAAATCTTTTTTTTTTCGATGCCACGCCCCATTCGCCCACAATGAGCAAAAAACTAGACACACCTTGGAAAAAATCGGTGTTTTCGGCGAATATCTCGCTGCTTGTGTGCCGGCAGCGCTGCCCGCAGACGCTGGCTGCTCCGAATACACACATACATACATATAATGTCAAACTTATGTGTATTCGCATGCAAACAGATGTTTGATTTTGCATAGATTTTTTTTGTTTCAAGGTGTTTTAATGGTAGTATTGCACATTGTAATATCTCGATACCGATTTTAATAATTTAATCGGGATTAAAATGCAGAGAGTATTATACGGTCGGGCGTGCTCGACTGTACTCTTCTTTTCTTGTTTAATCCGGAAACTTTACATGTTAATGATCTCATACTACTACTCTTATTTTCTTGCGCTGTCTGACGTCAGCGTTCTTCTTAGAAATAACGGATGTTTTCGAAAAATGTATGCAATAATGAGTAAATTCATAATAGTTGGCGTGTTTTTGTTGAGCTGGACAAAATATTTGAGTTTTGTAGTAAAAATGCCACGAAAAGAGTTATCGCTTGAAGATAGTGGAATGATTTTGCATCACAAAGGAGCAAAAGTCGTATGCAGAGATAGCAGAAATCATGTCCAGAAACAAATCTACTATACAGACTGTCATTGGTACCCTCTAGTACTGGGAACTAGTTCGTAGCTAGTGAAATCACTACTTACTAGGGTACCACCATTTCTTACTTTGCTGACCCTAAGCAATGCACTACTTCATTTCGTTTCTTGTATGAAATGTCCGCAAAAAGGGTCAATCGCCACCACAACGTTAACCGCGAACTAATGAAATGGGTACCCATACCAGATGTGGTGGAAAAAATACCTGCAATGCTTGATTGTATTTGGGCAACCGGCGAACGCTCGGCTTTCGAACATCGAGGAAGAGCAAAACATAAGCAAAAGAAACGGTACTTACATCAAAAATTGTTTTTTTGTAAGTTAGAACAAACAACGACAGAAAAAGATTGTTTTATACCCTTGCAAAGGATATATTATTTTGTAACGAAGTTTGTAACGCATTGAAGGAGGCGTTTCCGACCACATAAAGTATATATATTCTTGATCAGCATCAACAACCGAGTCGATATAGCATGTCCGTCTGTTTCTATGCGAACTAGTCTCTTAGTTTTAAAAAATAAATTAATGAAACTTGGTACAGATGTGTATTTTCTCTGCACGCAGATCATTTGTAGATCGGACCACTATATAATGTAGCTCCCATAGGAACAATCGGTCAAAATGCATGCAAATGTATGAACATTTTCGGTGTCTATTTACCGATATAAACCAAATTCACGGAGAATCAATTTTTAATCGTGTCCCATCTGTTGACCAAATTTCATCAAAATCGGACTTCTATATAATATAGCTACCATAGAAATAATTGGTGATTGAAACCAAATTAACGCAATATTCATGATTGCAAGGGTATTTAATCTTCGGCGAGCTGAAGATAACCGTTTTTTTCTAATTTCGATTATGTTTTCTGCCGCTTTCGTGCATATACTTTTTTGCTCAGTGGTTCGGCGATCGCTTACCATTAGATCAGTCAAGTAAGTACCAATGTAAGGACTAGTGGGAAGGTAGTTCAACTATGGTCAATCGCCACCTCCAGTACTACAGCGTATTGACAAGGAAAACAGTCCGTAGAGCCATTAAAACCTATATCTTTAGGTCCTACACGCCACCAAGAAGCCTCTTATAAATTTAACAAACAGGAGAAGCGCATAGAGTTTGCCAAAGCCTACGTGGACAAGCCAATGGACTTCTGGTGGAAGGTCATCTTCTCAGATGAGTTCAGATATAATATTTTTTGGCTCAGATGGGCGTCTCTGCGTCTGGAGGAAACCAGGAGAAGCATTGAACCCCAAAAATACAATAAAAACCGTAAAACACGGCGGCGGAGGTATTATGGTTTGGGGTTGCATGGCTGCAGCAGGAGTCGGAAATTTGGAATTTATTGACGAAGTGATGGACCAATATGTATATATTGATATTTTAAAAAAAAAAATTTAAAGAGCAGCGCAGAGAAACTTGGAATTAGGTCGGATTTCTGGTTTCAACAGGATAATGACCCAAAGCATAAAACCATGAATACCAGGTTGTATCTCGCGTACAACACTCCACACCTGTTAGAGACGCCACCTCAGAGCCCGGACATCAATCCGATTGAGCATGTTTGGGATATGCTCAAAAAAAAAAAATCAGAAAGCACCAAATCAGCAACAAAAATTCTCCTGCGTGAGGCATTACACCAAGAGTGCTGGATCCAAATATATTGAAAAACTGTGCTATCAATGCCAAATCGCCTCAGATAGGGGATTAAGATGAAGGGCTATCCCACTAGATATTAAATTTGAAGTTTTATTAAAAATATTGTTCCTTATAGTTAGTAATTTTATATGATATTAGTTTGTAAGAGTACGTAGACTTCTGTTGACGCAGATGTTGGAGTTCCTTTTGTTTTTAATTAATATCATTAAGTTAAGTTTGAAGGAGAAGGCAAGTAAAAGTATATATATTCTGAGAATTTGCGATTACCGTTTACTTTTTCAGCGTCTTCTTTCTATTCTTTATTCTTTATTGTATATTTTGTTTTCTTGGTAATTTGCAAACACATTTTTTAAAATTTGACCAATTTAATCCAAAATAAAAAAAAAAAACTTCTGGAACAAAGTCATTTGTTGAGAGCCAGTAATTGGATGAAAGCAAGTTCTGTATATTTGGGATAAAAGAAATTAAGCTGGTATGGAGAAAAGATTTTGTTCCAGAAGTCATGCAGGCACAGCTTTTGAGAAGTGAAGTTTGACAAACTTTCCGATATGGTTTGGGGCTACATTTTAAGCCGCGGAGTTGGAGAATGGGTTTTTATGGAAAACACCATGAATGCCCCAAGTATCTCCAAATCCTTAAGAAGAATTTGACATTAAGTGCGGCTAAATTCGGCTTTGTCAGCAACCAAAGGCCTATTTTTAAATTTTATCGAGACAATGACCCTAAGCATAAGGAGCTTAATGTCCGGACTTGGCTACTGTACAACTGCGGAAAGGTGATCGATACACCAGGCCAGAGACCCGATCTTAACCCAATCGAGCATGCATGGTCATATCTCAAGGAAAAAGTGGGAAAGAGGAATCCCACGAACGGCATTTGTAATCGAAGAGTGGCAAAAGATTCCTTTGGATTACATACAAAACCGTATAAAATCCTACAACATGAAGTAGATGCTGAGGGGGAGAATACCAAATATTAACACCGCCAAATTCTGCTATAATTTGCATAAAATTTTAAGTTTGAATTTCGAAAAATCAAAGTGTGTAAACAATTTCTTGACAGTGAAAAATTGTATTAAAACTCATTTAAAGTTTTGATTTTTGTTTTTATAAATTAAGTTACAAATATACATTAAGTAGTTATGGATTAAAAAAATCGTTATGTTGAATGCAAGTCTTTTATTTTTGTATTCAAAATCAGTAGTGTGTAAACAGTTTCTTGATAGACTGTACATGTGCTGACCAAGTTTGATTCGAATCGGACTACTATATCATAACTCCCATAGGGACGATCTATCAAAAATACGCTCCAAATATTACTAAGAAACATTTTTAGTTGAAGAAGTCATGTTAATCAGACTTACGGAATATTCTAATATATTCTCTAATAATATTAACATACGCACTAGGTTTCATCAAAATCGGACTACCAGTTGGCCTTAGTAAAATCTTAAACTTAATTATTAAATAATAAAAAAATTGTTTAAAAACATTGTGTGCCCACCCTTATTGTCAACCATTATTAGCACATTAGCCCTTTTAGCATGGACTTCACCAATTTTTGGGTCACATCTGCTGTAATTTTGGCCCCCTCCTCAACTGATATTAAATCCTTTTATTTCGGATGTTCCGTTTACGGACATTTGTGTAGCACCAACTCCCGCTGCTGTATTATTGTGCGCTTTCCCATTTTAACAAATACATACAGTGGTTCAGAGGTTATTTCAACCAGCACCTTAAAAAAAATTTATTGGGCTATATAATCTAAACTATTGGGGATATCAAAAAAATTAAAACGCAGGTTGTTAGTGAAATGTTTAAACTAATACAAAATGAATTCAGTTATTTTTTTATTATTTAATAATGCTTAGAAACTAAAAAATGAGATAAAAACTTTTCCAACTCTTATTTCAACCGCTTATGAAAATACCTTTTTAAAGATAAGTTAAAAAAAAAAAAAAAAATTAATGCTTGGTGTGACCACTCTTTTTGGTTGACTACCAATTTAAGCCTTTTTGGGACAGATTCCACCAACTTTTTGGTGACTTCTGGAGTAATCTTTTCCCATTCCTCAATCAATGCAGCTTTTAGGTCCGATTTGTTTGAAATTTTGTGTTTGCGAATGTTTGTTTCCAAAATCGACCACAAATTTTCAATAACATTTAAATCAGGTGACTGGGCTGGTGGTTTCATAACATGGGGACAGTTCCAGATCAACCAAGTCTGGACAATTCCCGAAGTGTGTTTAGGGTCATTGTCTTGGTAAAATCGGAAGTCCTCCTTTATGCCCAGTTTCTGAGCACTTTGGATTAAATTGGACTTCAAAATGTCGAGATATTTGATTTTATCCATCGTAGTCTCGATGAACTCCAAGCTCCCAACGCCCGCTGCTGACATACAGGCCCAAACCAAAACGTTGCCTCCGCCATGCTTTACTGTAGCCCTCAAATTTTACGTGTTCGTGTTTCCTTAACAAAATCAGACTTTCAATTTTAATAGTTGCGAATTCAATAATCAAAACAAAAGCCCCAAAAGTACAGTTTATTTCCTTTTTAGGCGTAACTGTTCTTAAACGGGTCAAATAAGCTGTATGATTGAAATTATGAGATGTTTTAGTTTTTCTTATTTTCTTACTGTTTCCTATTTAAATATGAATAAAAAGTTATGTTATGTAAATTAAATAACATAATGAAATAACAATTTTACGTTTCAATTTTTCAAAAATTTGTATTGGTTAAAAAGTAATGAGCAGATGACATTTTTTTGACGTTGTGTCAAATAAACCGTGAGCCACTGTAGCTAATATCATAGTAAAGGCATAGAAATATCCATCAACCGTTATTCTAAAGAATAACGTACAGTGGGCCCAAGAAATATTGGCACACCAAAAATTTTAAAGTTAAAACTATTGCAGTTTCTGTTTAAAAATGGCTAGGAAAAAAAATTTAATTACATTATGGTTTTCAATATTTTAATATGCATTTAACATAAAAATGACATTGACATGCTGGAATAACCATTGGGTGCCATTAAGACCCAACTTGTTAACGCTGAGGGTCAAATTGACTTTCAATATGTTGAGGAAAGCATATTTATCCATGTTTCCATCGATAAAAGCCAGTTGGCCGACTAAAGACGCTGCACAAGATTTTAAGATAACGACCCAAAGCATAACGCCGCAATTCTGCAAACCTGGCTTACATGGAACTGCCCACACGTTATGGCACCACCGGCACAGTCTCCTGACCTAAAAGTCATTGACAATTTGTGGGCATTTTTCGACAATGGTATTCGAAAACATAGGATTTCTAATAAAGAAGACCTGAAGAAAGCCTTGCTGGAGGAGTGGGAGAAAATAGCTCCTAGCTTCACCCAATAGCTAGTGGACTCTATAGCAAATAAGTTGCAGGCTGTAATTAGAGTTAGGGGAAGGCATACCAAATATTAAGATTAGTATAAACGTTTAGTTTAAGTATAATATTATGACTGTATCAAATAAGTTGTTGGAGATATATTTGATCTATTTAGTTTTCGTTTTTTATTGCTGTTAAACAACGTGAATATGAATTAAAAACATTTGTTTACTAAACTAAATGTACAATTTTTAAATTGTTTATAGTTTTTGAGTTACAGCAACAGAAAGTTTGTTAAATGCACTGTATCAAATAGGGTGTGAGCCACTGTATATTAGTATGTATACATACACTGACGAGCAAAACAGTATCACATGTTCATTGTTCCCACTTCAACGGTCTGTATTATCTCTCCTACTTTATGCTAAAGACCATAGTCTTGTTTTATTAGTGAAATATTTGGCTCTCTTTCCTAAGAAGTTGAAAACAATTAATATGCGATAAGAGAAATACAATGGCGATGAGTAAAAAAAGCCAATTGTTACAGTTTTGCACTCGCAATGCAAAACCTATTTACTGTTACCGTTAAAGCTTATTTGTTTTCATTTAAATCGCTAAGCTTTCATCATTTCAAGTCAATTTGCACAATAGTTATGATGGATGGTGAAACTAAATAGTAAATTATCGAATTATTGATAGCGGGCGAATCTGTTAGGGAAGTGGGTAAAAAATTTGGTGTTAGCCACATGACTGTGCACCGTTTAAAAAAAATATTCAGAAAACATTAAAGTTAATAAAGGAGGCCGACCGCGAGCTTTAAGCTAACTTAGTGCCAAGTAATCGCGACATTACGCCTATAAAAGCGGCGAACTTGCTAAATTTAAATGCCAGTGAGTGGCCAGTTCGTCGCAGTCTCGGCAGATTAGGCTTGGTTTGGGGCTGTATATTTAACAAGAAAGAAAAGTACAGTCGAGCACGCCCAACCGTATAATACTCTCTGCATTTTTTTCCCGGTTAAATTATTAAAATCGGTATCAAGATATTACAATATCTATTACTTGCATTAAAACACTTAAAACTGAAACAAAAACAATCTAAGCATAATCACACATACATCTGTTTGTTTGTATTCGAATACACATACGTTTGACATTGTATGTGTTCATACATGTATGTATGTGTGTATTCGGCGCGGCCAGCGACTGCCGACTGCGCTGCCGCCACACAAGCAGAGAAAACGTTTGATCACGCTTGTATGTTTCTGTCTCGCTTGCACTCAGTAGTGATATTGCGTTCAATTATCAATATTGTAACGCTTCTAGTTTTCTTGTTTATAGTCCGATTTTAATGCACCTTTCAGGAATAGTTTGATATAGTTAGCCTCCACGAATTATACAATTACAATGCCGTTCTATATGAACAAACGCCTAAAAACGGAACGAAAGTTGGGAATTATTTTTAAGTATTGTGGGAAAAAGGGGCGTGGCAGTCCAAAATTTTAAATGGCAACGCATTTAAGCTGTAGGAACCTCCATACCATAATTGGTGATCCTAGGTGTCATGGTTACTGAGATATTTGTCGAAAGCCACTATTTTTTTTCGAGGTGTGTCTAGCTTTTTACTCTTTGTGGGCGAATGGGGCGTGGCATCGAAAAAAAAAAAGATTTTTGTATTGACTGACTAAATATGTGATCGATTGACACCAAGCTCGAACTTGTAGCTCTTACCATCTCTGAAAGCTGTTTGTTCATACGGACGGACAGACAGACAGACGGACATGGCTATATCGACTCGGCTTGTGATGCTGATCAAAAATATATATACTTTATGGGGTCTGCCACGACTCCTTCTGCCTGCTACATACTTTGCACAAACCTAATATACTCTTGCAGAGAGTATAACAAGACTATGCTCTTAATGATGCATAAAGTAAAAGAGATAATACAGACCATTGAAGTGGGAACATTGAACATGTGTTACAGTTTTGCTCGTCAGTGTATGTATATGTACAGTGGCCGTCAAAAGTTATTCATATTCGTACGAATTACTGTAAATTTGCGAAATATTTTGTCTATTATGTTTTGTCAGTTCTTTCTGCTGATGAAAAATGCCAGAAGCCAACGATTTTTGCAGCGGCATAAGTATTTTGACATATCGAAATTTCGTTGTTTCTAGGCGGACTTTGAAGTGTTTATAAAGAAATTTTTGAGATATTCCCTTTTTGATTTATTAAATCCGTATATTTATTTCATATTTTTGATATTAACAAGTAAGAAAGGCTACAGTCGATCGAGCCGACTGTGAAAGACCCCGTACTCCCATAATAATGCGCATTTGTATTTAATTTAATAAAGCGAAATACAGCCGCCGATCTGACAAGGACCAGAATCGAAATGATCGCTGAGGTCACAAAGGAGTGGGAAAGGATTCCATTAAAACATCTCCAAACCTTGGTGGATTCGGTCCCGAACCGCCTCCAAATGGTCTGAAATGCAAAACGTCCCTTGTCCGGAAAAATTGCCTTTAATATTGTATTTTATCCTTTTTTTGTCCTTTTTTGATTATTTTAAATTGCTCGCACAATTTGTTAATTAAAACTAGGTGGCATCGCATTTATATTGTTCTTCTGATTTCGATAAACATCATGCAATCATGTTTTCTGAACGTGTAATCGAAATCAAACATATCAAATATCTGTATTTAACGCTTAAAAGTTTAAAGATGCCAAAAGTGGCTTATAAACATAAATTTCGCGAATCGTGGTTAAATGAACATGGGTTAAAGAATTGGATGGGCCGGGATCCTAAAGATCCTGATAAGGCGTACTGCAAATACTGCAAGTGCAGTATAAATCCAAAAATTGACCAGGTCCGCGCACATGACAGTACAAAAAACACACACAAAATGCAGTGCCTTTCGCGCAGAAAAATAAAATTGAGTTTCTGCCTGTTTTGACACCTGCACTTTGTCGTCAGGAAGCAGCACTTGCAATGTTTTGTGCCCAACATGCTGGCATAAATCCAGTTGGACACTTATGTGAGTTGTGTAAGTTGCATTTTAGCGCCAAAAATATTAAGTTGCATAGGACCAAATGCAAATGGTTTATGTTGCCATAATTATCATAACGCATTGGATGATAATAAAGATTGACAAAAAGTAAATTTTAAAAAAAGGAAAACATTTTTATCTGTTTTTTTTTAGTTCAGCTAGCTTTTTTCAAGTGAAAGTGTTGGCAACACTGCAGACGAATCCAAATCCAACCGACACCAGTCCGATGGAAAGGAGTTTTGCTGGAAAAGGCCCGAAGAGAGGCTTTAAAGGCGACACGTGAGCGAAACAGTGAAACACGGTAGCGGCCACGTTATGGCGTGGGGAGGTTTCACATGGTGGAGCTCAGCAAAATTGGTCAAAATTGACGGCATTATGAAAAAAGAGGATTACTTAAACATAATGCAGATTAATCGTCCCAATTTTATTGACCGGTGTGCTTATGGAATAGATGATCTGACATTCCAGCAAGATGGTGACCCAAAATTGTGAAAAGACGGTTGGGAGAATATAAAACGGCGCCAAAAAACATTGACGACTTATGACAGCGCGTGGAGGAAAAGTTGTCCAAAACCCTGAGGAAATCTTACATAAACTTGTGGAAAGCATGCCCTCCCGAACGTGCTCTTTAATTAAAAATAAAGGACTTTGGAAAAGTATTAAAAATAAAAAAAAAAAATTATTAAAAAAATTTGTTTAAATAGTCAAAACTGAGTCAATGTGTGTTTATATTGTTAATGAATTATCTGTGAAAAACCCTTAAAATTTTGAGTTATTTTTTTACATAAACTTGTTAAAAACTTTATTAGAAATAATTTAAAAATAGTTTGGTTTACTTGGAGTGGTTTTCTTTCATACAGTGGACTCTCAAACGTAAGATTAGTAAACATTGAATCACTTTTGACGGCCACTGTATGTAAAGTCGACGGCATAACTATTTTGACAAAATCTCGATGCTCTGTTTTCCGTTTTGTTTTGATGAACTTGCAGACCTAACGGATCTTAGTTTATTGTCAAAGCTAGATTACGAAAGCATAAAGCAGAATGCAAATTTTTTATTCTTAATTGCTCATTGCATTTTCTTAGTTATCGCTTTACTGTCTTTCGCTAGCTGTTAGTAGGAGGACAAAAGTATTTTGACATTCTCATTATTTAGTCTTTATTCGTCTGCTACTGACTTTTACACACATCCCACGGGATTTTTAATGTTCATAAATTTATTTAAAGAGATAACAGATCAGTTTTGCCTTTTCGTTTTGCTCAATTATGGTGAAAACAAAAGAATTAAGCGACATGGTGAAGTGTCAGATGGTGGAGAAGTATAACTCTGGTATTTCCGTAGAAAATATCAGTAAATTATACAAAGTTTCTCGCCAAACTGTTTATTACCAAATAAAACAAATTTAAAAATTCCACAGAATCAAAAATCTGGAGGATGATTGACTAATTGTGCGCCAGTTTAAAATAAACCCGTTAGTGACACCCAAAACAGTAGCCCGGAAGCTTGCTGATACTTCAATACAATTATTAGTGGAAGGTCAGTTCGGAGGCGCCTCAAGGAAGCAGACTATGTAACATATGTAGCTAGAACAATTCCCCAAATTAGTGCAAGGAATAAACTAAATAGGCTTGAATTTGCCAAAAAAATATGTTGGCAAGCCTGTATCGTTTTGGCAACATGTTTTATGGAAAAGTTTTTGTCAGAATGCCAAAAGTTACACATAAAAAAAGAGTCCCGACGTGTGAAAGAGTGCGTCACGGAGGTGGGTCAGTCATGTTTTGGGGATGCGTTGGCTATAACGGCGTAGGAGACTTTTTACCTGGCGAAGGAATGATGACCACACACAAATATTCGGAGGTCCTAAACAGTTTTGCATTTCCTTCAGGATATATATAGACATATAAATATAGACGATATGAACATAAATTTTAACAATCCAAATTAATTTATTTGTAATATGACACAATAAATTATAATTATTATAACTTTAAGCAAATATACTACATTACAGAAGCGTTTCTATATTTCCATTAGCAATCAATTATTTCAGCAATTACTTTACAAAGAAGTAGGCCATTTTATATAGAGGGAAAATGGGTTGCCCTGTGTTCTAATTTACGCACATTATTAACCAATAAGCGATTTTGAATTGCATGCTGCGTTTTATTCAGGTTGCGGAATTTCTGCGATACAATATTTGAAAAGTATGCACTTAGGTAATGAAGAACCGAATGAAATTTCGGCACGTCCTTACTTTATGCATTACAATACTCAATAATTTCATGCACACGGTAGAAAACGCGGCCATTCGTTAAAAAAATAATGGAGACTATTGGGTTTTTTCATGTATACAGGCGAGAAGTATTCCATTAGTAATGGATGTAATAATGAGCATTTCCGCCACAGTGTATTTTTCGTGCTACGTTTGTCGTGTATGTTTCTAGATTTTGTGATTGGTTTTCTCCGTAGCACAATCACTTTTGCTACGAAATACCAACCTATCTTTTCCATTACGTTGCACTAATATTAATATGCCGTTAGGCTACGTCTCTCGTCAAAACTGTGAGAGGTAGCGAGAGCATCATATCATACACTGCGCGTCATCAGGTTAGCGCCCTTCTTTACACTCATTTTCTTTTCCGTTCTTCTCTTTGTCTATTGAACGCAACTTCTTAGTTTTTGTTTTGATTTTGTCTTCATCATATGAATTAAAGTACGAAATAAGAACCGTTATGTTTTATTTTCTATTCTGCTTTATTTTTACAAAGAATTCGTTCACTTAATTTGTGTCATCAGTCAAAGTATTCAATATCTTTAAATAAAATTACATTATGGGTAAAGGAACAGTTTTATATTTGGTTGAAAATTCAAAGATTGAGGCATGCTTTGAATCTGGACTATCCTACCATAAAATTGCTGAAAAACGTAAAGACACAGAAAAACAATTGCAATAGAACAATAGAAGAGCAATACTTCGGGAAGCTTCGAATTCGCACGAATCGACCACCAAGATTAGAGAAGATCACTTAAAGAGACAAAAAATAAAAAACAAAACCACCACTCAATAAGATGAGAAAAGAAATGCGCTTTGATTTTGCTTGGCCGGGTGGGCGGGGTTATGGTGTGGGGAGCAATATCGTACTACGGGACTTGTGAGCTTAAATTTTTGACATCGCGCATGAACGCGCAGGACTATAACACCGTGTTAAAGACGGCATTTCCTCATTTCCAACACCTTTTCCAAAACATGCAGTGGACTTTTCAACACGATAATGCTCCAATTCACACCGCCCGATCCGTGAAGTCATGGATTCAGGGCCAAAAAGTTGATCTCATGGAGTGGCCACCATACTCACCCGATCTTAAGATCATTGAAAACGCCTGGGGATGGTTGGTCAGGAAAGTATATGAGTCTGGTAAGCAGTATGCTACAAAGACAGAGTTGATCGAAGGTATCAAACACGCTTGGTCAACCATTTCATTGAATTATATCGAACAACTTTATAATTCAATTCCAAACGAATTTTTGAAGTAATTTCAAACAAGGGCGGGACTACACTCTACTAATATTACTTTAAAATGATAAAATTTTAATATACTGGTGTTATATACTTCCATTCTTGGTCATCAACTTATTAAAATTGAATTTAACACAGGGAGCGCTAACCTTTTATACCCTGGCAGAGGGTATATTGTTTTTGTCACGAAGTTTGTAAGGCATTGAAGTATATATATTCTTGATCAGCATCACAAGCGGAGTCGATATAGCCATGTCCGTCTGACCGTCTGTCTGTCCGTATGAACAAACAGATTTCAGAGATGGTGAGAGCTACAAGTTCGAGCTTGGTGTCAATCGATCACATATTTAGTCAGTCAATACAAGAATCTTTTTTTTTTCGATGCCACGCCCCATTCGCCCACAATGAGCAAAAAACTAGACACACCTCTGAAAAAATCGGTGTTTTCGGCGAATATCTCGCTGCTTGTGTGCCGGCAGCGCTGCCTGCAGACGCTGGCTGCGCCGAATACACACATACATACATATAATGTCAAACTTATGTGTATTCGCATGCAAACAGATGTTTGATTTTGCATAGATTGTTTTTGTTTCAAGGTGTTTTAATGGAAGTACTGCACATTGTAATATCTCGATACCGATTTTAATAATTTAATCGGGATTAAAATGCAGAGAGTATTATACGGTCGGGCGTGCTCGACTGTACTCTTCTTTTCTTGTTTAATCCGGAAACTTTACATGTTAATGATCTCATACTACTACTCTTATTTTCTTGCGCTGTCTGACGTCAGCGTTCTTCTTAGAAATAACGGATGTTTTCGAAAAATGTATGCAATAATGAGTAAATTCATAATAGTTGGCGTGTTTTTGTTGAGCTGGACAAAATATTTGAGTTTTGTAGTAAAAATGCCACGAAAAGAGTTATCGCTTGAAGATAGTGGAAAGATTTTGCATCTCCACACAAAGGAGCAAAAATCGTATGCAGAGATAGCAGAATCCATGTCCAGAAGCAAATCTACTATACAGACTGTCATTGGTACCCTCTAGTACTGGGAACTAGTTCGTAGCTAGTGAAATCACTACTTACTAGGGTACCACCATTTCTTACTTTGCTGACCCTAAGCAATGCACTACTTCATTTCGTTTCTTGTATGAAATGTCCGCAAAAAGGGTCAATCGCCACGACAGCGTTAACCGCGAACTAATGAAATGGGTACCCATGCCAGATGTGGTGGAAAAAATACCTGCAATGCTTGATTGTATTTGGTCAACCGGCGAACGCATCAGCTTTCGAACATCGAGGAAGAGCAGAAAGCATAAGCGAAAAGAAACGGTACTTGCATAAAAATTGTTTTTTTGTAAGTTAGGAACGAAACAGCGACAGAAAGCGAAGATTGTTTTTATACCCTTGCAGAGGATATATTATTTTTGTAACGAAGTTTGTAACGCATTGAAGGAGGCGTTTCCGACCACATAAAGTATATATATTCTTGATCAGCATCAACAGCCGAGTCGATATAGCCATGTCCGTCTGTTTCTATGCGAACTAGTCTCTTAGTTTTAAAGATAAATTAATGAAACTTGGTACAGATGTGTATTTTCTCTGCACGCAGATCATTTGTAGATCGGACCACTATATAATGTAGCTCCCATAGGAACAATCGGTCAAAATGCATGCAAATGTATGAACATTTTCGGTGTCTATTTACCGATATAAACCAAATTCACGGAGAATCAATTTTTAATCGTGTCCCATCTGTTGACCAAATTTCATCAAAATCGGACTTCTATATAATATAGCTACCATAGAAATAATTGGTGATTGAAACCAAATTAACGCAATATTCATGATTGCAAGGTAATTAATCTTCGGCGGGCAGAAAATAACCGTTTTTTTCTTCA
>JAECXC010004132.1:0-27296 GCA_018152125.1 Drosophila dunni | reverse complement strand
ATAATAATGCGCATTTGTATTTAATTTGAATTAAAATTTTATAACGAAATTTAAAAACTAAAATTTATTTGTATATTTTGAATTGATATTTAAAAAAAATTAAATTAGCAATTCTCATTTCCAGCATTCGAACCTACGACCCTCAGGCAACGATTTCACATCGCGCCGTAACTCTACCATTCGCACCGTTCGCATTTACATGCTATACATAAAAGTACACACTCGTTTGAAATTATGTGTATGCACATATGTATGTATGCGTGCCTAGCACTGGTCGGCACGGCAGCGTCGCAGCGACGCAGCGTCTGCGAGCAGCGCTGACGTCACACAGGCGGCGAAATTGCAGCTAAATTACATAAACTTTCTAACGTTCTAACTTTTTTGTTAATTAACGTATTTTAACGCCGCTTGGAATATAGTTTGATATGATATTCCTAATTTTAATTAATTAATTACAACACAGTACTATTTGACTAAATGCCCTAAATCCTGAAAATTCTGAGCTTGAAATTTTGAAAGTTTATTAGCTCATATGAGAAAAGGGGGTGTGGCAGGCCAAAATTTTGAATGGCATTGCAGTATCTAGAAACCTGCTTACCAGAAATTGTGTTCCTAAGTGCCATAGTTACTGAGTTATTGGCCTAAAACTACATTTTTTTCGAAGTGTGTCTGGTTTTTTGCTCATTGCGGGGGGCGGTAAGGGGCGTGGCCAAAATTTGAAATAAACCTAACCTGCATGACTTAATAACGGACTTTCATTATAAATTTGGTGGCTCTAGCTTTTGTAGTTTAAAAGATACAGGTTTTCATACGGACGGACGGACGGACAGACAGACGGACAGAAGGACATTGCTATATCGACTCGGCTGTTGATGCTGATCAAGAATATATATACTTTATGGGGTCTGCCACGCCTCCTTCTGCCTGTTACATACTTTTGCACAAAACCAATATACTCTTGCAGAGAGTATAAAAACAAAGTTATATACATATTTTTTGCGTAACCCCTTAACTATGACCCTTAACAAAGGTAATAGGTGGTGTACCTGATGTATTCTGTGTGAGTTTGATTAATAAAGCTTTATCAATGAGAAATCTTTGTATACTAATTCAAGTTTGGAGCGTATTTAAGACCGATCGGCCATACGGGAGCAATTCGATATTTCTATCCGATTTGCATGAAATTGGTCCGTTACTGCCGATTGTATTCAGTGCGAATTTTATTTGTATAGCTTAGGCAATGCATAATTTGTTCATTCTTATTCATATTTAGAGCGCATTTTTGACCGATCGGCTCTATGGGAGCTATACGATATAGTAGTTCGATTTTGATTAAACTTGGTCAGTATGTATATATTGATCGCAGATGTATTCTGTGTGAGTTTGATTAATATAGCTTGGTCATCGAAATAGAATTTCATACAAATTCATGTTTAGAGCATATTTTCGAACGATCGTTCATATACGATGTAATAGTCCGATTTGGATAAAACTTGGTCAGTAAATATATATTGTTGACAGATGTATTCTGTGTGAGTTTGATTAATATAGCTTAGTTAACACAAAAGATTTTCATACTATTTCATATTTGGAGCGTATTTTTGACCGATCGACCCTATGGAAGCTATACGATATAGTGGTCCGATTTGGATCAAACTTGGTCAGTACATATATATTGTTGGCAGATGTATTCTGTGTGAGTTTGATTAATATAGCTTAGTTAACGCAAAAGTATTTCATACAATTTCAAATTTGGAGCGTATTTTTGACCGATCGACCCTATGGGAGCTATACGATATAGTTGTCCGATTTGTATCAAACTTGATCAGTATATATATATATTGTTAACAGATGTATTCTGCGTGAGTTTGATTATTATAGCTTAGTTAACGCAAAAGGTTTTCATACAATTTCATATTTGGAGCATATTTTTGACCGATCGACCCTATGGGAGCTATACGATATAGTTGTCCGATTTGTATCAAACTTGATCAGTACATCTACTGCCTAGACATGTACTATCCGTATAAATTTGGCTCAGATAGCATAGCTAACAAAAAAGTTTTCTATACTAAAGCATTCTAGTTTTACCTGTACATTTACCTTTATATGAATATAGAACGCCCTAAAGTGGGCGTGTCAAAAAACAAAAACAAAGTTGTACTGCTTGGGTATTGTACCTTTCATTTCCGACCCTTATCATCTTTCTAGCTAGACGGACGGATTAAATTATTAAAATCGGTATCGAGATATTACAAATGTCTAAAAACGGAACGAAAGTTTAGAATTATTGTTTTGTATTGTGGGAATAAAATGGGCGAGGCAGTTCTAAATTTTAATTGGCAATGCATTTACACTGTCGCTTGGAACCTCCATACCAGAATTGGTGATCCTAGGTGCCATGGTTACTGAGATATTCGCCGGAAACAACGATTTTTTCCGAGGTGTGTGTGGACATGGCTATATCGACTCGGCTTGTGATGCTGATCAAGAATATATATACTTTATGGGGTCTGCCACGCCTTCTGCCTGTTACACACTTTTGCACAAACCCAATATACTCTTGCAGAAAGTATAATAATTAAACAATTAAGAAAAATTAAAACTTAAATAGAAAAGTGAAAAAATATAAAATTAAACAAATTTCAAATATAAAAATCAATCTGAAAGGAGGAGCAGCAGCCGTATCAACCCTTTCCGATGCCAGCATGGCACAAGTTATAAATCAACTACAAGATGTTGAAAAATTCAAGGGAGACAAAAACACTCTCTATACGTTTGTCAATCGAATTGATTACATCTTGGCATTATACAACACCAACAATATACGTCAACAATCGATGATGCTGATGTTATGCTATCCCTTGGCATAAATAATCTCAACACCTAGGCAGATCTTCGGAAGCAATTGGTACTCAACTATAAAGCCCAGACGAACAATCACATCCTTCTAGAATACTTCAGGAAGACACCTTTTAAGCGAACGTTCGCGAATTTCTGGAGGAAGATTTGATCCAAAAGTTACCTACTAATATCTGCATTAGAATTATAAATTGCGAAATACCCGATTTAAGATCGCTTATAAATTTATTGCTAAAAAAAGCTTTATGATCAACCTTGTAAAAATTTTTCTTCAAAAAAAAAAAAAAAAACCAAAAAAAAAATAAAAAAAAAATTTTATTTTATCCTAAAAATTTTTAGATTCAAAACAAAAAAAAAAAAAAAAAAAAATCCACCCCTATCTCAATTTTTTCTAATTTTTAAAAATTTTTATTTTTCCTTCAACAAAATAATATACTTTAAGTTTCAAATACAACTCCTTCATTATAAAAACAATTTCCTTCTTTTCCATTATTACATTATGCCTCATACTAACAACTACTTACCTAACCCAATTACTACCATCCGTATTAAATCCGACAAGACCAGTACAATTCAACACAACCTGACGAAAATATAATTTTTTTCCAACTCTTAGTATTGTAAGCTATGTTGATCTTTAATCCAAATATTGAACGATGAACGATCGGCCCTATGGGAACTGTACTATATAGTAGACCGATTTGCATGAAATATGGTATGTATGTTTATGTTACTGGCAAATGTATTCTGTGTGAGTTTGATTAATATAGCTTTATCAATGAGAAATCTTTGTATACTAATTCAAGTTTGGAGCGTATTTTAGACCGATCGGCCATATGGGAGCAATTCGATATATCTATCCGATTTGCATGAAATTGGTCCGTTACTGCCGATTGTATTCAGTGCGAATTTTATTTGTATAGCTTAGGCAATGCATAATTTGTTCATTCTTATTCATATTTAGAGCGCATTTTTGACCGATCGGCTCTATGGGAGCTATACGATATAGTAGTTCGATTTTGATCAAACTTGGTCAGTATGTATATATTGATCGCAGATGTGTTCTGTGTGAGTTTGATTAATATAGCTTGGTCATCGAAATAGAATTTCATACAAATTCATGTTTAGAGCATATTTTCGAACGATCGTTCATATACGATGTAATAGTCCGATTTAGATAAAACTTGGTCAGTAAATATATATTGTTGACAGATGTATTCTGTGTGAGTTTGATTAATATAGCTTAGTTAACACAAAAGATTTTCATACTATTTCATATTTGGAGCGTATTTTTGACCGATCGACCCTATGGAAGCTATACGATATAGTGGTCCGATTTGGATCAAACTTGGTCAGTACATATATATTGTTGGCAGATGTATTCTGTGTGAGTTTGATTAATATAGCTTAGTTAACGCAAAAGTTTTTCATACAATTTCAAATTTGGAGCGTATTTTTGACCGATCGACCCTATGGGAGCTATACGATAAAGTTGTCCGATTTGTATCAAACTTGATCAGTATATATATATATTGTTGGCAGATGTATTCTGCGTGAGTTTGATTAATATAGCTTAGTTAACACAAAAGATTTTCATACTATTTCATATTTGGAGCGTATTTTTGACCGATCGACCCTATGGAAGCTATACAATATAGTGTTCCGATTTGGATCAAACTTGGTCAGTACATATATATTGTTGGCAGATGTATTCTGTGTGAGTTTGATTAATATAGCTTAGTTAACGCAAAAGTTTTTCATACAATTTCATATTTGGAGCATATTTTTGACCGATCGACACTATGGGAGCTATACGATATAGTTGTCATAACCAACACTCTAAAATAATTGTGTCTGTCGGACTTAATATTAAACGACCTATACTTTATTATACAAAAATAGATCCTTTCCCATATAAAACCATTCCCATTTCGAAGTGTCATATAAACTGGACCTGCCATTTCATTTTCTTCGTCAGTTTCATTATCACTATTATTCGAGTGGGTGGCTCTTCTACGACTTTTACTTAATTCATAATTAGCAGCAAAGTCGGCTAAGCACATTCCTTCTAGAGCATCCAGCCTCTGTTCGTCCCTATCCAATAATCCTTTTTGAAAGATATCTGTGGAATCTTCTGGCATGGTTTGGACAATGCTTGTAGGTCTGAGCATGCATACACGTTGTCCCGGAGGAAACGTATTAATATGTACGCATTTGTGGCTTGTTCCAGACAATGCCATTCGTAAGCAACAATATACAGCCTCCTGGGCAGATATCTCAGTTCCTGATATAAACTTATTTCCTACAAGAAAGAAAAGTACAGTCGAGCACGCCCGACCGTATAATACTCTCTGCATTTTAATCCCGATTAAATTATTAAAATCGGTATCGAGATATTACAATGTGCAGTACTTCTGTCGTACAAACGTCTGTTTGTATGCGAATACACATACGTTTGACATTGTATGTATGTATGTGTGTATTCGGCGCAGCCGGGCCGCGCTGCCGCCACACAAGCAGAGAAAACGTTCGATCACGCTTGCATGTTTCTGTCTCGCTTGCACTCATACCTTGATATGGCGTTCAATTATCAATATTATAACTCTTCTAGTTTTCTTGTTTGTAGTCCGATTTCAATGCGTCTTTTTATATTAGTTTGATATAGTTAGTCTCCACTCGAATTATAAAATTACAATGATGTACTATATGAACAAATGGCTAAAAACGGAACGAAAGTTGAGAATTTTTGTTTTGTATTATGGGAAAAAAGGGGCGTGGCAGTCCAAAATTTTAAATGGCAATGCATTTACACTGTCGCTAAGAACCTCCATACCAGAATTGGTGATCCTAGGTACCTTGGTTACTGAGATATTCGCCGAAAACAACGATTTTTTCCGAGGTGTGTCTAGGTGTGTGCTCATTGTGGGCGAATGGGGAGTGGCATCGAAAAAAAAAAGATTCTTGTATTGACTGACTAAATAAGTGATCGATTGACACCAAGCTCGAACTTGTAGCTCTTACCATCTCTGAAATCTGTTTGTTCATACGGACAGACAGACGGACAGACGGTCAGACGGTCAGACGGACAGACGGACAGACGGACATGGCTATATCGACTCGGCTTGTGATGCTGATCAAGAATATATATACTTTATGGGGTCTGCCACGCCTCCTTCTGCCTGTTACATACTTTGCACAAACCCAATATACTCTTGCAGAGAGTATAATAAACTGGAGCTTTTGTCTAATTGTCAAATTCCCAATTCGAATTTGGTTTCAAGCTTCGCGCATCAGCTTAGAAATACCTCTTTGCGATTTGTTTATATAATTTATAATGTAACTACAGCAGGCATATGGGTCTAATATAAACTGAATGTCCATATTAGCTCTCTGCATCGAAAGAAGGTGTTTGTTAAAATCATTCACATTAATTTCTGCGAATGTCCTCTTAAGAAACACTTGAGGTTTTTTCAAACCAGACCTAATGGCGTATAGATATTAATTAAAACTGAGGTTCACTTCGTCATGTGCAAGAAAGTTTTTGAAATTTACTAAATTAAGAACCGAGTCATTTGTCTGATCTTTGTATAAAAATTGGCGAATTTTCTTTAAATTCGTTCGGTGAAATATAAGATTGGGAAAATCTTCGGGTAGCGGTTTTAAAATTTCTGTGTTGGGCATTGGCGGATATGGAATACCGAATCTGCATACGGACTGTCCTCCCACTTTTTTTAAACAAGAATGTCCGTGTTTATGTCTCTGATAGTCAACATATGGTGACTGCTCAGTATCATTCACTGTTATAAATCGATCAATGAAGGCTATAACACTTTGAATTGACTGATTGTTTTCGAAGTCAACCACTGGGGCATCTTTCAGCCAAAACATTCCATGGATATGAGGGGAACCTCTTTGTTGAAATTCCACCCGCCAATAGTACCTATTCACAAAATTGGACCCGAAAACTCCCCCTGGCTTTTTCATGAGCCTCAAAACCTCCCGATACCTATAGTCAAAGTATCTAGAACAAGTAACAGGGTCTGTTCTAATTAGTCGGGCTTTTTCACTAAATTCCATGTTTGAAGCTACATCTTCATTTATGTCGATCCTATCCACATTTCTCTTCAGTAATACGAGTAACTCTACCCACCTAGTTAAGTCGGTAAGCCAAATTGACGAATCATAGCCACGACCTTTTTCTTATCTTCCTCCCAATGAGCAGGAGACGAGCGAATATCCCTAAGCACCCTATATCCCTCATCATGATTAATTAAATTCCCCATAAATTCTTCATTGATGACATTGCCAGCTGTAACTGCATTGGAGATGCTTCTCTTTCGTAAGCAGGTAGAAATATTATTTCTAATTTTTATGAGTTCTAATTTCTTATAATTGAAAAATAGCTTGTCAGTCCTGCAAGCTCTTCTGTCAACATTTCGAAGCTCTGATCAAACAATTGTAGAAAAACTCTCTGAAGACTGTCTTTTAATACCTGCATATATACTAGGAAAAGCCAGTTCTTCAGAGTCAGCATCAAGAATTACATCGAGAGGCCTTTTACCTTCTCCAGGAGCTATCGTAATTCTCTGCATATTTACATCCAGTTGGTTCATATTCTCAAGAAGAGTTTCAAGACCCCCAGGATTCAACTCATCTGCTTCTTGATTTTCACCCGATTGAACCAGATCACTGTTTTCATTCCGATCTCAACTTTCAATTAGCTGATTGACTGTAGGTGAGTCTTCTTCAGAAGCTACGAACGGCACTGTATCCGATGAGTAATTAGAAATCCAGTGCTCGTTGACGGATACATTATGTTTCCTACACAGTTCAGTATTTACTAAATATCTTATTGCTTCAGCTATTTTAAAAGGCCTAATGGTTTCGGCCACAAAATCATGACCATATTCCATTCTACGCTTGAGGGGGAGCTGAATAACCTGTGCCTCGTGAAATGCTCGTGGAAGAGATGTAACTATATTGGGAACTGATATGGGGACGTTAACAACTGCACCTTTAAGTGAATTTTGACGCTCTTGACCTATTGCCTTTATAACCATAAATGGAAGGCGAGAAGATATTAATAGCTCTTCTAATGAAGTGAGACCCCTTAGACAATCTGGCAATGTTGGAAAATCTAACCCATTTGTAATGATACTCTTTGGCTTCCTTTTAGCTTTAATATTGCTATGACAAGTTTTACAAAATTTTAAGCTGTTGCTATCAGACGGAAATTGCCGATCAACGTTAAAAATCTCATCGCAAAACTTCGAGAAAGTCTAGCTATTTGCTTAGGAAAGAAAGACCCTTACAACATAGGCAAATGACACTATTTTGCCTTCTTTGGTAACGCCGCAGAGTATTTATCGCCTGATCTTTTAATCTGAATGCTTCAGTGGCCCGTCTTTCCCTATGTTCCTGCGTGTTCTATTCTGTTCTATAGCTCTATAATTGACATTTTGTCTTCTGGTATTCCGACGACTAGTATTTGCAGCTTGTTCCCTAGTACGCAATTCTTCATCTGTCCGTCTTTCCCTATGTTCCTGCGTATTGCTATTCTGTTCTACAGCTCTATAAGTGTCATTTTGCCTCCTGGTATTCCGACGACTAGTATTTGCAGCTTGTTCCCTAGTACGCAATTCTTCATCTGTCCGTCTTTCCCTATGTTCCTGCCTGTTTCTATTCTGTTCTACAGCTCTATAAGTAGCATTTTGTCTTCTGGTATTCCGACGATTAGTATCTGCAGCTTGTTCCCTATTGCGAACATCGGGATTTTCTCGGCGTACAGAGCGATCCTGAGAATTTATTGTTCGTTCTTCTTGCTCTAGTCGAGTATTATACCGCCGCCTAACTCCACGCCTTTGGCTGTCCAGAGATTGCTCAACTTCCCTTACACCTTCAATTGCCCTACGCTCGCGCTGTGACTCTGCGTTTATTCCCCTCTCTATATCTAAATATTCGGAATTATTTCTGTTTGATGTATTCCTCAACATACGTCTTTGGGCTATTTAAGCAGCAGATTGTCCACGTAACCGTGGCATTTTAAAAGTTGAATTTAATAATATTTAAATAAAGATATTATTTCTTAACAAATTATGTAAATTGTCAAAATTATTGTAAATAATAATAAATAGATATGAAAAAAAATAATTGTTAAGTAGTTATAATGAAAAAAAAAGTTATGGCAATATAATTATAAAAACGAATGAAAATATAAAATAGTAAATAGTATACACTCAGGTGGCAAGTATAAAAATTAAAGTACTGAAAAATTACTAATAGATGAAAAGAAAAAGACTGATAAATAAAATATAAGTAGTGAGTCTTTAGAAAGACTGGGAAATAATATATAATAATTTAAGGAATTCTAAATTCTTTGATGAATGATAAATGTTTGATTACTTTACTTGCTGTAGATATTTCCGTGAAAAGCGCAATTCTTAGTATATACTTATCACCCGCGAATAAAAATACTTGATAAGTAGTATATAACGCACTTAACGACGGTTATATTTGCACCACAAGGACGATTTAAAAACACACATTCAACGAATACTAAAGTCTTCCGCACTGTCTAATTATAGTACTGCACAATAACGCATGTAAAATAAGACTGAGTCCATTTTGATTTTTACAAGAATTATGTAAACTTAATGAGACTTTGAGGAAAAGGTTCTAAATCCCCGAACCATTGATGATAAATATTAAAAAAGAAATGATTTACCTTAAAAACGTCTATGTACCATATACCTGTTACACAACTCAAAACAGGTATAAGACCGACATTATTGAAAAAAAGTTATATACATGTTTTTTGCGTAACCCCTTAACTATGACCCTTAACAAAGGTAATAGGTGGTGTACCTCTTTTGCTGCCGGCTTTTTTCTTCCTTCCTTCTTTTTTTTTTTTTTAATAATTAAAATTGGGGAATATAGGTAAAAAAAAGTAAGAAAGGCTACAGTCGATCAAGCCGACTGTAAAAGACCCCGTACTCCCATAATAATGCGCATTTGTATTTAATTTAAATTAAAAAATTTTATAACGAAATTTAAAAACTAAAATTTATTTGTATATTTTGAATTGATATTTAAAAAAAAAATAAATTAAATTAGCAATTCTCATTGCCATCATTCGAACTTACGACCCTCAGGCAACGATTTCACATCGCGCCGTAACTCTATAATTTGCATTTACATGTTATACATACAAGTACACACTCGTTTGAAATTATGTGTATGCACATATGTATGTATGCGTGCCTAGCACTGGTCGGCACGGCAGCGTCGCAGCGACGCAGCGTCTGCGAGCAGCGCTGACGTCACACAGGCGGCGAAATTGCAGCTAAATTACATAAACTTTCTAACGTTCTAACTTTTTTTGTTAATTAACGTAATTTTAACGCCGCTTGAAATATAGTTTAATATGATATTCCTAATTTTAATTAATTAACACTGTACTATTTGACTAAATGCCCTAAATCCTGAAAATTCTGAGCTTGAAATTTTGAAAGTTTATTAGCTCATATGAGAAAAGGGGGTGTGGCAGGCCAAAATTTTGAATGGCATTGCAGTATCTAGAAACCTGCTTACCAGAAATTGTGTTCCTAAGTGCCATAGTTACTGAGTTATTGGCCTAAAACTACATTTTTTTCGAAGTGTGTCTGGTTTTTTGCTCATTGCGGGGGCGGTAAGGGGCGTGGCCAAAATTTGAAATAAACCTAACCTGCATGACTTAATAACGGACTTTCATTATAAATTTGGTGGCTCTAGCTTTTGTAGTTTAAAAGATACAGGTTTTCATACGGACGGACGGACGGACAGACAGAGGGACAGAAGGACATTGCTATATCGACTCGGCTGTTGATGCTGATCAAGAATATATATACTTTATGGGGTCTGCCACGCCTCCTTCTGCCTGTTACATACTTTTGCACAAACCCAATATACTCTTGCAGAGAGTATAAAAACAAAGTTATATACATATTTTTTGCGTAACCCCTTAACTATGACCCTTAACAAAGGTAATAGGTGGTGTACCTGATGTATTCTGTGTGAGTTTGATTAATATAGCTTTATCAATGAGAAATCTTTGTATACTAATTCAAGTTTGGAGCGTATTTAAGACCGATCGGCCATACGGGAGCAATTCGATATATCTATCCGATTTGCATGAAATTGGTCCGTTACTGCCGATTGTATTCAGTGCGAATTTTATTTGTATAGCTTAGGCAATGCATAATTTGTTCATTCTTATTCATATATAGAGCGCATTTTTGACCGATCGGCTCTATGGGAGCTATACGATATAGTAGTTCGATTTTGATCAAACTTGGTCAGTATGTATATATTGATCGCAGATGTATTCTGTGTGAGTTTGATTAATATAGCTTGGTCATCGAAATAGAATTTCATACAAATTCATGTTTAGAGCATATTTTCGAACGATCGTTCATATACGATGTAATAGTCCGATTTGGATAAAACTTGGTCAGTAAATATATATTGTTGACAGATGTATTCTGTGTGAGTTTGATTAATATAGCTTAGTTAACACAAAAGATTTTCATACTATTTCATATTTGGAGCGTATTTTTGACCGATCGACCCTATGGAAGCTATACGATATAGTGGTCCGATTTGGATCAAACTTGGTCAGTACATATATATTGTTGGCAGATGTATTCTGTGTGAGTTTGATTAATATAGCTTAGTTAACGCAAAAGTTTTTCATACAATTTCAAATTTGGAGCGTATTTTTGACCGATCGACCCTATGGGAGCTATACGATATAGTTGTCCGATTTGTATCAAACTTGATCAGTATATATATATATTGTTGGCAGATGTATTCTGCGTGAGTTTGATTATTATAGCTTAGTTAACGCAAAAGGTTTTCATATAATTTCATATTTGGAGCATATTTTTGACCGATCGACCCTATGGGAGCTATACGATATAGTTGTCCGATTTGTATCAAACTTGATCAGTACATCTACTGCCTAGACATGTACTATCCGTATAAATTTGGTTCAGATAGCATAGCTAACAAAAAAGTTTTCTATACTAAAGCATTCTAGTTTTACCTGTACATTTACCTTTATATGAATATAGAACGCCCTAAAGTGGGCGTGTCAAAAAACAAAAACAAAGTTGTACTGCTCGGGTATTGTACCTTTCATTTCCGACCCTTATCATCTTTCTAGCTAGACGGACGGAAGGACGGACAGACGGTCAGACGGACAGACGGACATGGCTATATCGAGTCGGCTATTGATGCTGATCAAGAATATATATACTTTATGGGGTCTGCCACGCCTCCTTCTGCCTGTTACATACATTCCAACGATTACAACATACCCTTTTACTCTACAAGTAACGGGTATTAAAATTAGAAATAATATTTATACCTGTTTACGAAAGAGAAGCATCTCCAATGCAGTTACAGCTGGCAATGTCCTCAATGAAGAATTTATGGGGAATTTAATTAATCATGATGAGGGATATAGGGTGCTTAGGGATATTCGCTCATCTCCTGCTCATTGGGAGGAAGAAAAGAAAAAGGTCATGGCTATGATTCGTCAATTCGGTTTACCGACTTTTTTCATAACTCTATCAGCTGCTGAAACTAGGTGGGTAGAGTTACTCGTATTACTAAAGAGAAATGTGGATAAGATCGACATAAATGAAGACATAGCTTCAAACATGGAATTTAGGGAAAAAGCCCGACTAATTAGAACAGACCCTGTTACTTGTTCTAGCTACTTTGACTATAGGTATCGGGAGGTTTTGAGGCTCATGAAAGAGCCAGGGGAAGTTTTCGGGTCAAATTTTGTGATTAGGTACTATTGGCGGGTGGAATTTAAAAAAAGAGGTTCCCCTCCATAGAATGTTTTTGCTGAAAGATGCCCCAGTGGTTGACTTCGAAAACAATCAGTCAATTCAAAGTGTCGTAGCCTTCATTGATCGATTTATAACAGTGAATGATACTGAGCAGTCACCATATGTTGACTATCAGAGACATAAACACGGACATTCTTGTTTAAAACAAGAAAGAAAAGTAGAGTCGAGCACGCCCGAACTTATAATACGCTCTGCATTTTAATCCCGATTAAATTATTAAAATCGGTATCGAGATATTACAAATGTCTAAAAAACGGAACGAAAGTTTAGAATTATTGTTTTGTATTGTGGGAATAAAATGGGCGAGGCAGTTCAAAATTTTAATTGGCAATGCATTTACACTGTCGCTTGGAACCTCCATACCAGAATTGGTGATCCTAGGTGCCATGGTTACTGAGATATTCGCCGGAAACAACGATTTTTTCCGAGGTGTGTGTGGACATGGCTATATCGACTCGGCTTGTGATGCTGATCAAGAATATATATACTTTATGGGGTCTGCCACGCCTTCTGCCTGTTACATACTTTTTCACAAACCCAATATACTCTTGCAGAAAGTATAATAATTAATCAATTAAGAAAAATTAAAACTTAAATAGAAAAGTGAAAAAATATAAAATTAAACAAATTTCAAATATAAAATCAATCTGAAAGGAGTAGCAGCAGCCGTATCAACCCTTTCCGATGCCAGCATGGCACAAGTTATAAATCAACTACAAGATGTTGAAAAATTCAAGGGAGACAAAAACACTCTCTACACGTTTGTCAATCGAATTGATTACATCTTGGCATTATACAACACCAACAATATACGTCAACAATCGATGATGCTGATGTTATGCTATCCCTTGGCATAAATAATCTCAACACCTAGGCAGATCTTCGGAAGCAATTGGTACTCAACTATAAAGCCCAGACGAACAATCACATCCTTCTAGAATACTTCAGGAACACACCTTTTAAGCGAACGTTCGCGAATTTCTGGAGGAAGATTTGATCCAAAAGTTACCTACTAATATCTGCATTAGAATTATAAATTGCGAAATACCCGATTTAAGATCGCTTATAAATTTATTGCTAAAAAAAAGCTTTATGATCAACCTTGCCAAAATTTTAATTCCACTAAAACAAAACAAGAAAAAGAGTTAAAGCCACTCCCAACCAATTCCAATTTTCAAAAATTTCCAACATTTCTTCAACCAAATAATACACCATATGTTTCATATACAAATCATCCACCATATTATCAACAACCATTTCATCCATTACAACATTTCAGTATGCCTCATACTAGCAACTACTTACCTCGACCATTACCATCCGTATTAAATCCGACAAGACCAGTACAATTTCACACAATCTGACGAAAATATAATTTTTTTCCAACTCTTAGTATTGTAAGCTATGTTGGATTCATTTTAATCCAAATATTGAACGATGAACGATCGGCCCTATGGGAACTTTACTATATAGTAGACCGATTTGCATGAAATATGGTATGTATGTTTATGTTACTGGCAAATGTATTCTGTGTGAGTTTGATTAATATAGCTTTATCAATGAGAAATCTTTGTATACTAATTCAAGTTTGGAGCGTATTTTTAGACCGATCGGCCATATGGGAGCAATTCGATATATCTATCCGATTTGCATGAAATTGGTCCGTTACTGCCGATTGTATTCAGTGCGAATTTTATTTGTATAGCTTAGGCAATGCATAATTTGTTCATTCTTATTCATATTTAGAGCGCATTTTTGACCGATCGGCTCTATGGGAGCTATACGATATAGTAGTTCGATTTTGATCAAACTTGGTCAGTATGTATATATTGATCGCAGATGTATTCTGTGTGAGTTTGATTAATATAGCTTGGTCATCGAAATAGAATTTCATACAAATTCATGTTTAGAGCATATTTTCGAACGATCGTTCATATACGATGTAATAGTCCGATTTGGATAAAACTTGGTCAGTAAATATATATTGTTGACAGATGTATTCTGTGTGAGTTTGATTAATATAGCTTAGTTAACGCAAAAGTTTTTCATACTATTTCATATTTGGAGCGTATTTTTGACCGATCGACCCTATGGAAGCTATACGATATAGTGGTCCGATTTGGATCAAACTTGGTCAGTATATATATATTGTTGGCAGATGTATTCTGTGTGAGTTTGATTAATATAGCTTAGTTAACGCAAAAGTTTTTCATACAATTTCATATTTGGAGCGTATTTTTGACCGATCGACCCTATGGGAGCTATACGATATAGTTGTCGGATTTGTATGAAACTTGGTCAGTATAAATATGTTGTTGGCAGATGTATTCTGCGTGAGTTTGATTATTATAGCTTAGTTAACGCAAAAGGTTTTCATACAATTTCATATTTGGAGCATATTTTTGACCGATCGACCCTATGGGAGCTATACGATATAGTTGTCCGATTTGTATCAAACTTGATCAGTACATCTACTGCCTAGACATGTACTATCCGTGTAAATTTGGTTCAGATAGCATAGCTAACAAAACAGTTTTCTATACTAAAACATTCTAGATTTACCTGTACATTTACCTTTATATGAATATAGAACCCCCTAATGTGGGCGTGTCAAAAAACAAAAACAAAGTTGTACTGCTTGGGTATTGTACCTTTCATTTCCGACCCCTATCATCTTTCTAGATTGACGGACGGACGGACGGACGGACGGACGGACGGACAGACGGACAGGCGGACATGGCTATATCGACTCGGCTATTGATGCTGATCAAGAATATATATACTTTATGGGGTCTGCCACGCCTCCTTCTGCCTGTTACATACATTCCAACGATTACAATATACCCTTTTACTCTACGAGTAACGGGTATAAAAATTAGAAATAATATTTATACCTGTTTACGAAAGAGAAGCATCTCAAATGCAGTTAAGAGAGACATAAATGAAGACATAGCTTCAAACATGGAATTTAGGGAAAAAGCCCGATTAATTAGAACAGACCCTGTTACTTGTTCTAGATACTTTGTCTATAGTTATCGGGAGGTTTTGAGGCTCATGAAAGAGCCAGGGGAAGTTTTCGGGTCCAATTTTGTGATTAGGTACTATTGGCGGGTGGAATTTAAAAAAAGAGGAATGTTAGAATGGAAATGGAGGAATGTAGAATGTTTTTGCTGAAAGATGCCCCAGTGGTTGACTTCGAAAACAATCAGTCAATTCAAAGTGTCGTAGCCTTCATTGATCGATTTATAGCAGTGAATGATACTGAGCAGTCACCATATGTTGACTATCAGATACATAAACACGGACATTCTTGTTTAAAACAAGAAAGAAAAGTAGAGTCGAGCACGCCCGACCGTATAATACTCTCTGCATTTTAATCCCGATTAAATTATTAAAATCGGTATCGAGATATTACAATGTGCAGTACTTCCATCAAAACACAGTTAAACAAAAACAATCTAAGCAAAATCAAACAGCTGTTTGTATGCGAATACACATACGTCTGCTGCCGCCACACAAGCAGAGAAACGTTCGATCACGCTTGTATGTTTCTGTCTCGCTTGCACTCATACCTTGATATGGCGTTCAATTATTAATATTATAATGCTTCTAGTTTTCTTGTTTGTAGTCCGATTTCAATGATATAGTTAACCTCCACTCGAATTATACAATTACAATGGTGTACTATATGAAAAAATGTCTAAAAACGGAACGAAAGTTTAGAATTATTGTTTTGTATTGTGGGAATAAAATGGGCGAGGCAGTTCAAAATTTTAATTGGCAATGCATTTACACTGTCGCTTGGAACCTCCATACCAGAATTGGTGATCCTAGGTGCCATGGTTACTGAGATATTAGCCGGAAACAACGATTTTTTCCGAGGTGTGTGTGGACATGGCTATATCGACTCGGCTTGTGATGCTGACCAAGAATATATATACTTTATGGGGTCTGCCACGCCTCCTTCTGCCTGTTACATACTTTTGCATAAACCCAATATACTCTTGCAGAGAGTATAATAGTTAAACAATTAAGAAAAATAAAAACTTAAATAAAAAAGTGAAAAAATATAAAATTAAACAAATTTCAACAATAAAATCAAAATGAAAGGAGGAGCAGCAGCCGTATCAACCCTTTCCGATGCCAGCATGGCTCAAGTTATAAATCAACTACAAGATGTTGAAAAATTCAAGGGAGACAAAAACACTCTCTACACGTTTGTCAATCGAATTGATTACATCTTGGCATTATACAACACCAACGATATACGTTAAAAATCGATCATATTTGGCCTGATGCTGATGCTATCCCTTGGCATAAATAATCTCAACACCTGGACAGATCTTCGGAAGCAATTGGTACTCAGCTATAAAGCCTAGACGAACAATCACATCCTTCTAGAGGACTTCAGGAACACACCTTTTAAGCGAACGTTCGCGAAGTTTTGGAGGAAGATTTGATCCAAATTAAGATCGCTTATAAATTTATTGCTAAAAAAAAAGCTTTATGATCAACCTTGCCAAAATTTTAATTCCACTAAAACA
Source organism: Drosophila dunni (assembly GCA_018152125.1). Taxonomy (NCBI): domain Eukaryota; kingdom Metazoa; phylum Arthropoda; class Insecta; order Diptera; family Drosophilidae; genus Drosophila; species Drosophila dunni. Next base: position 9,991 of record JAECXC010004132.1, on the reverse strand, counting down.
AAACAAGAAAAAGAGTTAAAGCCACTCCCAACCAATTCCAATTTTCAAAAATTTCCAACATTTCTTCAACCAAATAATACACCATATGTTTCATATACAAATCATTCACCATATTATCAAAAACCATTTCATCCATTACAACAACATTTCAATAAGCCTCATACTAGCAATTACTTACTTCGAACATTACCATCAGTACCAAATCCGACAAGACCAATATAATTTCACACAATCTGACGAAAATATAATTTTTTTCCAACGCTTAGTATTGTAAGTTATGTTGGATTCATTTTATTCCAAACATTGAACGATGAACGAACGGCCCTATGGGAACTGTACTATATAGTAGACCGATTTGCATGAAATATGGTATGTATGTTTATGTTACTGGCAAATGTATTCTGTGTGAGTTTTATTAATATAGCTTTATCAATGAAAAATCTTTGTATACTAATTCAAATTTGGAGCGTATTTTAGACCGATCGGCCATATGGGAGCAATTCGATATATCTATCCGATTTGCATGAAACTTGGTCCGTTACTGCCGATTGTATTCAGTGCGAGTTTTATTTGTATAGCTTAGGCAACGTTCATTCTTATTCATATTTAGAGCGCATTTTTGACCGATCGGCTCTATGGGAGCTATACGATATAGTTGTCCGATTTGTATCAAACTTGATCAGTACATCTACTGCCTAGTACTACTCGTGTAAATTTGGTTCAGATAGCATAGCTAACAAAAAAGTTTTCTATACTAAAACATTCTAGTTTTACCTGTACATTTTCCTTTATATGAATATAGAACGCCCTAAAGTGGGCGTGTCAAAAAACAAAAACAAAGTTGTACTGCTTGGGTATTGTACCTTTCATTTCCGACCCCTATCATCTTTCTAGCTCTTATAGTCTCTGAGATCCTTATGTTCATACAGACGGACGGACGGACAGACGGTCAGACGGACTTGGCTATATCGACTCGGCTATTGATGCTGATCAAGAATATATATACTTTATGGGGTCTGCCACGCCTCCTTCTGCCTGTTACATACATTCAAACGATTACAATATACCCTTTTACTCTACAAGTAACGGGTATAAAAATTAGAAATAATATTTATACCTGCTTACGAAAGAGAAGCATCTCCAATGCAGTTACAGCTGGCAATGTCCTCAATGAAGAATTTATGGGGAATTTAATTAATCTTGATGAGGGATATAGGGTACTTAGGGATATTCGCTCATCTCCTGCTCATTGGGAGGAAGAAAAGAAAAAGGTCATGGCTATGATTCGTCAATTTGGTTTACCGACTTTTTTCATAACTCTATCAGCTGCTGAAACTAGGTGGGTAGAGTTACTCGTATTACCAAAGAGAAATGTGGATAAGATCGACATAAATGAAGACATAGCTTCAAACATGGAATTTAGGGAAAAAGCCCGACTAATTAGAACAGACCCTGTTACTTGTTCTAGATACTTTGACTCATGAAAAAGCCAGAGGGAGTTTTCGGGTCCAATATTGTGATTAGATACTATTGGCAGGTGGAATTTCAACAAAGAGGTTACCCTCATATCCATAGAATGTTTTGGCTGAAAGATGCCCCAGTTGTTGACTTCGAAAACAATCAGTCAATTTAAAGTGTCGTAGCCTTCATTGATCGATTTATAACAGTGAATGATACTAAGCAGTCACCATATGTTGACTATCAGAGACATAAACACGGACATTCTTGTTTAAAACAAGAAAGAAAAGTAGAGTAGCAGTCCGAAATTTTAAATGGCAATGCATTTACACTGTCGCTAGGAACCTCCATACCAGCATTGGTGATCCTAGGTGCCATGGTTACTGAGATATTCGCCGGAAACAACGATTTTTTCCGAGGTGTGTGTGGACATGGCTATATCGACTTGGCTTGTGATGCTGATCAAGAATATATATACTTTACGGGGTCTGCCACGCCCTCTGCCTGTTACATACTTTTGCACAAACCCAATATACTCTTGCAGAGAGTATAATAATTAAACAATTAAGAAAAATAAAAACTTAAATAAAAAAGTGAAAATATATAAAATTAAACAACTCTTTCCGATGCCAGTATGACACAAGCTATAAACCAACTAAAAGAAAAATTCAAGGGAGACAAAAACACTCTCTACACGTTTGTCAATCGAACACCAATGATATACATCAACAATCGATCATATTTGGCCTGATGCTGATGTTATGCAATCAATTGTTATAAAAAAAACCCAGACGAACAATCACATCCTTCTAGAGGACTTCAGGAACACACCTTTTAAGCGAAAGTTCGCGAATTTCTGGAGGAAGCTGAACAACGCAGGCGTACTTTAATGAGTAAGCTAGAACTAGAGAATAATATCGATGAAAAAACACTGTACTCGCGGTTAATTAAAACTAGTATTGACGATTTGATCCAAAAGTTACCTACTAACATCTGCATTAGAATTATAAATTGCGAAATACCCGATTTAAGATCGCTTATAAATTTATTGCTAAAAAAAAACTTTATGATGAACCTTGCCAAAATTTTAATTCCACTAAAACAAAACAAGAAAAAGGATTTAAGCCACTCCCAACCAATTCCAATTTTCAAAAATTTCCAACATTTCTTCAACCAAATAATACACCATATGTTTCATATACAAATCATCCACCATATTATCAACAACCATTTCATCCATTACAACAACATTACAATATGCCTCATACTAGCAACTACTTACCTTGACCATTACTATCCGTACCAAATCCGACAAGACTAGTACAATTTCAACCTCGTCAAAATTTTCGTCAAAATTTATTTGACCAAAACCGTTTTGGACAAATTCAGGGTGCCACATCCACCAATAAAACGCTCTAGACCAGCAGAAAGTGGACAGAGTAAAATGAGCATAGATCAAGAAGCTAGGTATCAAGAAGAATGGAATTATCAAGAGTATTTACAACAAGAATATTACAATCAATTAGCTTCATATCCACAATCCTATCAAGATTACGGATATCCTCAAAGCTTTGATTATGCCGAAACTTCTACACCAGTAGCCGAAAAAGAAACTGAACAGTGTAACGAGATAGAGCTCGATCAAGCCGAAAATTTTCCGTCACCAGCCTCGGAAACCAACAATTCATTAAACTTACCCATAACGATTTTTTCCGAGGTGTGTCTAGTTTTTTGCTCATTGTGGGCTACTGAGGTGTGGCATCGAAAAAAAAAAATTCTTGTATTGACTGACTAAATAAGTGATCGATTGACGCCAAGTTTGAACTTGTAGCTCTTACCATCTCTGAAATCTGTTTATTCATACGGACGGGCAGACGGACACACGGACAGACAGACAGACAGACAGACAGACGGAGAGACGGAAATGGCTATATCGACTCGGCTTGTGATGCTGATCAAGAATATATATATTTTATGGGGTCTGCCACGCCTCCTTCTGCCTGTTACATACTTTTGCACAAACCCAATATACTCTTGCAGAGAATAGAAAAAGCTAAACAATATTTGATTGATCATTTTTGCACCAAGTCAAGTGCACTGTTTATAGATAGTGATGCCGATTTTGAAATTGTTCAAAACGCACACAAAGACATTATCAATCCAAACCATACTAAGATTCTCAGAAGCCTTATTCTTCTAAAAAATATTAATTCATACGCAGAATTGAAAAAATTCATTCTCAAGACGCATGAAAAACTACTACATCCAGGCATTCAAAAAACAAACTTTTCGGTGAAACTTATTATTAAATAATTATCGTCAATTAATAACCCAAAACATTATTACGAATGTCATATCTGCAATTTAGCGAAAACCGAGCATAGAAATACAGAAATGCCTATAAAAATTACCCCCAAACAGAACAATCAAACAGCTGTTTGTATGCGAATACACATACGTTTGATATTATATGTATGTATGTGTGTATTCGGCGCAGCCAGCGTCTGCGGGCAACGCTGCCGCCACACAAGCAGAGAAAACGTTCGATCACGCTTGTATGTTTATGTCTCGCTTGCACTCATACCTTGATATGGCGTTCAGTTATCAATATTATAACGCTTCTAGTTTTCTTGTTTGTAGTCCGATTTCAATGATATAGTTAGCCTCCACTCGAATTATACAATTACAATGGTTTACTATATGAACAAATGTCTAAAAACGGAACGAAAATTGAGAATTATTGTTTTGTATTGTGGGAAAAAATGGGCGTGGCAGTCCAAAATTTTAAAAGGCAATGCATTTACACTTTCGCTAGGAATCTCCATACCAGAATTGGTGATCCAAGGTGTTGTAAAACAACGATTTTTTCCGAGGTGTGTCTAGTTTTTTGCTCATTGTGGGCTAATGGGGGGTGGCATCGAAAAAAAAAAAGATTTTTGTATTCACTGGCTAAATATGTGATCGATTGACATCAAGCTCGAACTTGTAACTCTTACCATCTCTGAAATCTGTTTGTTCATACGGATGGACAGACAGACACACGGACTGACGAACATGGCTATATCGACTCGGCTTGTGATGCTGATCAAGAATATATATACTTTATGGGGTCTGCCACGCCTCCTTCTGCCTGTTACATACTTTTGCACGAACCCAATATACTCTTGCAGAGAGTATAAAAACTAATAATCCAAATCACATATATAACATACAATAGGAAAAGCTAAACAATATTTGATTGATCTTTTTTTTTTTTTTTTTTTTTTTTTTTTTTTTTTTTTTTTTTTGTTTTTTTTTAATTTTTTAAAAAACCCAAAAAAATTATTTTTCATCCCCATTCTTTTAAATTTTTCAGAAGCCCTTTTTTTTAAAAAATATTAATTCATACGCAAAGTTAAAACAAGAAAGAAAAGTACAGTCGAGCACGCCCGACCGTATAATACTCTCTGCATTTTAATCGCGATTAAATTATTAAAATCGGTATCGAGATATTACAATGTGCAGTACTTCCATCAAAACACCGTGAAACAAAAACAATCTAAGCAAAATCAAACAGCTGTTTATATGCGAAAACACATACGTTTGACATTATACGTATGTATGTGTGTATTCGGCGCAGCCAGCGTCTGCGGGCAGCGCTGCCGCCGCACAAGCAGAGAAAACGTTCGATCACGCTTGTATGTTTCATACCTTGACATGGCGTTCAATTATCAATATTATTCTAGTTTTCCTGTTTGTAGTCCGATTTCAATGATATAGTTATCCTCCACTCGAATTAATTTTAAATGGCAATGCATTTACACTGTCGCTAGGAACCTCCATACCAGAATTGGTGATCCTAGGTGCCATGGTTACTGAGATATTCGCCGGAAACAACGATTTTTTCCGAGGTGTGTGTGGACATGGCTATATCGACTTGGCTTGTGATGCAGATCAAGAATATATATACTTTATGGGGTCTGCCACGCCTCCTTCTGCCTGTTACATAATTTTGCATAAACCCCATATACTCTTGCAGAGAGTATAATAATTAAACAATTAAGAAAAATAAAAACTTAAATAAAAAAGTGAAAAAATATAAAATTAAACAAATTTCAACAATAAAATCAAAATGGAAGGAGGAGCAGCAGCCGTATCAACCCTTTCCGATGCCAGCATGACACAAGCTATAAATCAACTAAAAGAAAAATTCAAGGGAGACAAAAACACTCTCTACACGTTTGTCAATCAAATTGATTACATCTTGGCATTATACAACACCAACGATATACGTCAACAATCGATCATATTTGGCCTGATGCTGATGTTATGCTATCCCTTGGCATAAATAATCTCAACACCTGGACAGATCTTCGGAAGCAATTGGTACTCAACTATAAAGCCCAGACGAACAATCACATCCTTCTAGAGGACTTCAGTAACACACCTTTTAAGCGAACGTTCGCGAATTTCTGGAGGAAGCTGAACAACGCAGGCGTACTTTAATGAGTAAGCTAGAACTAGAGAATAATATCGATGAAAAAACACTGTACTCGCGGTTAATTAAAACTAGTATTGACGATTTGATCCAAAAGTTACCTACTAACATCTGCATTAGAATTATAAATTGCGAAATACCCGATTTAAGATCGCTTATAAATTTATTGCTAGAAAAAAAACTTTATGATCAACCTTGCCAAAATTTTAATTCCACTAAAACAAAACAAGAAAAAGAATTAAAGCCACTCCCAACCAATTCCAATTTTCAAAAATTTCCAACATTTCTTCAACCAAATAATACACCATATGTTTCATATACAAATCATCCACCATATTATCAACAACCATTTCATCCTTTACAACAACATTTCAATATGCCTCATACTAGCAACTACTTACCTCGACCATTACCATCCGTACCAAATCCGACAAGACCAGTACAATTTCAACCTCGTCAAAATTTTAGTCAAAATTTATTTGACCAAAACCGTTTTGGACAAATTCAGAGTGCCACTTTACAAAAGACTCCGGTTAATAATATACCTGGTGTTCCACATCCACCAATGAAACGTTCTAGACCAACAAAAAGTGGACAGAGTAAAATGAGCATAGATCAAGAAGCTAGGTATCAAGAAGAATTGAATTATCAAGAGTATTTACAACATGAATATTACAATCAGTTAGCTTCATATCCACAATCCTATCAAGATTACGGATATCCTCAAAGCTTTGATTATGCCGAAACTTCTACACCGGTAGCCGAAAAAGAAACTGAACAGTGTAACGAGATAGAGCTCGATCAAGCCGAAAATTTTCAGTCACCAGCCTCGGAAACCAACAATTCATTAAACTTACCTATTACGATTTTTTCCGAGGTGTGTCTAGTTTTTTGCTCATTGTGGGCTACTGGGGCGTGACATCGAAAAAAAAAAAAGATTCTCGTATTGACTGACTAAATATGTGATCGATTGACACCAAGCTCGAACTTCTAGCTCTTACCATCTCTGAAATCTGTTTGTTCATTCGGACGGACAGACGGACAGACAGACAGACGGACAGACTCGGCTTGTGATACTGATCAAGAATATATATACTTTATGGGGTCTGCCACGCCTCCTTCTGCTTGTTACATACTTTTGCACAAACCCAATATACTCTTGCAGAGAGTATAAAAACTTAAGTAAAAACAAGAAAGAATAGTACAGTCGAGCACGCCCGACCGTATAATACTCTCTGCATTTTAATCGCGATTAAATTATTAAAATCGGTATCGAGATATTACAATGTGCAGTACTTCCATCAAAACACCGTGAAACAAAAACAATCTAAGCAAACTCAAACAGCTGTTTATATGCGAAAACACATACGTTTGACATTATACGTATGTATGTGTGTATTCGGCGCAGCCAGCGTCTGCGGGCAGCGCTGCCGCCGCACAAGCAGAGAAAACGTTCGATCACGCTTGTATGTTTCATACCTTGATATGGCGTTCAATTATCAATATTATTCTAGTTTTCTTGTTTGTAGTCCGATTTCAATGATATAGTTAACCTCCACTCGAATTATACAATTACAATGGTGTACTATATGAACAAATGTCTAAAAACGGAACGAAAGTTGAGAATTATTGTTTTGTATTGTGGGAATAAAATGAGCGTGGCAGTCCAAACTATTAAATGACACTGCATTTACACTGTCGCTTGGAACTTCCATACCAGAATTGGTGATCCTAGGTGCCATGGTTACTGAGATATTCGCCGGAAACCACGATTTTTTCCGAGGTGTGTGTGGACATGGCTATATCGAATCGGCTTGTGATGCTGATCAAGAATATATATACTATATGGGGTCTGCCACGCCTCCTTCTGCCTGTTACATACTTTTGCACAAACTCTATATACTCTTGCAGAGAGTATAATAATTAAACAATTAAGAAAAATAAAAACTTAAATAAAAAAGTGAAAAAATAAAAAATTAAAAAATTTCAACAATAAAATCAAAATGGAAGGAAGAGCAGCAGACGATGCCAGCATGGCACAGGTTATAAATCAACTAAAAGATGTTGAAAAATTCAAGGGGGACAAAAACACTCTCAGTAGTTAGAATATAGGCACCCAGGAAATCTGGTTTGTAGCGCCAGCTTTGGTGTAACCGGCAATAAACTCATTGAAGAAATAAACCCACAGGCCACCAGACGTGATACTTGGAAATGCTCATTAACCCTAGAACACTTATGAGTGATAACGAAAAGGGACTGACATACAAAAGGATCACAACTGACCTTCGTGAAGAAAGGCAATAAAATGTGTTAACAACGATTAACAGCGGACTCAATTGAAAATGTTCGGTACTGGCACACTTGTTTTGTCCTCAGATATTCGAGCTGTGTGGCTGCTTGTAATACTCACCCCTAATACAGGTTGGCTGCACGTATACAGTACCTGTATACAGTAACTGGTTTACCCACCCTCCCGGTGTGCGCAACAAGATTACCTTTGTATTTATCAATAGAAAATAAAAAGCGGAGTGAAATTAGATTCATTTTCGTAGAGTTAACTCTGTTGGCTTGGTAAAAAATTTTCGCGCGGAGCGCAGAAAAGAGAGAAAAAAAGGAAAAAAGGAGAGGGAGAACAAGTAGTTAGAATATAGGCAACCGGGGTGAGACTCTGATATTTAATCGGCAAAACTGAATCACAGAATATTTGTTACGCCTGAAGTTCCCCGGTTAAAACAACTTGATCCCCACTCCACAATTTATGTAGGACACAAACCATATCCCAGTTTTCAAACCAAACCAGATTTATTTTCAACCCCCAATGGATCCTCACAATTTTTGTATGAAACCAGGAAACCAAACTAGTTTTATTTTCGAACCCCAATGGATCCTCACAATTTTGGTATGAAACCAGGAAACCAAACTAGTTTTATTTTCGAGCCCCAATGGATCCTCAAAATTTTGGTATGAAACCAGGAAACCAAACTAGTTTTTTTTTTCGAACCCCAATGGATCCTCAAAATTTTTGGTATGAAACCAGGAAACCAAACTAGTTTTATTTTAAAACCCCGCGAAAATTTTTACCAAGCGAACAGAATTAACTCTACGAAAATGAATCTATTTTCATTCCGCTTTTTATTTTCTATTGATAAATAAAAAGGTAATCCTGTTGCCCACACCGGGAGGGTGGGGAAACCAGTTACTGTATACAGTTACTGTATACGTGCAGCCCACCTGTATTATGGGCGAGTTTTACAAGCAGCCACACAGCTCGAATATCTGAGGACAAAACAAGTGTGCCAGTACCGAAAATTTTCAATTGAGTCCGCTGTCAATCGTTGTTAACACAGTTTATTGCCTTTCTTCACGAAGGTCAGTTGTGATCCTTTTGGAAGTCAGTCCCTTTTCTTTATCACTCATAAGTGTTCTAGGGTTAATGAGCATTTCCAAGTATCACGTCTGGTGGCCTGTGGGTTTATTTCTTCAACGAGTTTATTGCCGGTTACACCAAAGCCGGCGCTACAAACCAGATTTCCTGGGTGCCTATATTCTAACTACTTTAAGGCATTAGCTGAGGCTAAGGCAATTATTATTCGGTTGATTAAATCTCCTTCTCTTAAAAACCGAGTCTAAACATGTCTGAACATGTTGAATGTGTTACAGATGTCTTCTGTTCAACCCCAACATTAATTCTATATCCATGTCATTGATTTTATGACTACTGTCACTTTTAACTACTTTTCCTTTTTTAACACTGAATACTAATTACCTTTCTTTTGCTCAAATCAGTTTCTTTTATAAACCGGGTCTAAACATGTTTCAACATGTTCAATGTCTTGCAGGTGTTTCCGATTCAACCCCAAATTTAGTTCTTGATCCACATACTGAGTATGCCCCATGTCATTGATTTTATTACTACTGTCACATTTAATGTGTTGTCTTTAATCTACAGAGAATACCAATCAAATTGATTTTGTAAGGATCCCTCAGCTGATGGACACGGCTGAACATGTTGAAGAAAGAATTAGTTTAGTATGCTTTGTGTCTACTATCCTTTTA
>JAECXC010004129.1:0-96626 GCA_018152125.1 Drosophila dunni | reverse complement strand
AAATGAAAAAAATAATAAAAAAATTGAAAAAAATTTTTAAATTGTCGAAATCATAATTATTTTGAAGTAGAGTCAATATAAATGGTATTTCAATTAAAAACCGGTTGAGTGTTCACAGAGAAAATCAAGATTACTGCTCTAAATATGGTGATTCCAAATTAAGGTCCAAAATCGTCTAGAACGCCTAGAAACGCCTTAAAATGAAAAACAAAAAAAAGGTGAAAAAAATTTTTAAATTGTCGATATCATAATTATTTTGAAGAAGAGTCAATATAAATGGTATTTCAATTAAAAATGGTTGATTTTTCACAGAGAAAATCAAGATTAATGCTCTAAATGTGGTGATTCCAAAATAAGGTCTAAAATCGTCTAGGACGACTAGAAACGCCTAAAAATGAAAAAATAAAAAAAGTTGAAAAAAAATTATAAATTGTCCAAATCATAATTATTTTGAAGTAAAGTCAATATAAATGGTATTCCAATTAAAAACCGGTTGAGTTTTCTCAAAGAAAATCAAGATTAATGCTCTAAATGTGGTGATTCCAAAATAAGGTCTAAAATCGTCTGGGACGACTAGAAACGCCTAAAAATGAAAAAATAAAAAAGTTGAAAAAAAATTATAAATTGTCCAAATCATAATTATTTTTAAGTAGAGTCAATATAAATGGTATTCCAATTAAAAACCGGTTGAGTTTTCATAGAGAAAATCAAAATTAATGCTCTAAATGTGGTGATTCCAAAATAAAATAAATGAAAAAAATTTTAAATTGTCGAAATCATAATTATTTTGAAATTGAGTCAATATAAATGGTGTTCCAATTAAAAACCGGTTGAGTTTTCACAGAGAAAATCAAGATTAATGCTAAAAATATGGTGATTCCAAACTAAGGTCCAAAATCGTCTAGGACGCCTAGAAACGCCTAAAAATGAAAAAACAAAAAAAAGGTGAACAAAATTTTAAATTGTCGAAATCATAATTATTTTGAAGTAGAGTCAATATAAATGGTATTTCAATTAAAAATGGTTGAGTTTTCACAGAGAAAATCAAGATTAATGCTCTAAATGTAGTGATTCCAAAATAAGGTTTAAAATCGTCTAGGACGACTAGAAACGCCTAAAAATGAAAAAATAAAAAAAGTAGAAAAAAAATTTTAAATTGTCAACATCATAATTATTTTGAAGTAGAGTCAATATAAATGGTATTCCAATTAAAAACCGGTTGAGTTTTCACAGAGAAAATCAAGATTAATGCTCTAAATGTGGTGATTCCAAAATAAGGTCTAAAATCGTCTAGGACAACTAGAAACGCCTAAAAATGAAAAAATAATAAAAAAGTTGAAAAAAATATTATAAATTTTCCAAATCATAATTATTTTGAACTAGAACCAATATAAATGGTATTTCAATTAAAAATCGGTTGAGTTTTCACAGAGAAAATCAAAATTAAAAATCTAATGTGGTGATTCCAAACTAAGGTCCAAAATCGTCTAGGACGCCTTAAAACGCCTAAAAATGAAAAAATTAATAAAAATTGAAAAAAAATTTTAAATTGTCGAAATCATAATTATTTTGAAGTAGAGTCAATATAAATGGTATTTCAATTAAAAACCGGTTGAGTGTTGAAAAAAATTATAAATTGTCCAAATCATAATTATTTTTAAGTAGAGTCAATATAAATGGTATTCCAATTAAAAACCGGTTGAGTTTTCATAGAGAAAATCAAAATTAATGCTCTAAATGTGGTGATTCCAAAATAAAATAAATGAAAAAAATTTTAAATTGTCGAAATCATAATTATTTTGAAATTGAGTCAATATAAATGGTGTTCCAATTAAAAACCGGTTGAGTTTTCACAGAGAAAATCAAGATCAAAGCTTAAAATGTGGTGATTCCAAACTAAGGTCCAAAATCGTCTAGGACGCCTAGAAACGCCTAAAAATGAAAAAAAAAAAAAAAAGGTGAACAAAATTTTAAATTGTCGAAATCATAATTATTTTGAAGTAGAGTCAATATAAATGGTATTTCAATTAAAAATGGTTGAGTTTTCACAGAGAAAATCAAGATTAATGCTCTAAATGTAGTGATTCCAAAATAAGGTTTAAAATCGTCTAGGACGACTAGAAACGCCTAAAAATGAAAAAAATAAAAAAAGTAGAAAAAAAATTTTAAATTGTCAACATCATAATTATTTTGAAGTAGAGTCAATATAAATGGTATTCCAATTAAAAACCGGTTGAGTTTTCACAGAGAAAATCAAGATTAATGCTCTTAATGTGGTGATTCCAAAATAAGGTCTAAAATCGTCTAGGACGACTAGAAACGCCTAAAAATGAAAAAATAAAAAAAGTTGAAAAAATATTATAAATTTTCCAAATCATAATTATTTTGAACTAGAACCAATATAAATGGTATTTCAATTAAAAATCGGTTGAGTTTTCACAGAGATAATCAATATTAATGCTCTAAATATGGTGATTCCAAAATAAGGTCTAAAATCGTCTGGGACGACTAGAAACGTCTTAAAATGAAAAAATAAAAAAGTTGAAAAAAAATTATAAATTGTCCAAATCATAATTATTTTTAAGTAGAGTCAATATAAATGGTATTCCAATTAAAAACCGGTTGAGTTTTCACAGAGAAAATCAAGACTATTGCTCTAAATGTGTAGGACGACTAAAAACGCCTAAAAATGAAAAAATAAAAAAAGTTGAAAAAAAATTATAAATTGTCGCAATCATAATTATTTTGAAGTAGAGTCAATATAAATGGTATTCCAATTAAAAACCGGTTGAGTTTTCACAGAGAAAATCAAAATTAGAGCTCTTAAAGTGGTGATTCCAAAATAAGGTCCAAAATCGTCTAGGACGCCTAGAAACGCCTAAAAATGAAAAAAACAAAAAAAAAGGTAAACAAAATTTTAAATTGTCGAAATCATAATTATTTTGAAGTAGAGTCAATATAAATGGTATTTCAATTAAAAATGGTTGAGTTTTCACAGAGAAAATCAAGATTAATGCTCTAAATGTAGTGATTCCAAAATAAGGTCTAAAATCGTCTAGGACGACTAGAAACGCCTAAAAATGAAAAAATAAAAAAAGTTGAAAAAAAATTATAAATTGTCCAAATCATAATTATTTTGAAGTAGAGTCAATATAAATGGTATTCCAATTAAAAACCGGTTGAGTTTTCACAAAGAAAATCAAGATTAATGCTCTAAATGTGGTGATTCCAAAATAAGGTCTAAAATCGTCTGGGACGACTAGAAACGCCTAAAAATGAAAAAATTAAAAAAGTTGAAAAAAAAATTATAAATTGTCCAAATCATAATTATTTTGAAGTAGAGTCAATATAAATGGTATTCCAATTAAAAACCGGTTGAGTTTTCACAAAGAAAATCAAGATTAATGCTCTAAATGTGGTGATTCCAAAATAAGGTCTAAAATCGTCTGGGACGACTAGAAACGCCTAAAAATGAAAAAATAAAAAAAGTTGAAAAAAATTTATAAATTGTCGAAATCATAATTATTTTGAAGTAGAGTCAATATAAATGGTATTCCAATTAAAAACCGGTTGAGTTTTCACAGAGAAAATCAAAATTAGAGCTCTTAAAGTGGTGATTCCAAAATAAGGTCCAAAATCGTCTAGGACGCCTAGAAACGCCTAAAAATGAAAAAAACAAAAAAAAGGTAAACAAAATTTTAAATTGTCGAAATCATAATTATTTTGAAGTAGAGTCAATATAAATGGTATTTCAATTAAAAATGGTTGAGTTTTCACAGAGAAAATCAAGATTAATGCTCTAAATGTAGTGATTCCAAAATAAGGTCTAAAATCGTCTGGGACGACTAGAAACGCCTAAAAATGAAAAAATAAAAAAGTTGAAAAAAAATTATAAATTGTCCAAATCATAATTATTTTTAAGTAGAGTCAATATAAATGGTATTCCAATTAAAAACCGGTTGAGTTTTCACAAAGAAAATCAAGATTAATGCTCTAAATGTGGTGATTCCAAAATAAGGTCTAAAATCGTCTGGGACGACTAGAAACGCCTAAAAATGAAAAAAATAAAAAAAAGTTGAAAAAAAATTATAAATTGTCCAAATCATAATTATTTTTAAGTAGAGTCAATATAAATGGTATTCCAATTAAAAACCGGTTGAGTTTTCACAGAGAAAATCAAGACTATTGCTCTAAATGTGTAAAAGGTTAAAATCGTCTAGGACGACTAAAAACGCCTAAAAATGAAAAAAAAAAAAAAGTTGAAAAAAATTATAAATTGTCGCAATCATAATTATTTTGAAGTAGAGTCAATATAAATGGTATTCCAATTAAAAACCGGTTGAGTTTTCACAGAGAAAATCAAAATTAGAGCTCTTAAAGTGGTGATTCCAAAATAAGGTCCAAAATCGTCTAGGACGCCTAGAAACGCCTAAAAATGAAAAAAAAAAAAAAAAAGGTAAACAAAATTTTAAATTGTCGAAATCATAATTATTTTGAAGTAGAGTCAATATAAATGGTATTTCAATTAAAAATCGGTTGAGTTTTCACAGAGAAAATCAAGATTAATGCTCTAAATGTAGTGATTCCAAAATAAGGTCTAAAATCGTCTAGGACGACTAGAAACGCCTAAAAATGAAAAAATAAAAAAAGTTGAAAAAAAATTATAAATTGTCCAAATCATAATTATTTTGAAGTAAAGTCAATATAAATGGTATTCCAATTAAAAACCGGTTGAGTTTTCACAAAGAAAATCAAGATTAATGCTCTAAATGTGGTGATTCCAAAATAAGGTCTAAAATCGTCTGGGACGACTAGAAACGCCTAAAAATGAAAAAAAAAAAAAAGTTGAAAAAAAATTATAAATTGTCCAAATCATAATTATTTTTAAGTAGAGTCAATATAAATGGTATTCCAATTAAAAACCGGTTGAGTTTTCACAAAGAAAATCAAGATTAATGCTCTAAATGTGGTGATTCCAAAATAAGGTCTAAAATCGTCTGGGACGACTAGAAACGCCTAAAAATGAAAAAATAAAAAAAGTTGAAAAAAAATTATAAATTGTCCAAATCATAATTATTTTTAAGTAGAGTCAATATAAATGGTATTCCAATTAAAAACCGGTTGAGTTTTCATAGAGAAAATCAAAATTAATGCTCTAAATGTGGTGATTCCAAAATGAGGTCTAAAATCGTCTAGGACGACTAGAAACGCCTAAAAATGGAAAAATAAAAAAAGTTGAAAAAAAATTATAAATTGTCCAAATCATAATTATTTTGAAGTAAAGTCAATATAAATGGTATTCCAATTAAAAACCGGTTGAGTTTTCACAAAGAAAATCAAGATTAATGCTCTAAATGTGGTGATTCCAAAATAAGGTCTAAAATCGTCTGGGACGACTAGAAACGCCTAAAAATGAAAAAATAAAAAAAGTTGAAAAAAAATTATAAATTGTCCAAATCATAATTATTTTGAAGTAGAGTCAATATAAATGGTATTCCAATTAAAAACCGGTTGAGTTTTCATAGAGAAAATCAAAATTAATGCTCTAAATGTGGTGATTCCAAAATAAAAAATAAAAAGTTGAAAAAAATTTTAAATTGTCGAAATCATAATTATTTTGAAGTAGAGTCAATATAAATGGTATTTCAATTAAAAATCGGTTGAGTTTTCACAGAGAAAATCAAGATTAATGCTCTAAATGTGGTGATTCCAAAATAAGGTCTAAAATCGTCTAGGACGACTAGAAACGCTTAAAAATGAAAAAAAAAAAAAAAATTGAACAAAAATTATAAATTGTCGAAATCATAATTATTTTGAAGTAGAGTCAATATAAATGGTATTTCAATTAAAAATCGGTTGAGTTTTCACAGAGAAAATCAAGATTAATGCTCTTTATGTGGTGATTCCAAAATAAGGTCCAAAATCGTCTAGGACGCCTAGAAACGCCTAAAAATTAAAAAAACAAAAAAAAGTTGAAAAAAAATTATAAATTGTCGAAATCATAATTATTTTGAAGTAGAGTCAATATAAATGGTATTTCAATTAAAAATCGGTTGAGTTTTCACAGAGAAAATCAAGATTAATGCTCTAAATGTGGTGATTCCAAAATAAGGTCTAAAATCGTCTAGGACGACTAGAAACGCCTAAAAATGAAAAAAATAAAAAAAGTTGAAAAAAAAAATTATAAATTGTCCAAATCATAATTATTTTGAAGTAGAGTCAATATAAATGGTATTCCAATTAAAAACCGGTTGAGTTTTCACAGAGAAAATCAAGATTAATGCTCTAAATGTGGTGATTCCAAAATAAGGTCTAAAATCGTCTAGGACGACTAGAAACGCCTAAAAATGAAAAAATAAAAAAAGTTGAAAAAAAATTATAAATTGTCCAAATCATAATTATTTTTAAGTAGAGTCAATATAAATGGTATTCCAATTAAAAACCGGTTGAGTTTTCATAGAGAAAATAAAAATTAATGCTCTAAATGTGGTGATTCCAAAATAAAATAAGTGAAAAAAAATTTTAAATTGTCGAAATCATAATTATTTTGAAGTAGAGTCAATATAAATGGTATTTCAATTAAAAATCGGTTGAGTTTTCACAGAGAAAATCAAGATTAATGCTCTAAATGTGGTGATTCCAAAATAAGGTCTAAAATCGTCTAGGACGACTAGAAACGCCTAAAAATTAAAAAAAAAAAAAAAAATTGAACAAAAATTATAAATTGTCGAAATCATAATTATTTTGAAGTAGAGTCAATATAAATGGTATTTCAATTAAAAATCGGTTGAGTTTTCACAGAGATAATCAAGATTAATGCTCTTTATGTGGTGATTCCAAATAAAGTCCAAAATCGTCTAGGACGACTAGAAACGCCTAAAAATTAAAAAACAAAAAAAATGTGAAAAAAAATTTTAAATTGTCGAAATCATAATTATTTTGAAGTAGAGTCAATATAAATGGTATTTCAATTAAAAATCGGTTGAGTTTTCACAGAGAAAATCAAGATTAATACTCTTAATGTGGTGATTCCAAAATAAGGTCTAAAATCGTCTAGGACGACTAGAAACGCCTAAAAATGAAAAAACAAAAAAAGTTAAAAAAAAATTTTAAATTGTCGAAATCAAATTAATGCTCTAAATGTGGTGATTCATAGAGAAAATCAAAATTAATGCTCTAAATGTGGTGATTCCAAAAATAAAATAAGTGAAAAAAAATTTTAAATTGTCGAAATCATAATTATTTTGAAGTAGAGTCAATATAAATGGTATTTCAATTAAAAATCGGTTGAGTTTTCACAGAGAAAATCAAGATTAATGCTCTAAATGTGGTGATTCCAAAATAAGGTCTAAAATCGTCTAGGACGACTAGAAACGCTTAAAAATTAAAAAAAAAAAAAAATTGAACAAAAATTATAAATTGTCGAAATCATAATTATTTTGAAGTAGAGTCAATATAAATGGTATTTCAATTAAAAATCGGTTGAGTTTTCACAGAGAAAATCAAGATTAATGCTCTAAATGTGGTGATTCCAAAATAAGGTCTAAAATCGTCTAGGACGACTAGAAACGCCTAAAAATGAAAAAAAAAAAAAAAATTGAACAAAAATTTTAAATTGTCGAAATCATAATTATTTTGAAGTAGAGTCAATATAAATGGTATTTCAATTAAAAATCGGTTGAGTTTTCACAGAGAAAATCAAGATTAATGCTCTTAATGTGGTGATTCCAAAATAAGGTCCAAAATCGTCTAGGACGACTAGAAACGCCTAAAAATGAAAAAACAAAAAAAAGTTGAAAAAAAATTTTAAATTGTCGAAATCATAATTATTTTGAAGTAGAGTCAATATAAATGGTATTTCAATTAAAAATCGGTTGAGTTTTCACAGAGAAAATCAAGATTAATGCTCTAAATGTGGTGATTCCAAAATAAGGTCTAAAATCGTCTAGGACGACTAGAAACGCCTAAAAATGAAAAAATTAAAAAAGTTGAAAAAAAATTATAAATTGTCGAAATCATAATTATTTTGAAGTAGAGTCAATATAAATGGTATTCCAATTAAAAACCGGTTGAGTTTTCACAGAGAAAATCAAGATTAATGCTCTAAATGTGGTGATTCCAAAATAAGGTCTAAAATCGTCTAGGACGACTAGAAACGCCTAAAAATGAAAAAATAAAAAAAGTTGAAAAAAAAATATAAATTGTCCAAATCATAATTATTTTTAAGTAGAGTCAATATAAATGGTATTCCAATTAAAAACCGGTTGAGTTTTCACAGAGAAAATCAAAATTAATGCTCTAAATGTGGTGATTCCAAAATAAGGTCCAAAATAAAAAAAATAAGTGAAAAAAATTTTAAATTGTCGAAATCATAATTATTTTGAAGTAGAGTCAATATAAATGGTATTTCAATTAAAAATCGGTTGAGTTTTCACAGAGAAAATCAAGATTAATGCTCTAAATGTGGTGATTCCAAAATAAGGTCTAAAATCGTCTAGGACGACTAGAAACGCTTAAAAATTAAAAAAAAATAAAAAAATTGAACAAAAATTATAAATTGTCGAAATCAGAATTATTTTGAAGTAGAGTCAATATAAATGGTATTTCAATTAAAAATCGGTTGAGTTTTCACAGAGATAATCAATATTAATGCTCCTTATGTGGTGATTCCAAAATAAAGTCCAAAATCGTCTAGGACGACTAGAAACGCCTAAAAATTAAAAAAAATAAAAAAAGGTGAAAAAAATTTTAAATTGTCGAAATCATAATTATTTTGAAGTAGAGTCAATATAAATGGTATTTCAATTAAAAATCGGTTGAGTTTTCACAGAGAAAATCAAGATTAATACTCTTAATGTGGTGATTCCAAAATAAGGTCTAAAATCGTCTAGGACGACTAGAAACGCCTAAAAATGAAAAAACAAAAAAAGTTAAAAAAAAATTTTAAATTGTCGAAATCAAGATTAATGCTCTAAATGTGGTGATTCATAGAGAAAATCAAAATTAATGCTCTAAATGTGGTGATTCCAAAATAAAATAAGTGAAAAAAATTTTAAATTGTCGAAATCATAATTATTTTGAAGTAGAGTCAATATAAATGGTATTTCAATTAAAAATCGGTTGAGTTTTCACAGAGAAAATCAAGATTAATGCTCTAAATGTGGTGATTCCAAAATAAGGTCTAAAATCGTCTAGGACGACTAGAAACGCCTAAAAATTAAAAAATAAAAAAAGTTGAAAAAAAATTTTAAATTGTCGAAATCAGAATTATTTTGAAGTAGAGTCAATATAAATGGTATTTCAATTAAAAATCGGTTGAGTTTTCACAGAGATAATCAATATTAATGCTCTTTATGTGGTGATTCCAAATAAATTCCAAAATCGTCTAGAACGACTAGAAACGCCTAAAAATTAAAAAACAAAAAAAATGTGAAAAAAAATTTTAAATTGTCGAAATCAGAATTATTTTGAAGTAGAGTCAATATAAATGGTATTTCAATTAAAAATCGGTTGAGTTTTCACAGAGAAAATCAAGATTAATACTCTTAATGTGGTGATTCCAAAATAAGGTCTAAAATCGTCTAGGACGACTAGAAACGCCTAAAAATGAAAAAACAAAAAAAAATTAAAAAAAATTTTAAATTGTCGAAATCATAATTATTTTGAAGTAGAGTCAATATAAATGGTATTTCAATTAAAAATCGGTTGAGTTTTCACAGAGAAAATCAAGATTAATGCTCTAAATGTGGTGATTCCAAAATAAGGTCTAAAATCGTCTAGGACGACTAGAAACGCTTAAAAATTAAAAAAAAAAAAAAAATTGAACAAAAATTATAAATTGTCGAAATCAGAATTATTTTGAAGTAGAGTCAATATAAATGGTATTTCAATTAAAAATCGGTTGAGTTTTCACAGAGATAATCAATATTAATGCTCTTTATGTGGTGATTCCAAATAAATTCCAAAATCGTCTAGGACGACTAGAAACGCCTAAAAATTAAAAAAACAAAAAAATGTGAAAAAAATTTTAAATTGTCGAAATCATAATTATTTTGAAGTAGAGTCAATATAAATGGTATTTCAATTAAAAACCGGTTGAGTTTTCACAGAGAAAATCAAGATTAATGCTCTAAATGTGGTGATTCCAAAATAAGGTCTAAAATCGTCTAGGACGACTAGAAACGCTTAAAAATTAAAAAAAAAAAAAAAAATTGAACAAAAATTATAAATTGTCGAAATCAGAATTATTTTGAAGTAGAGTCAATATAAATGGTATTTCAATTAAAAATCGGTTGAGTTTTCACAGAGATAATCAATATTAATGCTCTTTATGTGGTGATTCCAAATAAATTCCAAAATCGTCTAGGACGACTAGAAACGCCTAAAAATTAAAAAACAAAAAAAATGTGAAAAAAATTTTAAATTGTCGAAATCATAATTATTTTGAAGTAGAGTCAATATAAATGGTATTTCAATTAAAAATCGGTTGAGTTTTCACAGAGAAAATCAAGATTAATGCTCTTAATGTGGTGATTCCAAAATAAGGTCTAAAATCGTCTAGGACGACTAGAAACGCCTAAAAATGAAAAAACAAAAAAAAATGAAAAAAATTTTAAATTGTCAAAATCAAATTATTTTGAAGTAGAGTCAATATAAATGGATTTCAAATTGATTCCACAGAAATCAAGATTAATGCTCTAAATGTGGTGATTCCAAAATAAGGTCTAAAATCGTCTAGGACGACTAGAAACGCCTAAAAATGAAAAAATAAAAAAAGTTAAAAAAAATTATAAATTGTCGAAATCATAATTATTTTGAAGTAGAGTCAATATAAATGGTATTTCAATTAAAAACCGGTTGAGTTTTCACAGAGAAAATCAAGATTAATGCTCTAAATGTGGTGATTCCAAAATAAGGTCCAAAATCGTCTAGGACGACTAGAAACGCCTAAAAATGAAAAAAAATAAAAAAAGTTGAAAAAAAATTATAAATTGTCCAAATCATAATTATTTTGAAGTAGAGTCAATATAAATGGTATTCCAATTAAAAACCGGTTGAGTTTTCACAGAGAAAATCAAGATTAATGCTCTAAATGTGGTGATTCCAAAATAAGGTCTAAAATCGTCTAGGACGACTAGAAACGCCTAAAAATGAAAAAAATAAAAAAAGTTGAAAAAAAATTATAAATTGTCGAAATCATAATTATTTTGAAGTAGAGTCAATATAAATGGTATTTCAATTAAAAATCGGTTGAGTTTTCACAGAGAAAATCAAGATTAATGCTCTTAATGTGGTGATTCCAAAATAAGGTCCAAAATCGTCTAGGACGACTAGAAACGCCTAAAAATGAAAAAAAAAAAAAAAAAGTGAAAAAAATTTTAAATTGTCGAAATCATAATTATTTTGAAGTAGAGTCAATATAAATGGTATTTCAATTAAAAATCGGTTGAGTTTTCACAGAGAAAATCAAGATTAATGCTCTAAATGTGGTGATTCCAAAATAAGGTCTAAAATCGTCTAGGACGACTAGAAACGCCTAAAAATGAAAAAAAAAAAAAAAAATTGAAAAAAATTTTAAATTGTCGAAATCATAGATTAATTTAAAGTAGAGATCAATATAAATGGTATTCAAAAAAATCGTTGAGTTTCACAGAAAAACAAGATTAATGCTCTAAATGTGGTGATTCCAAAATAAGTCTAAATAAAAAAAAAAAAAAAAAGTTAAAAAAATTTTAAATTGTCGAAATCATAATTATTTTGAAGTAGAGTCAATATAAATGGTATTCCAATTAAAAACCGGTTGAGTTTTCACAGAGAAAATCAAGATTAATGCTCTTAATGTGGTGATTCCAAAATAAGGTCCAAAATCGTCTAGGACGACTAGAAACGCCTAAAAATGAAAAAAAAAAAAAAAAGTTGAAAAAAAATTTTAAATTGTCGAAATCATAATTATTTTGAAGTAGAGTCAATATAAATGGTATTTCAATTAAAAATCGGTTGAGTTTTCACAGAGAAAATCAAGATTAATGCTCTAAATGTGGTGATTCCAAAATAAGGTCTAAAATCGTCTAGGACGACTAGAAACGCTTAAAAATTAAAAAAAAAAAAAAAAATTGAACAAAAATTATAAATTGTCGAAATCATAATTATTTTGAAGTAGAGTCAATATAAATGGTATTTCAATTAAAAATCGGTTGAGTTTTCACAGAGAAAATCAAGATTAATGCTCTTTATGTGGTGATTCCAAAATAAGGTCCAAAATCGTCTAGGACGACTAGAAACGCCTAAAAATTAAAAAACAAAAAAATGTGAAAAAAATTTTAAATTGTCGAAATCATAATTATTTTGAAGTAGAGTCAATATAAATGGTATTTCAATTAAAAATCGGTTGAGTTTTCACAGAGAAAATCAAGATTAATGCTCTAAATGTGGTGATTCCAAAATAAGGTCCAAAATCGTCTAGGACGACTAGAAACGCCTAAAAATGAAAAAACAAAAAAATGTGAAAAAAATTTTAAATTGTCGAAATCATAATTATTTTGAAGTAGAGTCAATATAAATGGTATTTCAATTAAAAATCGGTTGAGTTTTCACAGAGAAAATCAAGATTAATGCTCTAAATGTGGTGATTCCAAAATAAGGTCTAAAATCGTCTAGGACGACTAGAAACGCCTAAAAATTAAAAAAAATAAAAAAATTGAACAAAAAATTATAAATTGTCGAAATCAGAATTATTTTGAAGTAGAGTCAATATAAATGGTATTTCAATTAAAAATCGGTTGAGTTTTCACAGAGATAATCAATATTAATGCTCTATATGTGGTGATTCCAAATAAATTCCAAAATCGTCTAGGACGACTAGAAACGCCTAAAAATTAAAAACAAAAAAAAAATGTGAAAAAAAATTTTAAATTGTCGAAATCATAATTATTTTGAAGTAGAGTCAATATAAATGGTATTTCAATTAAAAATCGGTTGAGTTTTCACAGAGAAAATCAAGATTAATGCTCTTAATGTGGTGATTCCAAAATAAGGTCTAAAATCGTCTAGGACGACTAGAAACGCCTAAAAATGAAAAAAAAAAAAAAAAAAAAAGTTAAAAAAAAAATTTTAAATTGTCAAGAAATCAAGATTAATGCTCTAAATGTGGTGATTCCAAAATAAGGTCTAAAATCGTCTAGGACGACTAGAAACGCCTAAAAAATGAAAAAATAAAAAAAGTTAAAAAAAAATTATAAATTGTCCAAATCATAATTATTTTGAAGTAGAGTCAATATAAATGGTATTTCAATTAAAAACCGGTTGAGTTTTCACAGAGAAAATCAAGATTAATGCTCTAAATGTGGTGATTCCAAAATAAGGTCCAAAATCGTCTAGGACGACCTAGAAACGCCTAAAAATGAAAAAATAAAAAAAAGTTGAAAAAAAATTATAAATTGTCCAAATCATAATTATTTTGAAGTAGAGTCAATATAAATGGTATTTCAATTAAAAATCGGTTGAGTTTTCACAGAGATAAATCAAGATTAATGCTCTTAATGTGGTGATTCCAAAATAAGGTCCAAAATCGTCTAGGACGACTAGAAACGCCTAAAAATGAAAAAATAAAAAAAGTTGAAAAAAAATTTTAAATTGTCGAAATCATAATTATTTTGAAGTAGAGTCAATATAAATGGAATTTCAATTAAAAATCGGTTGAGTTTTCACAGAGAAAATCAAGATTAATGCTCTAAATGTGGTGATTCCAAAATAGGGTCTAAAATCGTCTAGGACGACTAGAAACGCCTAAAAATGAAAAAATAAAAAAAGTTGGAAAAAAATTTTAAATTGTCGAAATCAAGATTAATGCTCTAAATGTAGTGATTCCAAAATAAGGTCTAAAATCGTCTAGGACGACTAGAAACGCCTAAAAATGAAATAATAAAAAAAGTTAAAAAAAAATTATAAATTGTCCTAATCATAATTATTTTGAAGTAGAGTCAATATAAATGGTATTCCAATTAAAAACCGGTTGAGTTTACACAGAGAAAATCAAGATTAATGCTCTTTATGTGGTGATTCCAAAATAAGGTCCAAAATCGTCTAGGACGACTAGAAACGCCTAAAAATGAAAAAAAAAAAAAAAAATGTGAAAAAAATTTTAAATTGTCGAAATCATAATTATTTTGAAGTAGAGTCAATATAAATGGTATTCCAATTAAAAACCGGTTGAGTTTGCACAGAGAAAATCAAGTTTAATGCTCTTAATGTGGTGATTCCAAAATAAGGTCTAAAATCGTCTAGGACGTCTAAGAAACGTCTAAAAATGAAATAATAAAAAAAGTTAAAAAAAAATTATAAATGGTCGAAATCATAATTATTATGAAGTAGAGTCAATATAAATGGTAGTTCAATTAAAAATCGGTTGAGTTTTCACAGAGAAAATCAAGATTAATGCTCTAAATGTGGTGATTCCAAAATAAGGTCTAAAATCGTCTAGGACGACTAGAAACGCCTAAAAATGAAATAATAAAAAAAAGTAGAAAAAAAATTATAAATTGTCCAAATCATAATTATTTTGAAGTAGAGTCAATATAAATGGTATTCCAATAAAAAACCGGTTGAGTTTTCACAGAGAAAATCAAGACTAATGCTCTTAATGTGGTGATTCCAAAATAAGGTCTAAAATCGTCTAGGACGACTAGAAACGCCTAAAAATGAAAAAATAAAAAAAAAGTTGAAAAAAAATTTTAAATTGTCGAAATCATAATTATTTTGAAGTAGAGTCAATATAAATGGTATTCCAATTAAAAACCGGTTGAGTTTTCACAGAGAAAATCAAGATTAATGCTCTTAATGTGGTGATTCCAAAATAAGGTCTAAAATCGTCTAGGACGACTAGAAACGCCTAAAAATGAAAAAATAAAAAAAGTTGAAAAAAAATTATAAATTGTCCAAATCATAATTATTTTGAAGTAGAGTCAATATAAATGGTATTCCAATTAAAAACCGGTTGAGTTTGCACAGAGAAAATCAAGATTAATGCTCTAAATGTGGTGATTCCAAAATAAGGTCTAAAATCGTCTAGGACGACTAGAAACGCCTAAAAATGAAAAAAAAAAAAAAATTGAAAAAAATTATAAATTGTCGAAATCATAATTATTTTGAAGTAGAGTCAATATAAATGGTATTCCAATTAAAAACCGGTTGAGTTTTCACAGAGAAAATCAAGATTAATGCTCTTAATGTGGTGATTCCAAAATAAGGTCTAAAATCGTCTAGGACGACTAGAAACGCCTAAAAATGAAAAAAATAAAAAAAGGTGAAAAAAAATTTTAAATTGTCGAAATCATAATTATTTTGAAGTAGAGTCAATATAAATGGTATTCCAATTAAAAACCGGTTGAGTTTTCACAGAGAAAATCAAGATTAATGCTCTTAATGTGGTGATTCCAAAATAAGGTCCAAAATCGTCTAGGACGACTAGAAACGCCTAAAAATGAAAAAAATAAAAAAAGTTGAAAAAAAAAATTATAAATTGTCGAAATCATAATTATTTTGAAGTAGAGTCAATATAAATGGTATTCCAATTAAAAACCGGTTGAGTTTTCACAGAGAAAATCAAGATTAATGCTCTTAATGTGGTGATTCCAAAATAAGGTCTAAAATCGTCTAGGACGACTAGAAACGCCTAAAAATGAAAAAATAAAAAAAAGTTGAAAAAAAATTATAAATTGTCCAAATCATAATTATTTTGAAGTAGAGTCAATATAAATGGTATTCCAATTAAAAACCGGTTGAGTTTTCACAGAGAAAATCAAGATTAATGCTCTTAATGTGGTGATTCCAAAATAAGGTCTAAAATCGTCTAGGACGACTAGAAACGCCTAAAAATGAAAAAATAAAAAAAGTTGAAAAAAAAATTATAAATTGTCGAAATCATAATTATTTTGAAGTAGAGTCAATATAAATGGTATTTCAATTAAAAATCGGTTGAGTTTTCACAGAGAA
Organism: Drosophila dunni; assembly: GCA_018152125.1. Classification (NCBI taxonomy): domain Eukaryota; kingdom Metazoa; phylum Arthropoda; class Insecta; order Diptera; family Drosophilidae; genus Drosophila; species Drosophila dunni. The sequence continues at coordinate 80,636 of JAECXC010004129.1, read as the reverse complement.
AATCAAGATTAATGCTCTAAATGTGGTGATTCCAAAATAAGGTCTAAAATCGTCTAGGACGACTAGAAACGCCTAAAAATGAAAAAAATAAAAAAGTTGAAAAAAATTTTAAATTGTCGAAATCAAGATTAATGCTCTAAATGTAGTGATTCCAAAATATGGTCTAAAATCGTCTAGGACGACTAGAAACGCCTAAAAATGAAATAATAAAAAAGTTAAAAAAAATTATAAATTGTCCAAATCATAATTATTTTGAAGTAGAGTCAATATAAATGGTATTCCAATTAAAAACCGGTTGAGTTTACACAGAGAAAATCAAGATTAATGCTCTTTATGTGGTGATTCCAAAATAAGGTCCAAAATCGTCTAGGACGACTAGAAACGCCTAAAAATGAAAAAATAAAAAAAAAAAAGGTGAAAAAAATTTTAAATTGTCGAAATCATAATTATTTTGAAGTAGAGTCAATATAAATGGTATTCCAATTAAAAACCGGTTGAGTTTTCACAGAGAAAATCAAGATTAATGCTCTTAATGTGGTGATTCCAAAATAAGGTCTAAAATCGTCTAGGACGACTAGAAACGCCTAAAAATGAAAAAATAAAAAAAGTTAAAAAAAAATTATAAATTGTCGAAATCATAATTATTTTGAAGTAGAGTCAATATAAATGGTATTTCAATTAAAAATCGGTTGAGTTTTCACAGAGAAAATCAAGATTAATGCTCTAAATGTGGTGATTCCAAAATAAGGTCTAAAATCGTCTAGGACGACTAGAAACGCCTAAAAATGAAAAAATAAAAAAAGTTAAAAAAAAAATTATAAATTGTCCAAATCATAATTATTTTTTAAGGAGGGTAAATATAAATGGTATTTCAATTAAAAAACCGGTTGAGTTTTCACAGAGAAAATCAAGATTAATGCTCTTAATGTGGTGATTCCAAAATAAGGTCTAAAATCGTCTAGGACGACTAGAAACGCCTAAAAATGAAAAAAATAAAAAAAAGTTGAAAAAAAATTTTAAATTGTCGAAATCATAATTATTTTGAAGTAGAGTCAATATAAATGGTATTTCCAATTAAAAACCGGTTGAGTTTTCACAGAGAAAATCAAGATTAATGCTCTAAATGTGGTGATTCCAAAATAAGGTCTAAAATCGTCTAGGACGACTAGAAACGCCTAAAAAAAAAAAAAAAAAAAAAGTTAAAAAAAAATTATAAATTGTCGAAATCATAATTATTTTGAAGTAGAGTCAATATAAATGGTATTCCAATTAAAAACCGGTTGAGTTTTCACAGAGAAAATCAAGATTAATGCTCTTAATGTGGTGATTCCAAAATAAGGTCTAAAATCGTCTAGGACGACTAGAAACGCCTAAAAATGAAAAAATAAAAAAAGTTGAAAAAAAATTATAAATTGTCGAAATCATAATTATTTTGAAGTAGAGTCAATATAAATGGTATTCCAATTAAAAACCGGTTGAGTTTTCACAGAGAAAATCAAGATTAATGCTCTTAATGTGGTGATTCCAAAATAAGGTCTAAAATCGTCTAGGACGACTAGAAACGCCTAAAAATGAAAAAAAAAAAAAGTTGAAAAAAAATTTTAAATTGTCGAAATCATAATTATTTTGAAGTAGAGTCAATATAAATGGTATTCCAATTAAAAACCGGTTGAGTTTTCACAGAGAAAATCAAGATTAATGCTCTTAATGTGGTGATTCCAAAATAAGGTCCAAAATCGTCTAGGACGACTAGAAACGCCTAAAAATGAAAAAATAAAAAAAAGTTGAAAAAAAAATTTTAAATTGTCGAAATCATAATTATTTTGAAGTAGAGTCAATATAAATGGTATTCCAATTAAAAACCGGTTGAGTTTTCACAAGAGAAAATCAAGATTAATGCTCTTAATGTGGTGATTCCAAAATAAGGTCTAAAATCGTCTAGGACGACTAGAAACGCCTAAAAATGAAAAAATAAAAAAAGTTGAAAAAAAAATTATAAATTGTCCAAATCATAATTATTTTGAAGTAGAGTCAATATAAATGGTATTTCAATTAAAAACCGGTTGAGTTTTCACAGAGAAAAATCAAGATTAATGCTCCTAAATGTGGTGATTCCAAAATAAGGTCCAAAATCGTCTAGGACGACTAGAAACGCCTAAAAATGAAAAAAATAAAAAAAGTTGAAAAAAAATTTTAAATTGTCGAAATCATAATTATTTTGAAGTAGAGTCAATATAAATGGTATTTCAATTAAAAAATCGGTTGAGTTTTCACAGAGAAAATCAAGATTAATGCTCTTAATGTGGTGATTCCAAAATAAGGTCCAAAATCGTCTAGGACGACTAGAAACGCCTAAAAAATGAAAAAATAAAAAAAGTTGAAAAAAAAAATTTTAAATTGTCGAAATCATAATTATTTTGAAGTAGAGTCAATATAAATGGTATTCCAATTAAAAACCGGTTGAGTTTTCACAGAGAAAATCAAGATTAATGCTCTTAATGTGGTGATTCCAAAATAAGGTCCAAAATCGTCTAGGACGACTAGAAACGCCTAAAAAATGAAAAAAATAAAAAAAGGTGAAAAAAAATTTTAAATTGTCGAAATCATAATTATTTTGAAGTAGAGTCAATATAAATGGTATTTCAATTAAAAACCGGTTGAGTTTTCACAGAGAAAATCAAGATTAATGCTCTAAATGTGGTGATTCCAAAATAAGGTCCAAAATCGTCTAGGACGACTAGAAACGCCTAAAAATGAAAAAAATAAAAAAGTTGAAAAAAAAATTATAAATTGTCGAAATCATAATTATTTTGAAGTAAGAGTCAATATAAATGGTATTTCCAATTAAAAACCGGTTGAGTTTTCACAGAGAAAATCAAGATTAATGCTCTAAATGTGGTGATTCCAAAATAAGGTCTAAAATCGTCTAGGACGACTAGAAACGCCCAAAAATGAAAAAATAAAAAAAAGTTGAAAAAAATTTAAATTGTCGAAATCATAATTATTTTGAAGTAGAGTCAAAATAAATGGTATTCCAATATAAAAACCGGTTGAGTTTTCACAGAGAAAATCAAGATTAATGCTCTAAATGTGGTGATTCCAAAATAAGGTCTAAAATCGTCTAGGACGACTAGAAACGCCTAAAAAATGAAAAAAAAAAAAAAAGTTGAAAAAAAATTTTAAATTGTCCAAATCATAATTATTTTGAAGTAGAGTCAATATAAATGGTATTCCAATTAAAAACCGGTTGAGTTTTCACAGAGAAAATCAAGATTAATGCTCTTAATGTGGTGATTCCAAAATAAGGTCTAAAATCGTCTAGGACGACTAGAAACGCCTAAAAATGAAAAAATAAAAAAAGAAAAAAAAAATTTTAAATTGTCCAAATCATAATTATTTTGAAGTAGAGTCAATATAAATGGTATTTCAATTAAAAACCGGTTGAGTTTTCACAGAGAAAATCAAGATTAATGCTCTTAATGTGGTGATTCCAAAATAAGGTCTAAAATCGTCTAGGACGACTAGAAACGCCTAAAAATGAAAAAAATAAAAAAAGTTGAAAAAAAATTTATAAATTGTCCAAATCATAATTATTTTGAAGTAGAGTCAATATAAATGGTATTCCAATTAAAAACCGGTTGAGTTTTCACAGAGAAAATCAAGATTAATGCTCTAAATGTGGTGATTCCAAAATAAGGTCTAAAATCGTCTAGGACGACTAGAAACGCCTAAAAATGAAAAAATAAAAAAAGTTGAAAAAAATTTTAAATTGTCGAAATCATAATTATTTTGAAGTAGAGTCAATATAAATGGTATTTCAATTAAAAATCGGTTGAGTTTTCACAGAGAAAATCAAGATTAATGCTCTTAATGTGGTGATTCCAAAATAAGGTCCAAAATCGTCTAGGACGACTAGAAACGCCTAAAAATGAAAAAAAATAAAAAAAGTTGAAAAAAATTATTTAAATTGTCGAAATCATAATTATTTTGAAGTAGAGTCAATATAAATGGTATTCCAATTAAAAACCGGTTGAGTTTTCACCGAGAAAATCAAGATTAATGCTCTAAATGTGGTGATTCCAAAATAAGGTCCAAAATCGTCTAGGACGACTAGAAACGCCTAAAAAATGAAAAAATAAAAAAAGTTGAAAAAAAATTATAAATTGTCGAAATCATAATTATTTTGAAGTAGAGTCAATATAAATGGTATTCCAATTAAAAACCGGTTGAGTTTTCACAGAGAAAATCAAGATTAATGCTCTAAATGTGGTGATTCCAAAATAAGGTCCAAAATCGTCTAGGACGACTAGAAACGCCTAAAAATGAAAAAAAAAAAAAAAAGTTGAAAAAAAATTTTAAATTGTCGAAATCATAATTATTTTGAAGTAGAGTCAATATAAATGGTATTCCAATTAAAAACCGGTTGAGTTTTCACAGAGAAAATCAAGATTAATGCTCTTAATGTGGTGATTCCAAAATAAGGTCCAAAATCGGTCGAGGAAAACCAAAAAAACATAAAAAAAATAAAAAAGTTGAAAAAAAATTTTAAATTGTCGAAATCATAATTATTTTGAATTTGAAGTAGAGTCAATATAAATGGTATTCCAATTAAAAATCGGTTGAGTTTTCACAGAGAAAATCAAGATTAATGCTCTTAATGTGGTGATTCCAAAATAAGGTCTAAAATCGTCTAGGACGACTAGAAACGCCTAAAAAATGAAAAAATAAAAAAAGTTGAAAAAAATTTATAAATTGTCGAAATCATAATTATTTTGAAGTAGAGTCAATATAAATGGTATTCCAATTAAAAACCGGTTGAGTTTTCACAGAGAAAATCAAGATTAATGCTCTTAATGTGGTGATTCCAAAATAAGGTCCAAAATCGTCTAGGACGACTAGAAACGCCTAAAAATGAAAAAATAAAAAAAAGTTGAAAAAAAATTTTAAATTGTCGAAATCATAATTATTTTGAAGTAGAGTCAATATAAATGGTATTTCAATTAAAAACCGGTTGAGTTTTCACAGAGAAAATCAAGATTAATGCTCTTAATGTGGTGATTCCAAAATAAGGTCCAAAATCGTCTAGGACGACTAGAAACGCCTAAAAAATGAAAAAAATAAAAAAAAGTTGAAAAAAATTTAAATTGTCGAAATCATAATTATTTTGAAGTAGAGTCAATATAAATGGTATTCCAATTAAAAACCGGTTGAGTTTTCACAGAGAAAATCAAGATTAATGCTCTTAATGTGGTGATTCCAAAATAAGGTCCAAAATCGTCTAGGACGACTAGAAACGCCTAAAAAATGAAAAAAAAAAAAAAAGTTGAAAAAAAATTTTAAATTGTCGAAATCATAATTATTTTGAAGTAGAGTCAATATAAATGGTATTTCAATTAAAAATCGGTTGAGTTTTCACAGAGAAAATCAAGATTAATGCTCTTAATGTGGTGATTCCAAAATAAGGTCCAAAATCGTCTAGGACGACTAGAAACGCCTAAAAATGAAAAAAATAAAAAAAGTTGAAAAAAAATTTTAAATTGTCGAAATCATAATTATTTTGAAGTAGAGTCAATATAAATGGTATTTCAATTAAAAATCGGTTGAGTTTTCACAGAGAAAATCAAGATTAATGCTCTTAATGTGGTGATTCCAAAATAAGGTCCAAAATCGTCTAGGACGACTAGAAACGCCTAAAAATGAAAAAAAAAAAAAGTTGAAAAAAATTTTAAATTGTCGAAATCATAATTATTTTGAAGTAGAGTCAATATAAATGGTATTTCAATTAAAAATCGGTTGAGTTTTCACAGAGAAAATCAAGATTAATGCTCTAAATGTGGTGATTCCAAAATAAGGTCCAAAATCGTCTAGGACGACTAGAAACGCCTAAAAAATGAAAAAAAAAAAAAAGTTGAAAAAAAATTATAAATTGTCGAAATCATAATTATTTTGAAGTAGAGTCAATATAAATGGTATTTCAATTAAAAATCGGTTGAGTTTTCACAGAGAAAATCAAGATTAATGCTCTAAATGTGGTGATTCCAAAATAAGGTCCAAAATCGTCTAGGACGACTAGAAACGCCTAAAAATGAAAAAAAAAAAAAGTTGAAAAAAAATTTAAATTGTCGAAATCATAATTATTTTGAAGTAGAGTCAATATAAATGGTATTTCAATTAAAAATCCGGTTGAGTTTTCACAGAGAAAATCAAGATTAATGCTCTAAATGTGGTGATTCCAAAATAAGGTCCAAAATCGTCTAGGACGACTAGAAACGCCTAAAAATGAAAAAAAAAAAAAAGTTGAAAAAAAATTTTAAATTGTCGAAATCATAATTATTTTGAAGTAGAGTCAATATAAATGGTATTTCAATTAAAAATCGGTTGAGTTTTCACAGAGAAAATCAAGATTAATGCTCTAAATGTGGTGATTCCAAAATAAGGTCAAAAATCGTCTAGGACGACTAGAAACGCCTAAAAAATGAAAAAATAAAAAAAGTTGAAAAAAAATTTTAAATTGTCGAAATCATAATTATTTTGAAGTAGAGTCAATATAAATGGTATTTCAATTAAAAATCGGTTGAGTTTTCACAGAGAAAATCAAGATTAATGCTCTAAATGTGGTGATTCCAAAATAAGGTCCAAAATCGTCTAGGACGACTAGAAACGCCTAAAAATGAAAAAAAAAAAAAAGTTGAAAAAAATTTATAAATTGTCGAAATCATAATTATTTTGAAGTAGAGTCAATATAAATGGTATTTCAATTAAAAATCGGTTGAGTTTTCACAGGAAAACGCCAATAAAAACGGTTGAGTTTTCACAAGAAAATCAAGATTAATGCTCTAAATGTGGTGATTCCAAAATAAGGTCCAAAATCGTCTAGGACGACTAGAAACGCCTAAAAAATGAAAAAAAAAAAAAAGGTTGAAAAAAAATTTTAAATTGTCGAAATCATAATTATTTTGAAGTAGAGTCAATATAAATGGTATTTCAATTAAAAATCGGTTGAGTTTTCACAGGAAAATCAAGATTAATGCTCTTAATGTGGTGATTCCAAAATAAGGTCCAAAATCGTCTAGGACGACTAGAAACGCCTAAAAATGAAAAAATAAAAAAAGTTGAAAAAAAATTTATAAATTGTCGAAATCATAATTATTTTGAAGTAGAGTCAATATAAATGGTATTTCAATTAAAAATCGGTTGAGTTTTCACAGAGAAAATCAAGATTAATGCTCTAAATGTGGTGATTCCAAAATAAGGTCCAAAATCGTCAAGGACGACTAGAAACACCAAAAAATGAAAAAATAAAAAAAGTTGAAAAAAAATTTTAAATTGTCGAAATCATAATTATTTTGAAGTAGAGTCAATATAAATGGTATTTCAATTAAAAATCGGTTGAGTTTTCACAGAGAAAATCAAGATTAATGCTCTAAATGTGGTGATTCCAAAATAAGGTCCAAAATCGTCTAGGACGACTAGAAACACCTAAAAAATGAAAAAAAAAAAAAAGTTGAAAAAAAATTTTAAATTGTCGAAATCATAATTATTTTGAAGTAGAGTCAATATAAATGGTATTTCAATTAAAAATCGGTTGAGTTTTCACAGAGAAAATCAAGATTAATGCTCTAAATGTGGTGATTCCAAAATAAGGTCCAAAATCGTCTAGGACGACTAGAAACGCCAAAAAAATGAAAAAATAAAAAAAGTTGAAAAAAATTTTAAATTGTCGAAATCATAATTATTTTGAAGTAGAGTCAATATAAATGGTATTTCAATTAAAAATCGGTTGAGTTTTCACAGAGAAAATCAAGATTAATGCTCTAAATGTGGTGATTCCAAAATAAGGTCCAAAAATCGTCTAGGACGACTAGAAACGCCTAAAAATGAAAAAAAAAAAAAGTTGAAAAAAAATTTTAAATTGTCGAAATCATAATTATTTTGAAGTAGAGTCAATATAAATGGTATTTCAATTAAAAATCGGTTGAGTTTTCACAGAGAAAATCAAGATTAATGCTCTTAATGTGGTGATTCCAAAATAAGGTCCAAAATCGTCTAGGACGACTAGAAACGCCTAAAAATGAAAAAAAAAAAAAAGGTAAAAAAAAATTTTTAAATTGTCGAAATCATAATTATTTTGAAGTAGAGTCAATATAAATGGTATTTCAATTAAAAATCGGTTGAGTTTTTCACAGAGAAAATCAAGATTAATGCTCTAAATGTGGTGATTCCAAAATAAGGTCCAAAATCGTCTAGGACGACTAGAAACGCCAAAAAATGAAAAAATAAAAAAATTAAAAAGAAAAAATTTATAAATTGTTGAAATCATAATTATTTTGAAGTAGAGTCAATATAAATTGTATTTCAATTAAAAATCGGTTGAGTTTTCACAGAGAAAATCAAGATTAATGCTCTAAATGTGGTGATTCCAAAATAAGGTCCAAAAATCGTCTAGGACGACTAGAAACGCCAAAAAATGAAAAAAAAAAAAAAGTTGAAAAAAAATTATAAATTGTCGAAATCATAATTATTTTGAAGTAGAGTCAATATAAATGGTATTTCAATTAAAAATCGGTTGAGTTTTCACAGAGAAAATCAAGATTAATGCTCTTAATGTGGTGATTCCAAAATAAGGTCCAAAATCGTCTAGGACGACTAGAAACGCCTAAAAATGAAAAAATAAAAAAAAGGTTGAAAAAAAATTTAAATTGTCGAAATCATAATTATTTTGAAGTAGGAGTCCAATATAAATGGTATTTCAATTAAAAATCGGTTGAGTTTTCACAGAGAAAATCAAGATTAATGCTCTAAATGTGGTGATTCCAAAATAAGGTCCAAAATCGTCTAGGACGACTAGAAACGCCAAAAAATGAAAAAAAAAAAAAAAGTTGGAAAAAAATTTTAAATTGTCGAAATCATAATTATTTTGAAGTAGAGTCAATATAAATGGTATTTCAATTAAAAATCAGTTGAGTTTTCACAGAGAAAATCAAGATTAATGCTCTTAATGTGGTGATTCCAAAATAAGGTCCAAAATCGTCTAGGACGACTAGAAACGCCAAAAAATGAAAAAATAAAAAAAGTTGAAAAAAATTTTAAATTGTCGAAATCATAATTATTTTGAAGTAGAGTCAATATAAATGGTATTTCAATTAAAAATCAGTTGAGTTTTCACAGAGAAAATCAAGATTAATGCTCTAAATGTGGTGATTCCAAAATAAGGTCCAAAATCGTCTAGGACGACTATCAAAATAACAAATAAAGGAAATTAAAAAACAAAAATCGCTCTACCTAGAAACACCTAAAAATGAAAAATAAAAAAAGGTTGAAAAAAAAATTTTAAAATAATTTTTTGAATTTCACTATAACAGACAGTCCAAAATCGTCTAGACGACTAAACACTAAAAATGAAAAAAAAAAAGTTGAAAAAAAAATTTTTTTTGAAGTAGAGTCAATATAAATGGTATTTCAATTAAAATTCGGTTGAGTTTTCACAGAGAAAATCAAGATTAATGCTCTAAATGTGGTGATTCCAAAATAAGGTCCAAAATCGTCTAGGACGACTAGAAACGCCTAAAAATGAAAAAAAAAAAAAAGTTGAAAAAAAATTTTAAATTGTCGAAATCATAATTATTTTGAAGTAGAGTCAATATAAATGGTATTTCAATTAAAAATCAGTTGAGTTTTCAAAAACAAGATTAATGCTTCCATTGATTCAAAATAGGTCCAAATCACTAGACTAAAACGCCAAAATGAAAAAAAAAGCAGTACAAATTGTCAATAGATTATTTTGGAGGAGTCAACATAAATTATATTAAAACTGTGAGGTCACGAGTCAAGATTAATGCTCTAAATGTGGTGATTCCAAAATAAGGTCCAAAATCGTCTAGGACGACTAGAAACGCCTAAAAATGAAAAAAAAAAAAAGTTGAAAAAAATTTAAATTGTCGAAATCATAATTATTTTGAAGTAGAGTCAATATAAATGGTATTTCAATTAAAAATCGGTTGAGTTTTCACAGAGAAAATCAAGATTAATGCTCTAAATGTGGTGATTCCAAAATAAGGTCCAAAATCGTCTAGGACGACTAGAAACGCCTAAAAATGAAAAAAATAAAAAAGTTGAAAAAAATTTTAAATTGTCGAAATCATAATTATTTTGAAGTAGAGTCAATATAAATGGTATTTCAATTAAAAATCGGTTGAGTTTTCACAGAGAAAATCAAGATTAATGCTCTTAATGTGGTGATTCCAAAATAAGGTCCAAAATCGTCTAGGACGACTAGAAACGCCAAAAAATGAAAAAATAAAAAAAGTTGAAAAAAAATTATAAATTATTGAAATCATAATTATTTTGAAGTAGAGTCAATATAAATGGTATTTCAATTAAAATTCGGTTGAGTTTTCACAGAAAAAATCAAGATTAATGCTCTAAATGTGGTGATTCCAAAATAAGGTCCAAAATCGTCTAGGACGACTAGAAACGCCAAAAAATGAAAAAATAAAAAAAGTTGAAAAAAAATTATAAATTGTTGAAATCATAATTATTTTGAAGTAGAGTCAATATAAATTGTATTTCAATTAAAAATCGGTTGAGTTTTCACAGAGAAAATCAAGATTAATGCTCTAAATGTGGTGATTCCAAAATAAGGTCCAAAATCGTCTAGGACGACTGAAACGCCAAAAAAATGAAAAAAATAAAAAAAAGTTGAAAAAAAATTATAAATTGTCGAAATCATAATTATTTTGAAGTAGAGTCAATATAAATGGTATTTCAATTAAAAATCGGTTGAGTTTTCACAGAGAAAATCAAGATTAATGCTCTTAATGTGGTGATTCAAAATAAGGTCCAAAATCGTCTAGGACGACTAGAAACGCCTAAAAAATGAAAAAATAAAAAAAAGTTGAAAAAAATTTTAAATTGTCGAAATCATAATTATTTTGAAGTAGAGTCAATATAAATGGTATTTCAATTAAAAATCGGTTGAGTTTTCACAGAGAAAATCAAGATTAATGCTCTTAATGTGGTGATTCCAAAATAAGGTCAAAAATCGTCTAGGACGACTAGAAACGCCAAAAAATGAAAAAATAAAAAAAGTTGAAAAAAAATTTAAATTGTCGAAATCATAATTATTTTGAAGTAGAGTCAATATAAATGGTATTTCAATTAAAAAACCGGTTGAGTTTTCACAGAAAAATCAAGATTAATGCTCTAAATGTGGTGATTCCAAAATAAGGTCTAAAATCGTCTAGGACGACTAGAAACGCCTAAAAATGAAAAAATAAAAAAAGTTGAAAAAAATTATAAATTGTCGAAATCATAATTATTTTGAAGTAGAGTCAATATAAATGGTATTTCAATTAAAAATCGGTTGAGTTTTCACAGAGAAAATCAAGATTAATGCTCTAAATGTGGTGATTCCAAAATAAGGTCTAAAATCGTCTAGGACGACTAGAAACGCCTAAAAATGAAAAAAAATAAAAAAAGTTGAAAAAAAATTTTAAATTGTCGAAATCATAATTATTTTGAAGTAGAGTCAATATAAATGGTATTTCAATTAAAAATCGGTTGAGTTTTCACAGAGAAAATCAAGATTAATGCTCTTAATGTGGTGATTCCAAAATAAGGTCTAAAATCGTCTAGGACGACTAGAAACGCCTAAAAATGAAAAAAATAAAAAAAAGTTGAAAAAAAATTATAAATTGTCGAAATCATAATTATTTTGAAGTGAGAGTCAATATAAATGGTATTCCAATTAAAAACCGGTTGAGTTTTCACAGAGAAAATCAAGATTAATGCTCTTAATGTGGTGATTCCAAAATAAGGTCCAAAATCGTCTAGGACGACTAGAAACGCCTAAAAATGAAAAAATAAAAAAAGTTGAAAAAAAATTATAAATTGTCCAAATCATAATTATTTTGAAGTAGAGTCAATATAAATGGTATTCCAATTAAAAACCGGTTGAGTTTTCACAGAGAAAATCAAGATTAATGCTCTAAATGTGGTGATTCCAAAATAAGGTCTAAAATCGTCTAGGACGACTAGAAAACGCCTAAAAAATGAAAAAATAAAAAAAGTTGAAAAAAAATTATAAATTGTCCAAATCATAATTATTTTGAAGTAGAGTCAATATAAATGGTATTTCAATTAAAAACCGGTTGAGTTTTCACAGAGAAAATCAAGATTAATGCTCTAAATGTGGTGATTCCAAAATAAGGTCCAAAATCGTCTAGGACGACTAGAAACGCCAAAAAAATGAAAAAATAAAAAAGTTAAAAAAATTATAAATTGTCCAAATCATAATTATTTTGAAGTAGAGTCAATATAAATGGTATTTCAATTAAAAATCGGTTGAGTTTTCACAGAGAAAATCAAGATTAATGCTCTTAATGTGGTGATTCCAAAATAAGGTCCAAAATCGTCTAGGACGACTAGAAACGCCTAAAAATGAAAAAATAAAAAAGTTGAAAAAAAATTATAAATTGTCGAAATCATAATTATTTTGAAGTAGAGTCAATATAAATGGTATTCCAATTAAAAACCGGTTGAGTTTTCACAGAGAAAATCAAGATTAATGCTCTTAATGTGGTGATTCCAAAATAAGGTCCAAAATCGTCTAGGACGACTAGAAACGCCTAAAAATGAAAAATAAAAAAGTTGAAAAAAAATTTTAAATTGTCGAAATCATAATTATTTTGAAGTAGAGTCAATATAAATGGTATTCCAATTAAAAACCGGTTGGAGTTTTCACAGAGAAAAAATCTCTTAATGTGGATTCCAAAATAAGGTCCAAAATCGTCTAGGACGACTAGAAACGCCTAAAAATGAAAAAAAATAAAAAAGTTGAAAAAATTTTAAATTGTCGAAATCATAATTATTTTGAAGTAGAGTCAATATAAATGGTATTCCAATTTAAAAACCGGTTGAGTTTTCACAGAGAAAATCAAGATTAATGCTCTTAATGTGGTGATTCCAAAATAAGGTCCAAAATCGTCTAGGACGACTAGAAACGCCTAAAAATGAAAAAATAAAAAAAGTTGAAAAAAATTATAAATTGTCCAAATCATAATTATTTTGAAGTAGAGTCAATATAAATGGTATTCCAATTAAAAACCGGTTGAGTTTTCACAGAGAAAATCAAGATTAATGCTCTTAATGTGGTGATTCCAAAATAAGGTCTAAAATCGTCTAGGACGACTAGAAACGCCTAAAAAATGAAAAAATAAAAAAAAGTTGAAAAAAATTTTAAATTGTCGAAATCATAATTATTTTGAAGTAGAGTCAATATAAATGGTATTCCAATTAAAAACCGGTTGAGTTTTCACAGAGAAAATCAAGATTAATGCTCTTAATGTGGTGATTCCAAAATAAGGTCCAAAATCGTCTAGGACGACTAGAAACGCTTAAAAATGAAAAAAAAAAAAAAATTTGAAAAAAAATTATAAATTGTCGAAATCATAATTATTTTGAAGTAGAGTCAATATAAATGGTATTTCAATTAAAAACCGGTTGAGTTTTCACAGAGAAAATCAAGATTAATGCTCTTAATGTGGTGATTCCAAAATAAGGTCCAAAATCGTCTAGGACGACTAGAAACGCCTAAAAAATGAAAAAATAAAAAATGAAAAAAAAATTATAAATTGTCCAAATCATAATTATTTTGAAGTAGAGTCAATATAAATGGTATTCCAATTAAAAATCGGTTGAGTTTTCACAGAGAAAATCAAGATTAATGCTCTTAATGTGGTGATTCCAAAATAAGGTCCAAAATCGTCTAGGACGACTAGAACGCCTAAAAATGAAAAAAATGTGAAAAAAATTTTAAATTGTCGAAATCATAATTATTTTGAAGTAGAGTCAATATAAATGGTATTTCAATTAAAAACCGGTTGAGTTTTCACAGAGAAAATCAAGATTAATGCTCTTAATGTGGTGATTCCAAAATAAGGTCTAAAATCGTCTAGGACGACTAGAAACGCCTAAAAAATGAAAAAAATAAAAAAGTTGAAAAAAAATTTTAAATTGTCGAAATCATAATGCCAATGTGGATTAAAGGTCCAGTCAGGACCAGAACCAAATAAAAATAAAAATTAAAAAAATTTTTATTGTCAAATCATAATTATTTTGAAGTAGAGTCAATATAAATGGTATTCCAATTAAAAACCGGTTGAGTTTTCACAGAGAAAATCAAGATTAATGCTCTTAATGTGGTGATTCCAAAAAAAGGTCCAAAATCGTCTAGGACGACTAGAAACGCCTAAAAATGAAAAAATAAAAAAAGTTGAAAAAAAATTTTAAATTGTCGAAATCATAATTATTTTGAAGTAGAGTCAATATAAATGGTATTTCAATTAAAAACCGGTTGAGTTTTCACAGAGAAAATCAAGATTAATGCTCTAAATGTGGTGATTCCAAAATAAGGTCTAAAATCGTCTAGGACGACTAGAAACGTCTAAAAATGAAAAAATAAAAAAATTGAAAAAAATTTTAAATTGTCCAAATCATAATTATTTTGAAGTAGAGTCAATATAAATGGTATTCCAATTATAAAACTGGTGATTCCAAAATAAAGTCCAAAATCATAGACAAAAACACCTAAAATAAAAAATAAAAAAAATTGAAAAATTTTTAAATTGTCGAAATCAAGATTAATGCTCTAAATGTGGTGATTCCAAAATAAGGTCCAAAATCGTCTAGGACGACTAGAAACGCCTAAAAATGAAAAAATAAAAAAAAGTTAAAAAAATTTTAAATTGTCCAAATCATAATTATTTTGAAGTAGAGTCAATATAAATGGTATTCCAATTAAAAACCGGTTGAGTTTTCACAGAGAAAATCAAGATTAATGCTCTTAATGTGGTGATTCCAAAATAAGGTCCAAAATCGTCTAGGACGACTAGAAACGCCTAAAAATGAAAAATAAAAAAGTTGAAAAAAAAATTTTAAATTGTCGAAATCATAATTATTATGAAGTAGAGTCAATATAATGGTATTTCACAAAAATTAAATTTTAAATTGTCGAAATCATAATTATTTTGAAGTAGAGTCCAATATAAATGGTATTCCAATTAAAAACCGGTTGAGTTTTCACAGAGAAAATCAAGATTAATGCTCTAAATGTGGTGATTCCAAAATAAGGTCTAAAATCGTCTAGGACGACTAGAAACGTCTAAAAATGAAAAAATAAAAAAGTTGAAAAAAAATTTTAAATTGTCGAAATCATAATTATTTTGAAGTAGAGTCAATATAAATGGTATTCCAATTAAAAACCGGTTGAGTTTTCACAGAGAAAATCAAGATTAATGCTTTCTAAATGTGGTGATTCCAAAATAAGGTCTAAAATCGTCTAGGACGACTAGAAACGCCTAAAAATGAAAAAAATAAAAAAAGTTGAAAAAAAATTTCCTAATTGTCGAAATGCCAGATTTAGGCTTACCAAAAAAGTAAAATCGTCTAGGGACTAGAAACGCCAAAAAATAAAAATAAAAATAAAAATTATAAATTGTCCAAATCATTATTATTTTGAAGTAGAGTCAATATAAATGGTATTCCAATTAAAAACCGGTTGAGTTTTCACAGAGAAAATCAAGATTAATGCTCTAAATGTGGTGATTCCAAAATAAGGTCTAAAATCGTCTAGGACGACTAGAAACGCCTAAAAATGAAAAAATAAAAAAAGTTGAAAAAAATTTTAATTGTCGAAATCATAATTATTATGAAGTAGAGTCAATATAAATGGTATTTCAATTAAAATTTTAAATTGTCGAAATCATAATTATTTTGAAGTAGAGTCAATATAAATGGTATTCCAATTAAAAACCGGTTGAGTTTTCACAGAGATAATCAAGATTAATGCTCTTAATGTGGTGATTCCAAAATAAGGTCGAAAATCGTCTAGGACGACTAGAAACGTCTAAAAATGAAAAAATAAAAAAAGTTAAAAAAAAATTATAAATTGTCCAAATCATAATTTTTTTGAAGTAGAGTCAATATAAATGGTATTTCAATTAAAAATCGGTTGAGTTTTCACAAAGATAATCAAGATTAATGCTCTTTATGTGGTGATTCCAAAATAAGGTCCAAAATCGTCTAGGACGACTAGAAACGCCTAAAAATGAAAAAACAAAAAAGGTGAAAAAAAATTTTAAATTGTCGAAATCATAATTATTTTGAAGTAGAGTCAATATAAATGGTATTTCAAATTAAATTTTAAATTGTCGAAATCATAATTATTTTGAAGTAGAGTCAATATAAATGGTATTCCAATTAAAAACCGGTTGAGTTTTCACAGAGAAAATCAAGATTAATGCTCTTAGTGTGGTGATTCCAAATTAAGGTCTAAAATCGTCTAGGACGCCTAGAAACGCCTAAAAATGAAAAAACAAAAAAAAGGTGAAAAAAAATTATAAATTGTCCAAATCATTATTATTTTGAAGTAGAGTCAATATAAATGGTATTCCAATTAAAAACCGGTTGAGTTTTCACAGAAAAAATCAAGATTAATGCTCTTAATGTGGAGATTCCAAAATAAGGTCTAAAATCGTCTAGGACGACTAGAAACGCCTAAAAATGAAAAAAATAAAAAAAGTTGAAAAAAAAATTTTAAATTGTCGAAATCAAGATTTATGCTCTAAATGTGGTGATTCCAAAATAAGGTCTAAAATCGTCTAGGATGACTAGAGACGCCTAAAAATGAAAAAAATAAAATAAGTTAAAAAAAAATTATAAATTGTCCAAATCATTATTATTTTGAAGTAGAGTCAATATAAATGGTATTCCAATTAAAAACCGGTTGAGTTTTCACAGAGAAAATCAAGATTAATGCTCTAAATGTGGTGATTCCAAAATAAGGTCTAAAATCGTCTAGGACGACTAGAAACGCCTAAAAAAAAAAAAAAAAAAAAAAGTAAAAATGAAAACAAATTTTAAATTGTCGAAATCATAATTATTTTGAAGTAGAGTCAATATAAATGGTATTCCAATTAAAAACCGGTTGAGTTTTCACAGAAAAAGTCAAGATTAATGCTCTAAATGTGGTGATTCCAAAATAAGGTGTAAAATCGTTTAGGACGACTAGAAACGCCTAAAAACGAAAAAATAAATAAAGTTGAAAAAAAATTATAAATTGTCCAAATCATAATTATTTTGAAGAAGAGTCAATATAAATGGTATTTCAATTAAAAATCGGTTGAGTTTTCACAGAGAAAATCAAGATTAATGCTCTAAATGTGGTGATTCCAAAATAAGGTCCAAAATCGTCTAGGACGACTAGAAACGCCTAAAAATGAAAAATATAAAAAGTTGAAATAAAAATTTTAAATTGTCGAAATCATAATTATTTTGAAGTAGAGTCAATACAAATGGTATTTCAATTAAAAATCGGTTGAGTTTTCACAAAGATAATCAAGATTAATGCTCTTTATGTGGTGATTCCAAAATAAGGTCCAAAATCGTCTAGGACGACTAGAAACGCCTAAAAATGAAAAAAAAAAAAAAAAAGTGAAAAAAAATTTTAAATTGTCGAAATCATAATTATTTTGAAGTAGAGTCAATATAAATGGTATTTCAATTAAATTTTAAATTGTCGAAATCATAATTATTTTGAAGTAGAGTCAATATAAATGGTATTCCAATTAAAAACCGGTTGAGTTTTCACAGAGAAAATCAAGATTAATGCTCTTAGTGTGGTGAATCCAAATTAAGGTCTAAAATCGTCTAGGACGCCTAGAAACGCCTAAAAATGAAAAACCAAAAAAAGGTGAAAAAATTTTAAATTGTCGAAATCAAGATTTATGCTCTAAATGTGGTGATTCCAAAATAAGGTCTAAAATCGTCTAGGATGACTAGAAACGCCTAAAAATGAAAAAATAAAATAAGGTAAAAAAAATTATAAATTGTCCAAATCATTATTATTTTGAAGTAGAGTCAATATAAATGGTATTCCAATTAAAAACCGGTTGAGTTTTCACAGAAAAAATCAAGATTAATGCTCTTAATGTGGTGATTCCAAAATAAGGTCTTAAATCGTCTAGGTCGACTAGAAACGCCTATAAATGAAAAAAAAAAAAAGTTGAAAAAAATTTTAAATTGTCGAAATCAAGATTTATGCTCTTAATGTGGTGATTCCAAATTAAGGTCTAAAATCGTCTAGGACGCCTAGAAACGCCTAAAAATGAAAAAAAATAAAAAAAGTTGAAAAAAAATTTTAAATTGTCGAAATCATAATTATTTTGAAGTAGAGTCAATATAAATGGTATTCCAATTAAAAACCGGTTGAGTTTGCACAGAGAAAATCAAGTTTAATGCTCTTAATGTGGTGATTCAAAAATTATGTCTAAAATCGTCTAGGACGACTAGAAACGCCTAAAAATGAAAAAAATAAAAAAAGTTGAAAAAAAATTTTAAATTGTCGAAATCAAGATTTATGCTCTAAATGTGGTGATTCCAAAATAAGGTCTAAAATCGTCTAGGATGACTAGAGACGCCTAAAAATGAAAAAATAAAATAAGTTAAAAAAAAATTATAAATTGTCCAAATCTTTATTATTTTGAAGTAGAGTCAATATAAATGGTATTCCAATTAAAAACCGGTTGAGTTTTCACAGAGAAAATCAAGATTAATGCTCTAAATGTGGTGATTCCAAAATAAGGTCTAAATTCGTCTAAGACGACTAGAAACGCTTAAAAATGAAAAAAATAAAAAAAGTTGAAAACAAATTTTAAATTGTCGAAATCATAATTATTTTGAAGTAGAGTCAATATAAATGGTATTCCAATTAAAAACCGGTTGAGTTTTCACAGAAAAAGTCAAGATTAATGCTCTAAATGTGGTGATTCCAAAATAAGGTGTAAAATCGTTTAGGACGACTAGAAACGCCTAAAAACGAAAAAAATAAATAAAGTTGAAAAAAAATTATAAATTGTCCAAATCATAATTATTTTGAAGTAGAGTCAATATAAATGGTATTCCAATTAAAAATCGGTTGAGTTTTCACAGAGAAAATCAAGATTAATGCTCTAAATGTGGTGATTCCAAAATAAGGTCCAAAATCGTTTAGGACGACTAGAAACGCCTAAAAATGAAAAAATAAAAAAAGTTGAAAAAAAATTTTAAATTGTCGAAATCATAATTATTTGGAAGTAGAGTCAATACAAATGGTATTTCAATTAAAAACCGGTTGAGTTTTCACAGAGAAAATCAAGATTAATTCTCTCTAGTGTGGTGATTCCAAAATAAGGTCCAAAATCGTCTAGGACGACTAGAAACGCCTAAAAATGAAAAAACAAAAAAAAGTGAAAAAAATTTTAAATTGTCGAAATCATAATTATTTTGAAGTAGAGTCAATATAAATGGTATTTCAATTAAAAATCGGTTGAGTTTTCACAAAGATAATTAAGATTAATGCTCTTTATGTGGTGATTCCAAAATAAGGTCCAAAATCGTCTAGGACGACTAGAAACGTCTAAAAATGAAAAAATAAAAAAAAGTTAAAAAAAAATTTTAATTGTCGAAATCATAATTATTATGAAGTAGAGTCAATATAAATGGTATTTCAATTAAATTTTAAATTGTCGAAATCATAATTATTTTGAAGTAGAGTCAATATAAATGGTATTCCAATTAAAAACCGGTTGAGTTTTCACAGAGATAATCAAGATTAATGCTCTTAGTGTGGTGATTCCAAAATAAGGTCTAAAATCGTCTAGGACGACTAGAAACGCCTAAAAATGAAAATATTAAAAAAAGTTGAAAAAAAATTTTAAATTGTCGAAATCATAATTATTTTGAAGTAGAGTCAATATAAATGGTATTCCAATTAAAAACCGGTTGAGTTTTCACAGAGAAAATCAAGATTAATGCTCTAAATGTGGTGATTCCAAAATAAGGTGTAAAATCGTCTAGGACGACTAGAAACGCCTAAAAATGAAAAAATAAAAATAAAGGTGAAAAAATTTTAAATTGTCGAAATCATAATTATTTTAAAGTAGAGTCAATATAAATGGTATTCCAATTAAAAACCGGTTGAGTTTTCACAGAGAAAATCAAGATTAATGCTCTAAATGTGGTGATTCCAAAATAAGGTCTAAAATCGTCTAGGACGACTAGAAACGCCTAAAAATGAAAAAAATAAAAAAAGTTGAAAAAAAATTTTAAATTGTCGAAATCAAGATTTATGCTCTAAATGTGGTGATCCCAAAATAAGGTCTAAATTCGTCTAGGACGACTAGAAACGCCTAAAAACGAAAAAATAAATAAAGTTGAAAAAAATTATAAATTGTCCAAATCATAATTATTTTGAAGTAGAGTCAATATAAATGGTATTTCAATTAAAAATCGGTTGAGTTTTCACAGAGAAAATCAAGATTAATGCTCTAAATGTGGTGATTCCAAAATAAGGTCCAAAATCGTCTAGGACGACTAGAAACGCCTAAAAATGAAAAATATAAAAAAGTTGAAAAAAAAATTTTAAATTGTCGAAATCATAATTATTTTGAAGTAGAGTCAATACAAATGGTATTTCAATTAAAAACCGGTTGAGTTTTCACAGAGAAAATCAAGAATAATGCTCTTAGTGTGGTGATTCCAAATTAAGGTCTAAAATCGTCTAGGACGCCTAGAAACGCCTAAAAATGAAAAAACAAAAAAAAGGTGAAAAAAATTTTAAATTGTCGAAATCATAATTATTTTGAAGTAGAGTCAATATAAATGGTATTCCAATTAAAAACCGGTTGAGTTTTCACAGAGAAAATCAAGATTAATGCTCTTAATGTGGTGATTCCAAAATAAGGTCTAAAATCGTCTAGGACGACTAGAAACGCCTAAAAATGAAAAAAAATAAAAAAAGTTGAAAAAAAATTTTAAATTGTCGAAATCAAGATTTATGCTCTAAATGTGGTGATTCCAAAATAAGGTCTAAAATCGTCTAGGATGACTAGAAACGCCTAAAAATGAAAAAATAAAATAAGTTAAAAAAAATTATAAATTGTCCAAATCATTATTATTTTGAAGTAGAGTCAATATAAATGGTATTCCAATTAAAAACCGGTTGAGTTTTCACAGAAAAAATCAAGATTAATGCTCTTAATGTGGTGATTCCAAAATAAGGTCTAAAATCGTCTAGGTCGACTAGAAACGCCTATAAATGAAAAAAATAAAAAAAGTTGAAAAAAAATTTTAAATTGTCGAAATCAAGATTTATGCTCTTAATGTGGTGATTCCAAAATAAGGCCTAAAATCGTCTAGGACGACTAGAAACGCCTAAAAATGAAAAAATAAAAAAAGTTGAAAAAAAATTTTAAATTGTCGAAATCATAATTATTTTGAAGTAGAGTCAATATAAATGGTATTTCAATTAAAAATCGGTTGAGTTTTCACAGAGAAAATCAAGATTAATGCTCTAAATGTAGTGATTCCAAAATAAGGTCTAAAATCGTCTAGGACGACTAGAAACGCCTAAAATCGAAAAAAAAAAGTTGAAAAAAAATTATAAATTGTCCAAATCATAATTATTTTGAAGTAGAGTCAATATAAATGGTATTTCAATTAAAAACCGGTTGAGTTTTCACAGAGAAAATCAAGATTAATGCTCTTAATGTGGTGATTCAAAAATAAGGTCTAAAATCGTCTAGGACGACTAGAAACGCCTAAAAATGAAAAAAATAAAAAAGTTGAAAAAAAATTTTAAATTGTCGAAATCAAGATTTATGCTCTAAATGTGGTGATTCCAAAATAAGGTCTAAAATCGTCTAGGATGACTAGAAACGCCTAAAAATGAAAAAATAAAATAAGTTAAAAAAAAATTATAAATTGTCCAAATCATTATTATTTTGAAGTAGAGTCAATATAAATGGTATTCCAATTAAAAACCGGTTGAGTTTTCACAGAGAAAATCAAGATTAATGCTCTAAATGTGGTGATTCCAAAATAAGGTCTAAATTCGTCTAGGACGACTAGAAACGCTTAAAAATGAAAAAAATAAAAAAAGTTGAAAACAAATTTTAAATTGTCGAAATCATAATTATTTTGAAGTAGAGTCAATATAAATGGTATTCCAATTAAAAACCGGTTGAGTTTTCACAGAAAAATCAAGATTAATGCTCTAAATGTGGTGATTCCAAAATAAGGTGTAAAATCGTTTAGGACGACTAGAAACGCCTAAAAACGAAAAAAATAAATAAAGTTGAAAAAAATTATAAATTGTCCAAATCATAATTATTTTGAAGTAGAGTCAATATAAATGGTATTTCAATTAAAAATCGGTTGAGTTTTCACAGAGAAAATCAAGATTAATGCTCTAAATGTGGTGAATTTAAAATAAGGTCCAAAATCGTCTAGAACGACTAGAAACGCCTAAAAATGAAAAAATATAAAAAGTTGAAAAAAAATTTTAAATTGTCGAAATCATAATTATTTTGAAGTAGAGTCAATACAAATGGTATTTCAATTAAAAACCGGTTGAGTTTTCACAGAGAAAATCAAGATTAATGCTCTTAGTGTGGTGATTCCAAATTAAGGTCTAAAATCGTCTAGGACGCCTAGAAACGCCTAAAAATGAAAAAAACAAAAAAAAGGTGAAAAAAATTTTAAATTGTCGAAATCATAATTATTTTGAAGTAGAGTCAATATAAATGGTATTTCAATTAAAAATCGGTTGAGTTTTCACAAAGATAATCAAGATTAATGCTCTTTATGTGGTGATTCCAAAATAAGGTCCAAAATCGTCTAGGACGACTAGAAACGCCTAAAAATGAAAAAAACAAAAAAGGTGAAAAAAAATTTTAAATTGTCGAAATCATAATTATTTTGAAGTAGAGTCAATATAAATGGTATTTCAATTAAAAACCGGTTGAGTTTTCACAGAGAAAATCAAGATTAATGCTCTAAATGTGGTGATTCCAAAATAAGGTCTAAAATCGTCTAGGACGACTAGAAACGCCTAAAAATGAAAAAAATAAAAAAAGTTGAAAAAAAATTTTAAATTGTCGAAATCAAGATTTATGCTCTAAATGTGGTGATTCCAAAATAAGGTCTAAAATCGTCTAGGATGACTAGAAACGCCTAAAAATGGAAAAAAATAAAATAAGTTAAAAAAAATTATAAATTGTCCAAATCATTATTATTTTGAAGAAGAGTCAATATAAATGGTATATCAATTAAAAACCGGTTGAGTTTTCACAGAGAAAATCAAGATTAATGCTCTAAATGTGGTGATTCCAAAATAAGGTCTAAAATCGTCTAGGACGACTAGAAACGCCTAAAAATGAAAAAAATAAAAAAAGTTGAAAAAAAATTTTAAATTGTCGAAATCAAGATTTATGCTCTAAATGTGGTGATTCCAAAATAAGGTCTAAAATCGTCTAGGTCGACTAGAAACGCCTATAAATGAAAAAAATAAAAAAAGTTGAAAAAAAATTTTAAATTGTCAGAAATCAAGATTTATGCTCTTAATGTGGTGATTCCAAAATAAGGTCTAAATTCGTCTAGGACGACTAGAAACGCCTAAAAATGAAAAAAAATAAAAAAAATAAAAAAAAATTTTAAATTGTCGAAATCATAATTATTTTGAAGTAGAGTCAATATAAATGGTATTCCAATTAAAAACCGGATGAGTTTTCACAAAAAATCAAATTAATGCTCTAAATGTGGTGATTCCAAAATAAGGTAAAATAAAAAACCCTAAAAAAAAAAAATAAAAAAATTATAAATTGTCGAAATCAAGATTAATGCTCTAAATGTGGTGATTCCAAAATAAGGTCTAAAATCGTCTAGGACGACTAGAAACGCCTAAAAATGAAAAAATAAAAAAAAAATGAAAAAAATTTTAAATTGTCGAAATCATAATTATTTTGAAGTAGAGTCAATATAAATGGTATTCCAATTAAAAACCGGTTGAGTTTGCACAGAGAAAATCAAGTTTAATGCTCTTAATGTGGTGATTCCAAAATAAGGTCTAAAATCGTCTAGGACGACTAGAAACGCCTAAAAATGAAAAAAATAAAAAAAGTTGAAAAAAAATTTTAAATTGTCGAAATCAAGATTTATGCTCTAAATGTGGTGATTCCAAAATAAGGTCTAAAATCGTCTAGGATGACTAGAGACGCCTAAAAATGAAAAAAATAAAATAAGTTAAAAAAAAATTATAAATTGTCCAAATCATTATTATTTTGAAGTAGAGTCAATATAAATGGTATTCCAATTAAAAACCGGTTGAGTTTTCACAGAGAAAATCAAGATTAATGTTCTAAATGTGGTGATTCCAAAATAAGGTCTAAAATCGTCTAGGACGACTAGAAACGCCTAAAAATGAAAAAAATAAAAAAAGTTGAAAAAAAATTTTAAATTGTCGAAATCAAGATTTATGCTCTAAATGTGGTGATTCCAAAATAAGGTCTAAAATCGTCTAGGATGACTAGAGACGCCTAAAAATGAAAAAATAAAATAAGTTAAAAAAAAATTTTAAATTGTCGAAATCATAATTATTTTGAAGTAGAGTCAATATAAATGGTATTCCAATTAAAAACCGGTTGAGTTTTCACAGAAAAAGTCAAGATTAATGCTCTAAATGTGGTGATTCCAAAAATAAGGTGTAAAATCGTTTAGGACGACTAGAAACGCCTAAAAACGAAAAAATAAATAAAGTTGAAAAAAATTATAAATTGTCCAAATCATAATTATTTTGAAGTAGAGTCAATATAAATGGTATTTCAATTAAAAATCGGTTGAGTTTTCACAGAGAAAATCAAGATTAATGCTCTAAATGTGGTGATTCCAAAATAAGGTCCAAAATCGTCTAGGACGACTAGAAACGCATAAAAATGAAAAATATAAAAAGTTAAAAAAAAATTTTAAATTGTCGAAATCATAATTATTTTGAAGTAGAGTCAATACAAATGGTATTTCAATTAAAAACCGGTTGAGTTTTCACAGAGAAAATCAAGATTAATGCTCTTAGTGTGGTGATTCCAAATTAATGCCTAAAATCGTCTAGGACGCCTAGAAACGCCTAAAAATGAAAAAACAAAAAAAAGCTGAAAAAAATTTTAAATTGTCGAAATCATAGTTATTTTGAAGTAGAGTCAATATAAATGGTATTTCAATTAAAAATCGGTTGAGTTTTCAAAAAGATAATCAAAATTAATGCTCTTTATGTGGTGATTCCAAAATAAGGTCCAAAATCGTCTAGGACGACTAGAAACGCCTAAAAATGAAAAAAATAAAAAAGGTGAAAAAAAATTTTAAATTGTCGAAATCATAATTATTTTGAAGTAGAGTCAATATAAATGGTATTTCAATTAAAAACCGGTTGAGTTTTCACAGAGAAAATCAAGATTAATGCTCTTAATGTGGTGATTCCAAAATAAGGTCTAAAATCGTCTAGGACGACTAGAAACGCCTAAAAATGAAAAAACAAAAAAAAGGTGAAAAAAAATTTTAAATTGTCGAAATCATAATTATTTTGAAGTAGAGTCAATATAAATGGTATTTCAATTAAAAACGGTTGAGTTTTCACAAAGAAAATCAAGATTAATGCTCTAAATGTGGTGATTCCAAAATAAGGTCTAAAATCGTCTAGGACGACTAGAAACGCCTAAAAATGAAAAAATAAAAAAAAGTTGAAAAAAATTTTAAATTGTCGAAATCATAATTATTTTGAAGTAGAGTCAATATAAATGGTATTTCAATTAAAAACCGGTTGAGTTTTCACAGAGAAAATCAAGATTAATGCTCTAAATGTGGTGATTCCAAAATAAGGTCTAAAATCGTCTAGGACGACTAGAAACGCCTAAAAATGAAAAAAAATAAAAAAAGTTGAAAAAAAATTTTAAATTGTCGAAATCAAGATTTATGCTCTAAATGTGGTGATTCCAAAATAAGGTCTAAAATCGTCTAGGATGACTAGAAACGCCTAAAAATGAAAAAATAAAATAAGTTAAAAAAAAAATTATAAATTGTCCAAATCATTATTATTTTGAAGAAGAGTCAATATAAATGGTATATCAATTAAAAACCGGTTGAGTTTTCACAGAGAAAATCAAGATTAATGCTCTAAATGTGGTGATTCCAAAATAAGGTCTAAAATCGTCTAGGACGACTAGAAACGCCTAAAAATGAAAAAAATAAAAAAAGTTGAAAAAAATTTTAAATTGTCGAAATCAAGATTTATGCTCTAAATGTGGTGATTCCAAAATAAGGTCTAAAATCGTCTAGGTCGACTAGAAACGCCTATAAATGAAAAAAATAAAAAAAGTTGAAAAAAAATTTTAAATTGTCGAAATCAAGATTTATGCTCTTAATGTGGTGATTCCAAAATAAGGTCTAAATTCGTCTAGGACGACTAGAAACGCCTAAAAATGAAAAAAATAAAAAAAAAATGGAAAAAAATTTTAAATTGTCGAAATCATAATTATTTTGAAGTAGAGTCAATATAAATGGTATTCCAATTAAAAACCGGATGAGTTTTCACAGAAAAAGTCAAGATTAATGCTCTAAATGTGGTGATTCCAAAATAAGGTGTAAAATCGTTTAGGACGACTAGAAACGCCTAAAAACGAAAAAAAAAAAATAAAGTTGAAAAAAAAATTATAAATTGTCCAAATCATAATTATTTTGAAGTAGAGTCAATATAAATGGTATTCCAATTAAAAACCGGTTGAGTTTGCACAGAGAAAATCAAGTTTAATGCTCTTAATGTGGTGATTCAAAAATAAGGTCTAAAATCGTCTAGGACGACTAGAAACGCCTAAAAATGAAAAAAATAAAAAAAGTTGAAAAAAAATTTTAAATTGTCGAAATCAAGATTTATGCTCTAAATGTGGTGATTCCAAAATAAGGTCTAAAATCGTCGAGGATGACTAGAGACGCCTAAAAATGAAAAAAATAAAATAAGTTAAAAAAAAATTATAAATTGTCCAAATCATTATTATTTTGAAGTAGAGTCAATATAAATGGTATTCCAATTAAAAACCGGTTGAGTTTTCACAGAGAAAATCAAGATTAATGCTCTAAATGTGGTGATTCCAAAATAAGGTCTAAAATCGTCTAGGACGACTAGAAACGCCTAAAAATGAAAAAAATAAAAAAAGTTGAAAAAAAATTTTAAATTGTCGAAATCAAGATTTATGCTCTAAATGTGGTGATTCCAAAATAAGGTCTAAAATCGTCTAGGATGACTAGAAACGCCTAAAAATGAAAAAAATAAAAAAAGTTGAAAAAAAAATTTTAAATTGTCGAAATCATAATTATTTTGAAGTAGAGTCAATATAAATGGTATTCCAATTAAAAACCGGTTGAGTTTTCACAGAAAAAGTCAAGATTAATGCTCTAAATGTGGTGATTCCAAAATAAGGTGTAAAATCGTTTAGGACGACTAGAAACGCCTAAAAACGAAAAATAAAAATAAAGTTGAAAAAAAATTATAAATTGTCCAAATCATAATTATTTTGAAGTAGAGTCAATATAAATGGTATTTCAATTAAAAATCGGTTGAGTTTTCACAGAGAAAATCAAGATTAATGCTCTTAATGTGGTGATTCCAAAATAAGGTCCAAAATCGTCTAGGACGACTAGAAACGCATAAAAATGAAAAATATAAAAAGTTAAAAAAAAAATTTTAAATTGTCGAAATCATAATTATTTTGAAGTAGAGTCAATACAAATGGTATTTCAATTAAAAACCGGTTGAGTTTTCACAGAGAAAATCAAGATTAATGCTCTTAGTGTGGTGATTCCAAATTAAGGCCTAAAATCGTCTAGGACGACTAGAAACGCCTAAAAATGAAAAAATAAAAAAAGCTGAAAAAAATTTTAAATTGTCGAAATCATAATTATTTTGAAGTAGAGTCAATATAAATGGTATTTCAATTAAAAATCGGTTGAGTTTTCAAAAAGATAATCAAGATTAATGCTCTTTATGTGGTGATTCCAAAATAAGGTCCAAAATCGTCTAGGACGACTAGAAACGCCTAAAAATGAAAAAAAAAAAAAAGGTGAAAAAAATTTTAAATTGTCGAAATCATAATTATTATGAAGAAGAGTCAATATAAATGGTATATCAATTAAAAACCGGTTGAGTTTTCACAGAGAAAATCAAGATTAATGCTCTTAATGTGGTGATTCCAAAATAAGGTCTAAAATCGTCTAGGACGACTAGAAACGCCTAAAAATGAAAAAAATAAAAAAAGTTGAAAAAAATTTTTAAATTGTCGAAATCAAGATTTATGCTCTAAATGTGGTGATTCCAAAATAAGGTCTAAAATCGTCTAGGATGACTAGAAACGCCTAAAAATGAAAAAAATAAAATAAGTTAAAAAAAAATTATAAATTGTCCAAATCATTATTATTTTGAAGTAGAGTCAATTTAAATGGTATTTCAATTAAAAATGGTTGAGTTTTCACAGAGAAAATCAAGATTAATGCTCTAAATGTGGTGATTCCAAAATAAGGTCTAAAATCGTCTAGGACGACTAGAAACGCCTAAAAATGAAAAAAATAAAAAAAGTTAAAAAAAATTATAAATTGTCCAAATCATAATTATTTTGAAGTAGAGTCAATATAAATGGTATTCCAATTAAAAACTTTTTTTTTAAAAAAAATAAATTATTCTCTAAATGTGGTGATTCCAAAATAAGGTCTAAAATCGTCTAGGACGACTAGAAACGCCTAAAAATGAAAAAAATAAAAAAAAGTTGAAAAAAAATTTTAAATTGTCGAAATCAAGATTTATGCTCTTAATGTGGTGATTCCAAAATAAGGTCTAAATTCGTCTAGGACGACTAGAAACGCCTAAAAATGAAAAAAATAAAAAAAATTGAAAAAAAATTTTAAATTGTCGAAATCATAATTATTTTGAAGTAGAGTCAATATAAATGGTATTCCAATTAAAAACCGGTTGAGTTTTCACAGAAAAAGTCAAGATTAATGCTCTAAATGTGGTGATTCCAAAATAAGGTGTAAAATCGTTTAGGACGACTAGAAACGCCTAAAAACGAAAAAAATAAATAAAGTTGAAAAAAAATTATAAATTGTCCAAATCATAATTATTTTGAAGTAGAGTCAATATAAATGGTATATCAATGAAAAATGGTTGAGTTTTCACAGAGAAAATCAAGATTAATGCTCTAAATGTGGTGATTCCAAAATAAGGTCTAAAATCGTCTAGGACGACTAGAAACGCCTAAAAATGAAATAATAAAAAAAGTTAAAAAAAAATTATAAATTGTCCAAATCATAATTATTATGAAGTAGAGTGAATATAAATGGTATTCCAATTAAAAACTGGTGATTCCAAAATAAGGTCCAAAATCGTCTAGGACGACTAGAAACGTCTAAAAATGAAAAAATAAAAAAAGTTGAAAAAAAATTTTAAATTGTCGAAATCATAATTATTATGAAGTAGAGTCAATATAAATGGTATATCAATTAAAAACCGGTTGAGTTTGCACAGAGATAATCAAGATTAATGCTCTTAATGTGGTGATTCCAAAATAAGGTCTAAAATCGTCTAGGACGACTAGAAACGCCTAAAAATGAAAAAAATAAAAAAAGTTGAAAAAAAATTTTAAATTGTCGAAATCAAGATTTATGCTTTAAATGTGGTGATTCCAAAATAAGGTCTAAAATCGTCTAGGATGACTAGAAACGCCTAAAAATGAAAAAAAAATAAAATAAGTTAAAAAAAATTATAAATTGTCCAAATCATTATTATTTTGAAGTAGAGTCAATTTAAATGGTATTTCAATTAAAAATGGTTGAGTTTTCACAGAGAAAATCAAGATTAATGCTCTAAATGTGGTGATTCCAAAATAAGGTCTAAAATCGTCTAGGACGACTAGAAACGCCTAAAAATGAAATAATAAAAAAAGTTAAAAAAAAATTATAAATTGTCCAAATTATAATTATTATGAAGTAGAGTGAATATAAATGGTATTCCAATTAAAAACTGGTGATTCCAAAATAAGGTCCAAAATCGTCTAGGACGACTAGAAACGCCTAAAAATGAAAAAAATAAAATAAAAAAGTTGAAAAAAAAATTTTAAAATTGTCAAGAAATCAAGATTTATGCTCTAAATGTGGTGATTCCAAAATAAGGTCTAAAATCGTCTAGGACGACTAGAAACGCCTAAAAAATGAAAAAAAAAAAAAAAAGTTAAAAAAATTATAAATTGTCCAAATCATTATTATTTTGAAGTAGAGTCAATTTAAATGGTATTTCAATTAAAAATGGTTGAGTTTTCACAGAGAAAATCAAGATTAATGCTCTAAATGTGGTGATTCCAAAATAAGGTCTAAAATCGTCTAGGACGACTAGAAACGCCTAAAAATGAAATAATAAAAAAAGTTAAAAAAAAATTATAAATTGTCCAAATTATAATTATTATGAAGTAGAGTGAATATAAATGGTATTCCAATTAAAAACTGGTGATTCCAAAATAAGGTCCAAAATCGTCTAGGACGACTAGAAACGTCTAAAAATGAAATAATAAAAAAAGTTGAAAAAAAATTTTAAATTGTCGAAATCATAATTATTATGAAGTAGAGTCAATATAAATGGTATATCAATTAAAAACCGGTTGAGTTTTCACAGAGAAAATCAAGATTAATGCTCTAAATGTGGTGATTCCAAAATAAGGTCTAAAATCGTCTAGGACGACTAGAAACGCCTAAAAATGACAAAATAAAAAATGTAGAAAAAAAATTTTAAATTGTCGAAATCATAATTATTTTGAAGTAAAGTCAATATAAATGGTATTCCAATTAAAAACCGGTTGAGTTTGCACAGAGATAATCAAGATTAATGCTCTTAATGTGGTGATTCCAAAATAAGGTCTAAAATCGTCTAGGACGACTAGAAACGCCTAAAAATGAAAAAAATAAAAAAAGTTGAAAAAAAATTTTAAATTGTCGAAATCAAGATTTATGCTCTAAATGTGGTGATTCCAAAATAAGGTCTAAAATCGTCTGGGATGACTAGAAACGCCTAAAAATGAAAAAAATAAAATAAGCTAAAAAAAAATTATAAATTGTCCAAATCATTATTATTTTGAAGTAGAGTCAATTTAAATGGTATTTCAATTAAAAATGGTTGAGTTTTCACAGAGAAAATCAAGATTAATGCTCTAAATGTGGTGATTCCAAAATAAGGTCTAAAATCGTCTAGGACGACTAGAAACGCCTAAAAATGAAATAATAAAAAAAGTTAAAAAAAAATTATAAATTGTCCAAATTATAATTATTATGAAGTAGAGTGAATATAAATGGTATTCCAATTAAAAACTGGTGATTCCAAAATAAGGTCCAAAATCGTCTAGGAAGACTAGAAACGCCCAAAAATGAAAAAATAAAATAAGTTAAAAAAAAATTATAAATTGTTCAAATCATTATTATTTTGAAGTAGAGTCAATATAAATGGTATTCCAATTAAAAACAGGTGATTCCAAAATAAGGTCCAAAATCGTCTAGGACGACTAGAAACGCCTAAAAATGAAAAAATAAAAAAAGTTGAAAAAAAATTTTAAATTGTCGAAATCATAATTATTTTGAAGTAGAGTCAATATAAATGGTATTTCAATTAAAAATCGGTTGAGTTTTCACAAAGATAATCAAGATTAATGCTCTTTATGTGGTGATTCCAAAATAAGGTCCAAAATCGTCTAGGACGACTAGAAACGCCTAAAAATGAAAAAAACAAAAAAAGTGAAAAAAATTTTAAATTGTCGAAATCATAATTATTTTGAAGTAGAGTCAATATAAATGGTATTTCAATTAAAAACCGGTTGAGTTTGCACAGAGAAAATCAAGATTAATGCTCTAAATGTGGTGATTCCAAAATAAGGTCTAAAATCGTCTAGGACGACTAGAAACGTCTAAAAATGAAAAAATAAAAAAAGTTGAAAAAAAATTTTAAATTGTCGAAATCATAATTATTATGAAGTAGAGTCAATATAAATGGTATATCAATTAAAAACCGGTGAGTTTTCACAGAGAAAATCAAGATTAATGCTCTAAATGTGGTGATTCCAAAATAAGGTCTAAAATCGTCTAGGACGACTAGAAACGCCTAAAAATGAAAAAAATAAAAAAAGTTGAAAAAAAAAATTTTAAATTGTCGAAATCATAATTATTTTGAAGTAGAGTCAATATAAATGGTATTCCAATTAAAAACTGGTGATTCCAAAATAAGGTCCAAAATCGTCTAGGACGACTAGAAACGTCTAAAAATGAAAAAATAAAAAAAGTTGAAAAAAAAATTTTAAATTGTCGAAATCATAATTATTATGAAGTAGAGTCAATATAAATGGTATATCAATTAAAAACCGGTTGAGTTTTCACAGAGAAAATCAAGATTAATGCTCTAAATGTGGTGATTCCAAAATAAGGTCTAAAATCGTCTAGGACGACTAGAAACGCCTAAAAATGAAATAATAAAAAAAGTTAAAAAAAAATTATAAATTGTCCAAATCATAATTATTATGAAGTAGAGTGAATATAAATGGTATTCCAATTAAAAACTGGTGATTCCAAAATAAGGTCCAAAATCGTCTAGGACGACTAGAAACGTCTAAAAATGAAAAAATAAAAAAAGTTGAAAAAAAAATTTTAAATTGTCGAAATCATAATTATTATGAAGTAGAGTCAATATAAATGGTATTCCAATTAAAAACCGGTTGAGTTTTCACAGAAAAAGTCAAGATTAATGCTCTAAATGTGGCGATTCCAAAATAAGGTGTAAAATCGTTTAGGACGACTAGAAACGTCTAAAAATGAAAAAATAAATAAAGTTGAAAAAAAATTATAAATTGTCCAAATCATAATTATTTTGAAGTAGAGTCAATATAAATGGTATTTCAATTAAAAACCGGTTGAGTTTTCACAGAGAAAATCAAGATTAATGCTCTAAATAAGGTGATTATAAATTAAGGTCCAAAATCGTCTAGGACGACTAGAAACGCCTAAAAATGACAAAATAAAAAAAGTAGAAAAAAAATTATAAATTGTCCAAATTATAATTATTATGAAGTAGAGTGAATATAAATGGTATTCCAATTAAAAACTGGTGATTCCAAAATAAGGTCTAAAATCGTCTAGGACAACTAGAAACGCCTAAAAATGAAAAAATAAAATTAAGTTAAAAAAAATTATAAATTGTCCAAATCATTATTATTTTGAAGTAGAGTCAATATAAATGGTATTCCAATTAAAAACTGGTGATTCCAAAATAAGGTTCAAAATCGTCTAGGACGACTAGAAACGCCTAAAAATGAAAAAAATAAAAAAAGTTGAAAAAAATTTTAAATTGTCGAAATCATAATTATTTTGAAGTAGAGTCAATATAAATGGTATTTCAATTAAAAATCGGTTGAGTTTTCACAAAGATAATCAAGATTAATGCTCTTTATGTGGTGATTCCAAAATAAGGTCCAAAATCGTCTAGGACGACTAGAAACGCCTAAAAATGAAAAAACAAAAAAAGGTGAAAAAAATTTTAAATTGTCGAAATCATAATTATTTTGAAGTAGAGTCAATATAAATGGTATTTCAATTAAAAACCGGTTGAGTTTTTACTGAGAAAATCAAGATTAATGCTCTAAATGTGGTGATTCCAAAATAAAGTCTAAAATCGTCTAGGACGACTAGAAACGTCTAAAAATGAAAAAATAAAAAAAGTTGAAAAAAAATTTTAAATTGTCGAAATCATAATTATTATGAAGTAGAGTCAATATAAATGGTATATCAATTAAAAACCGGTGAGTTTTCACAGAGAAAATCAAGATTATTGCTCTAAATGTGGTGATTCCAAAATAAGGTCTAAAATCGTCTAGGACGACTAGAAACGCCTAAAAATGAAAAAAAAAAAAGTTGAAAAAAAATTTTAAATTGTCGAAATCAAGATTTATGCTCTAAATGTGGGGATTCCAAAATAAGGTCTAAAATCGTCTAGGATGACTAGAAACGCCTAAAAATGAAAAAAATAAAATAAGTTAAAAAAAATTATAAATTGTCCAAATCATTATTATTTTGAAGTAGAGTCAATATAAATGGTATTCCAATTAAAAACTGGTGATTCCAAAATAAGGTCCAAAATCGTCTAGGACGACTAGAAACGTCTAAAAATGAAAAAATAAAAAAAAGTTGAAAAAAAATTTTAAATTGTCGAAATCATAATTATTATGAAGTAGAGTCAATATAAATGGTATATCAATTAAAAACCGGTTGAGTTTTCACAGAGAAAATCAAGATTAATGCTCTAAATGTGGTGATTCCAAAAAAAGGTCTAAAATCGTCTAGGACGACTAGAAACGCCTAAAAATGAAATAATAAAAAAAGTTAAAAAAAAAATTATAAATTGTCCAAATCATAATTATTATGAAGTAGAGTGAATATAAATGGTATTCCAATTAAAAACTGGTGATTCCAAAATAAGGTCCAAAATCGTCAAGGACGACTAGAAACGTCTAAAAATGAAAAAATAAAAAAAGTTGAAAAAAATTTTAAATTGTCGAAATCATAATTATTATGAAGTAGAGTCAATATAAATGGTATTCCAATTAAAAACCGGTTGAGTTTTCACAGAAAAAGTCAAGATTAATGCTCTAAATGTGTCGATTCCAAAATAAGGTGTAAAATCGTTTAGGACGACTAGAAACGCCTAAAAACGAAAAAATAAATAAAGTTGAAAAAAAATTATAAATTGTCCAAATCATAATTATTTTGAAGTAGAGTCAATACAAATGGTATTTCAATTAAAAATGGTTGAGTTTACACAGAGAAAATCAAGATTAATGCTCTTAATATGGTGATTCCAAATTAAGGTCCAAAATCGTCTAGGACGCCTAGAAACGCCTAAAAATTAAAAAACAAAAAAAAGGTGAAAAAAATTTTAAATTGTCGAAATCATAATTATTTTGAAGTAGAGTCAATATAAATGGTATTTCAATTAAAAATGGTTGAGTTTTCACAGAGAAAATCAAGATTAATGCTCTAAATGTGGTGATTCCAAAATAAGGTCTAAAATCGTCTAGGACGACTAGAAACGCCTAAAAATGACAAAATAAAAAATGTAAAAAAAAAAATTTTAAATTTTCGAAATCATAATTATTTTGAAGTAGAGTCAATATAAATGGTATTTCAATTAAAAACCGGTTGAGTTTTCACAAAGAAAATCAAGACTAAAGCTCTAAATGTGGTGATTCCAAAATAAGGTCTAAAATCGTCTAGGACGACTAGAAACGCCTAAAAATGATATAATAAATAAAGTTGAAAAAAAATTTTAAATTGTCGAAATCATAATTATTTTGAAGTAGAGTCAATATAAATGGTATTTCAATTAAAAACCGGTTGAGTTTTCACAGAGAAAATCAAGATTAATGCTCTTAATGTGGTGATTCCAAAATAAGGTCTAAAATCGTCTAGGACGACTGGAAACGCCTAAAAATGACAAAATAAAAAAATTGAACAAAAATTTTAAATTGTCGAAATCATAATTATTTTGAAGTAGAGTCAATATAAATGGTATTCCAATTAAAAACCGGTTGAGTTTTCACAGAGATAAACAAGAATAATGCTCTTAATGTGGTGATTCCAAAATAAGGTCTTAAATCGTCTAGGACGACTAGATACGCCTAAAACTGAAAAAAATAAAAAAAGTTGAAAAAAAATTATAAATTGTCCAAATCATAATTATTTTGAAGTAGAGTCAATATAAATGGTATTCCAATTAAAAACCGGTTGAGTTTTCACAGAGAAAATCAAGACTAATGCTCTCAATGTGGTGATTCCAAAATAAGGTCTAAAATCGTCTAGGACGACTAGAAACGGCTAAAAATGAAAAAATAAAAAAAGTTGAAAAAAAATTATAAATTGTCCAAATCATAATTATTTTGAAGTAGAGTCAATATAAATGGTATTCCAATTAAAAACCGGTTGAGTTTTCACAGAGAAAATCAAGATTAATGCTCTAAATGTGGTGATTCCAAAATAAGGTCTAAAATCGTCTAGGACGACTAGAAACGCCTAAAAATGAAATAATAAAAAAAACTTGAAAAAAATTTTACATTGTCGAAATCAAGATTAATGCTCTAAATGTGGTGATTTCAAAATAAGGTCAAAAATCGTCTAGGACGACTAGAAACGCCTAAAAATGAAAAAATAAAAAAAGTTGAAAAAAATTATAAATTGTCGAAATCATAATTATTTTGAAGTAGAGTCAATATAAATGGTATTCCAATTAAAAACCGGTTGAGTTTTCACAGAGAAAATCAAGATTAATGCTCTAAATGTGGTGATTCCAAAATAAAGTCTAAAATCGTCTAGGACGACTAGAAACGTCTAAAAATGAAAAAATAAAAAAAGTTAAAAAAAAATTTTAAATTGTCGAAATCATAATTATTATGAAGTAGAGTCAATATAAATGGTATATCAATTAAAAACCGGTGAGTTTTCACAGAGAAAATCAAGATTATTGCTCTAAATGTGGTGATTCCAAAATAAGGTCTAAAATCGTCTAGGACGACTAGAAACGCCTAAAAATGAAAAAAATAAAAAAAGTTGAAAAAAAATTTTAAATTGTCGAAATCAAGATTTATGCTCTAAATGTGGGGATTCCAAAATAAGGTCTAAAATCGTCTAGGATGACTAGAAACGCCTAAAAATGAAAAAAATAAAATAAGTTAAAAAAAATTATAAATTGTCCAAATCATTATTATTTTGAAGTAGAGTCAATATAAATGGTATTCCAATTAAAAACTGGTGATTCTAAAATAAGGTCCAAAATCGTCTAGGACGACTAGAAACGTCTAAAAATGAAAAAATAAAAAATATAAAAAAAATTTTAAATTGTCGAAATCATAATTATTATGAAGTAGAGTCAATATAAATGGTATATCAATTAAAAACCGGTTGAGTTTTCACAGAGAAAATCAAGATTAATGCTCTAAATGTGGTGATTCCAAAATAAGGTCTAAAATCGTCTAGGACGACTAGAAACGCCTAAAAATGAAATAATAAAAAAAGTTAAAAAAAAATTATAAATTGTCCAAATCATAATTATTATGAAGTAGAGTGAATATAAATGGTATTCCAATTAAAAACTGGTGATTCCAAAATAAGGTCCAAAATCGTCAAGGACGACTAGAAACGTCTAAAAATGAAAAAATAAAAAAAGTTGAAAAAAAATTTTAAATTGTCGAAATCATAATTATTATGAAGTAGAGTCAATATAAATGGTATTCCAATTAAAAACCGGTTGAGTTTTCACAGAAAAAGTCAAGATTAATGCTCTAAATGTGGCGATTCCAAAATAAGGTGTAAAATCGTTTAGGACGACTAGAAACGCCTAAAAACGAAAAAATAAATAAAGTTGAAAAAAAATTATAAATTGTCCAAATCATAATTATTTTGAAGTAGAGTCAATACAAATGGTATTTCAATTAAAAATGGTTGAGTTTACACAGAGAAAATCAAGATTAATGCTCTTAATATGGTGATTCCAAATTAAGGTCCAAAATAGTCTAGGACGCCTAGAAACGCCTAAAAATTAAAAAACATAAAAAAAGGTGAAAAAAATTTTAAATTGTCGAAATCATAATTATTTTGAAGTAGAGTCAATATAAATGGTATTTCAATTAAAAATGGTTGAGTTTTCACAGAGAAAATCAAGATTAATGCTCTAAATGTGGTGATTCCAAAATAAGGTCTAAAATCGTCTAGGACGACTAGAAACGCCTAAAAATGACAAAATAAAAAATGTAAAAAAAAAATTTTAAATTTTCGAAATCATAATTATTTTGAAGTAGAGTCAATATAAATGGTATTTCAATTAAAAACCGGTTGAGTTTTCACAAAGAAAATCAAGATTAAAGCTCTAAATGTGGTGATTCCAAAATAAGGTCTAAAATCGTCTAGGACGACTAGAAACGCCTAAAAATGATATAATAAATAAAGTTGAAAAAAAATTTTAAATTGTCGAAATCATAATTATTTTGAAGTAGAGTAAATATAAATGGTATTCCAATTAAAAACCGGTTGAGTTTTCACAGAGATAATCAAGAATAATGCTCTTAATGTGGTGATTCCAAAATAAGGTCTTAAATCGTCTAGGACGACTAGATACGCCTAAAACTGAAAAAATAAAAAAAGTTGAAAAAAAATTATAAATTGTCCAAATCATAATTATTTTGAAGTAGAGTCAATATAAATGGTATTCCAATTAAAAACCGGTTGAGTTTTCACAGAGAAAATCAAGACTAATGCTCTAAATGTGGTGATTCCAAAATAAGGTCTAAAATCGTCTAGGACGACTAGAAACGGCTAAAAATGAAAAAATAAAAAAAAATAAAAAAAAAATTATAAATTGTCCAAATCATAATTATTTTGAAGTAGAGTCAATATAAATGGTATTCCAATTAAAAACCGGTTGAGTTTTCACAGAGAAAATCAAGATTAATGCTCTAAATGTGGTGATTCCAAAATAAGGTCTAAAATCGTCTAGGACGACTACAAACGCCTAAAAATGAAATAATAAAAAAACTTGAAAAAAAATTTTACTTTGTCGAAATCAAGATTAATGCTCTAAATGTGGTGATTTCAAAATAAGGTCAAAAATCGTCTAGGACGACTAGAAACGCCTAAAAATGAAAAAAATAAAAAAAAGTTGAAAAAAATTATAAATTGTCGAAATCATAATTATTTTGAAGTAGAGTCAATATAAATGGTATTCCAATTAAAAACCGGTTGAGTTTTCACAGAGAAAATCAAGATTAATGCTCTAAATGTGGTGATTCCAAAAATAGGTCTAAAATCGTCTAGGACGACTAGAAACGCCTAAAAATGAAAAAATAAAAAAAGTTGAAAAAAAATTTTAAATTGTCGAAATCAAGATTAATGCTCTAAATGTGGTGATTCCAAAATAAGGTCCAAAATCGTCTAGGACGCCTTGAAACGCATAAAAATTAATAAATAAAAAAAAGTTGAAAAAAAATTTTAAATTGTCGAAATCATAATTATTTTGAAGTAGAGTCAATATAAATGGTATTTCAATTAAAAACCGGTTGAGTTTTCACAGAGAAAATCAAGATTAATGCTCTAAATAAGGTGATTATAAATTAAGGTCCAAAATCGTCTAGGACGACTAGAAACGCCTAAAAATGACAAAATAAAAAAAGTAGAAAAAAAATTTTAAATTGTCGAAATCATAATTATTTTGGAAGTAAAGTCAATATAAATGGTATTCCAATTAAAAACCGGTTGAGTTTTCACAGAGATAATCAAGATTAATGCTCTTAATGTGGTGATTCCAAAATAAGGTCTAAAATCGTCTAGGACGACTAGAAACGCCTAAAAATGAAAAAATAAAAAAAGTTGAAAAAAAATTATAAATTGTCCAAATCATAATTATTTTGAAGTAGAGTCAATATAAATGGTATTTCAATTAAAAACCGGTTGAGTTTTCACAGAGAAAATCAAGATTAATGCTCTAAATATGGTGATTCCAAATTAAGGTCCAAAATCGTCTAGGACGCCTAGAAACGCCTAAAAATGAAAAAACAAAAAAAAGGTGAAAAAAATTTTAAATTGTCGAAATCATAATTATTTTGAAGTAGAGTCAATATAAATGGTATTCCAATTAAAAACCGGTTGAGTTTTCACAGAGAAAATCAAGATTAATGCTCTAAATGTGGTGATTCCAAAATAAGGTCCAAAATCGTCTAGGACGCCTAGAAACGTCTAAAAATGAAAAAATAAAAAAAGTTGAAAAAAAATTATAAATTGTCCAAATCATAATTATTTTGAAGTAGAGTCAATATAAATGGTATTCCAATTAAAAACCGGTTGAGTTTTCACAGAGAAAATCAAGATTAATGCTCTTAAAGTGGTGATTCCAAAATAAGGTCTAAAATCGTCTAGGACGACTAGAAACGCCTAAAAATGAAAAAATAAAAAAAGTTGAAAAAAAATTATAAATTGTCCAAATCATAATTATTTTGAAGTAGAGTCAATATAAATGGTATTCCAATTAAAAACCGGTTGAGTTTTCACAGAGAAAATCAAGATTAATGCTCTAAATGTGGTGATTCCAAAATAAGGTCCAAAATCGTCTAGGACGCCTAGAAACGTCTAAAAATGAAAAAATAAAAAAAGTTGAAAAAAAATTTTAAATTGTCGAAATCATAATTATTTTGAAGTAGAGTCAATATAAATGGTATTCCAATTAAAAACCGGTTGAGTTTTAACAGAGAAAATCAAGATTAATGCTCTTAATGTGGTGATTCCAAAATAAGGTCCAAAATCGTCTAGGACGACTAGAAACGCCTAAAAATAAAAAAAAATAAAAAAAGTTGAAAAAAATTAGAAATTGTCCAAATCATAATTATTTTGAAGTAGAGTCAAGATTAATGCTCTAAATGTGGTGATTCCAAAATAAGGTACAAAATCGTCTAGGACGCCTAGAAACGCCTAAAAATGAACAAATAAAAAAAATTGAAAAAAAATTATTAATTGTCCAAATCATAATTATTTTGAAGTAGAGACAATATAAATATTATTCCAATTAAAAACCGGTTGAGTTTTCACAGAGAAAATCAAGACTAATGCCCTTAATGTGGTGATTCCAAAATAAGGTCTAAAATCGTCTAGGACGACTAGAAACGCCTAAAAATGAAAAAATAAAAAAAGTTAAAAAAAAATTATAAATATTCCAAATCATAATTATTTTGAAGTAGAGTCAATATAAATGGTATTCCAATTAAAACCCGGTTGAATTTTCACAGAGAAAATCAAGATTAATGCTCTTAATATGGTGATTCCACATTAAGGTCCAAAATCGTCTAGGACGCCTAGAAACGCCTAAAAATGAAAAAACAAAAAAAAGGTGAAAAAAATTTTAAATTGTCGCAATCATAATTATTTTGAAGTAGAGTCAATATAAATGGTATTTCAATTAAAAATGGTTGAATTTTCACAGAGAAAATCAAGATTAATGCTCTAAATGTGGTGATTCAAAAATAAGGTCCAAAATCGTCTAGGACGCCTTAAAACGCATAAAAATGAAAAAATAAAAAAAGTTGAAAAAAAATTATAAATTGTCCAAATCATAATTATTTTGAAGTAGAGTCAATATAAATGGTATTTCAATTAAAAACCGGTTGAGTTTTCACAGAGAAAATCAAGATTAATGCTCTAAATAAGGTGATTATAAATTAAGGTCCAAAATCGTCTAGGACGACTAGAAACGCCTAAAAATTACAAAATAAAAAAAGTAGAAAAAAATTTTAAATTGTCGAAATCATAATTATTTTGAAGTAAAGTCAATATAATTGGTATTCCAATTAAAAACCGGTTGAGTTTTCACAGAGATAATCAAGATTAATGCTCTTAATGTGGTGATTCCAAAATAAGGTCCAAAATCGTCTAGGACGACTAGAAACGCCTAAAAATGAAAAAATAAAAAAAGTTGAATAAAAATTATAAATTGTCCAAATCATAATTATTTTGAAGTAGAGTCAATATAAATGGTATTTCAATTAAAAACCGGTTGAGTTTTCACAGAGAAAATCAAGATTAATGCTCTAAATATGGTGATTCCAAATAAAGGTCCAAAATCGTCTAGGACGCCTAGAAACGCCTAAAAATGAAAAAACAAAAAAAAGGTGCAAAAAATTTTAAATTGTCGAAATCATAATTATTTTGAAGTAGAGTCAATATAAATGGTATTTCAATTAAAAATGGTTGAGTTTTCACAGAGAAAATCAAGATTAATGCTCTAAATGTGGTGATTCCAAAATAAGGTCTAAAATCGTCTAGGACGACTAGAAACGCCTAAAAATGACAAAATAAAAAAAGTTGAAAAAAAATTATAAATTGTCCAAATCATAATTATTTTGAAGTAGAGTCAATATAAATGGTATTCCAATTAAAAACCGGTTGAGTTTTCACCGAAAAAATCAAGATTAATGCTCTTAATGTGGTGATTCCAAAATAAGGTCCAAAATCGTCTAGGACGACTAGAAACGCCTAAAAATGAAAAAATAAAAAAAGTTGAAAAAAAATTATAAATTGTCCAAATCATAATTATTTTGAAGTAGAGTCAATATAAATGGTATTCCAATTAAAAACCGGTTGAGTTTTCACAGAGAAAATCAAGATTAATGCTCTAAATGTGGTGATTCCAAAATAAGGTCCAAAATCGTCTAGGACGCCTAGAAACGCCTAAAAATGAAAAAATAAAAAAAGTTGAAAAAAAATTTTAAATTGTCGAAATCATAATTATTTTGAAGTAGAGTCAATATAAATGGTATTCCAATTAAAAACTGGTTGAGTTTTAACAGAGAAAATCAAGATTAATGCTCTAAATAAGGTGATTATAAATTAAGGTCCAAAATCGTCTAGGACGACTAGAAACGCCTAAAAATTACAAAATAAAAAAAGTAGAAAAAAAATTTTAAATTGTCGAAATCATAATTATTTTGAAGTAAAGTCAATATAATTGGTATTCCAATTAAAAACCGGTTGAGTTTTCACAGAGATAATATAGATTAATGCTCTTAATGTGGTGATTCCAAAATAAAGTCCAAAATCGTCTAGGAAGACTAGAAACGCCTAAAAATGAAAAAATAAAAAAAGTTGAATAAAAATTATAAATTGTCCAAATCATAATTATTTTGAAGTAGAGTCAATATAAATGGTATTTCAATTAAAAACCGGTTGAGTTTTCACAGAGAAAATCAAGATTAATGCTCTAAATATGGTGATTCCAAATAAAGGTCCAAAATCGTCTAGGACGCCTAAAAAAAGTCGAAATCATAATTATTTTGAAGTAGAGTTAATATAAATGGTATTCCAATTAAAAACCGGTTGAGTTTTAACAGAGAAAATCAAGATTAATGCTCTTAATGTGGTGATTCCAAAATAAGGTCCAAAATCGTCTAGGACGACTAGAAACGCCTAAAAATGAAAAAATAAAAAAAGTTGAAAAAAAATTAGAAATTGTCCAAATCATAATTATTTTGAAGTAGAGTCAAGATTAATGCTCTAAATGTGGTGATTCCAAAATAAGGTACAAAATCGTCTAGGACGCCTAGAAACGCCTAAAAATGAAAAAATAAAATAAGTTGAAAAAAAATTATAAATTGTCCAAATCATAATTATTTTGAAGTAGAGACAATATAAATATTATTGCAATTAAAAACCGGTTGAGTTTTCACAGAGAAAATCAAGACTAATGCTCTAAATGTGGTGATTCCAAAATAATGTCTAAAATCGTCTAGGACGACTAGAAACGCCTAAAAATGAAAAAAATTAAAAAGTTAAAAAAAATTATAAATTTTCCAAATCATAATTATTTTGAAGTAGAGTCAATGTAAATGGTATTCCAATTAAAAACCGGTTGAGTTTTCACAGAGAAAATCAAGTTTAATGCTCCTTATGTGGTGATTCCAAAATAAGGTCCAAAATCGTCTAAGACGACTAGATACGCCTAAAAATAAAAAACAAAAAAAAGGTGAAAAAAATTTTAAATTGTCGAAATCATAATTATTTTGAAGTAGAGTCAATATAAATGGTATTCCAATTAAAAACCGGTCAAGAATAATGCTCTAAATGTGGTGATTCCAAAATAAGGTCCAAAATCGTCTAGGACGCCTAGAAACGCCTAAAAATGAAAAAATAAAAAAAGTTGAAAAAAAATTATAAATTGTCCAAATCATAATTATTTTGAAGTAGAGACAATATAAATATTATTCCAATTAAAAACCGGTTGAGTTTTCACAGAGAAAATCAAGATTAATGCTCTAAATGTTGTGATTCCAAAATAAGGTCCAAAATCGTCTAGGACGACTAGAAACGCCTAAAAATGACAAAATAAAAAAGTTAAAAAAAAATTATAAATTGTCGAAATCATAATTATTTTGAAGTAGAGTCAATATAAATGGTATTCCAATTAAAAACCGGTTGAGTTTTCACAGAGATAATCAAGATTAATGCTCTAAATAAGGTGAATATAAATTAAGGTCCAAAATCGTCTAGGACGACTAGAAACGCCTAAAAATTACAAAATAAAAAAAGTAGAAAAAAAATTTTAAATTGTCGAAATCATAATTATTTTGAAGTAGAGTCAATATAATTGGTATTCCAATTAAAAACCGGTTGAGTTTTCACAGAGAAAATCAAGTTTAATGCTCCTTATGTGGTGATTCCAAATATGGTCCAAAATCGTCTAAGACGACTAGATACGCCTAAAAATAAAAAAAAAAAAAAAGGTGAAAAAAAATTTTAAATTGTCGAAATCAAGATTAATGCTCTAAATGTGGTGATTCCAAAATAAGGTCTAAAATCGTCTAGGACGACTAGAAACGCCTAAAAATGAACAAATAAAAAAAGTTGAAAAAAAATTTGAAATTGTCGAAATCATAATTATTATGAAGTAGAGTCAATATAAATGGTATTTCAATTAAAAACCGGTTGAGTTTTCACAGAGAAAATCAAGATTTATGCTCTAAATGCGGTGATTCCAAAATAAGGTCTAAAATCGTCTAGGACTATTAGAAACGCCTAGAAATGAAAAAAATAAAAAAAAGTTGAAAAAAAATTTTTTTAAATTGTCGAAATCAAGATTAATGCTCTAAATGTGGTGATTCCAAAATAAGGTCTAAAATCGTCTAGGACGACTAAAAACGCCTAAAAATGAAAAAATTAAAAAAGTTAAAAAAAATTATAAATTTTCCAAATCATAATTATTTTGAAGTAGAGTCAATATAAATGGTATTCCAATTAAAAACCGGTTGAGTTTTCACAGAGATAATCAAGA
This sequence comes from Drosophila dunni, assembly GCA_018152125.1. Lineage (NCBI taxonomy): Eukaryota > Metazoa > Arthropoda > Insecta > Diptera > Drosophilidae > Drosophila > Drosophila dunni. Next base: position 35,848 of record JAECXC010004129.1, on the reverse strand, counting down.
TTAATGCTCTTAATGTGGTGATTTCAAAATAAGGTCTAAAATCGTCTAGGACGCCTTGAAACGCCTAAAAATGAAAAAATAAAAAAAGTTAAAAAAAAAAAATTTGAAATTGTCGAAATCATAATTATTTTGAAAAAACAAAAAAAATGTAAAAAAAACTTTAAATTGTCGAAATCAAGATTAATGCTCTAAATGTGGTGATTCCAAAATGAGGTCTAAAATCGTCTAGGACGACTAGAAACGCCTAAAAATGAAAAAATAAAAAAAAGTTGAAAAAAAAATTATAAATTGTCCAAATCATAATTATTTTGAAGTAGAGTCAAGATTAATGCTCTAAATGTGGTGATTCCAAAATAAGGTACAAAATCGTCTAGGACGCCTAGAAACGCCTAAAAATGAACAAATAAAAAAAGTTGAAAAAAAATTATAAATTGTCCAAATCATAATTATTTTGAAGTAGAAACAATATAAATATTATTCCAATTAAAAACCGGTTGAGTTTTCACAGAGAAAATCAAGACTAATGCTCTTAATGTGGTGATTCCAAAATAAGGTCTAAAATCGTCTAGGACGACTAGAAACGCCTAAAAATGAAAAAATAAAAAAAGTTAAAAAAAATTATAAATTTTCCAAATCATAATTTTTTTGAAGTAGAGTTAATATAAATGGTATTCCAATTAAAAACCGGTTGAGTTTTCACAGAAAAAATCAAGTTTAATGCTCTTAATGTGGTGATTCCAAATAAGGTCCAAAATCGTCTAGGACGACTAGATACGCCTAAAAATAAAAAACAAAAAAAAGGTGAAAAAAAATTTTAAATTGTCGAAATCATTATTATTTTAAAGTAGAGTCAATATAAATGGTATTCAAATTAAAAACCGGTTGAGTTTTCACAGAGAAAATCAAGATTAATGTGGTGATTCCAAAATAAGGTCTAAAATCGTCTAGGACGACTAGAAACGCCTAAAAATGAAAAAAAAAAAAAGTTGAAAAAAAATTTTAAATTGTCGAAATCATAATTATTTTGAAAAAACAAAAATAATGTGAAAAAAATTTTAAATTGTCGAACTCAAGAATAATGCTCTAAATGTGGTGATTCCAAAATGAGGTCTAAAATCGTCTAGGACGACGAGAAACGCCTAAAAATGAAAAAAAATAAAAAAAGTTGAAAAAAAATTTTAAATTGTCGAAATCATAATTATTACGAAGTAGAGTCAATATAAATGGTATTTCAATTAAAAACCGGTTGAGTTTTCACAAAGAAAATCAAGATTAATGCTCTAAATGTGGTGATTCCAAAATAAGGTCTAAAATCGTCTAGGACGACTAGAAACGCCTAAAAATGAAAAAATAAAAAAAGTTAAAAAAAAATTATAAATTGTCCAAATCATAATTATTTTGAAGTAGAGTCAATATAAATGGTATTTCAATTAAAAATCGGTTGAGTTTTCACAGACAAAATCAAGATTAATGCTCTAAATGTGGTGATTCCAAAATAAGGTCTAAAATCGTCTAGGACGACTAGAAACGCCTAAAAATGAAAAAAATAAAAAAAGTTGAAAAAAAATTTTAAATTGTCGAAATCGAGATTAATGCTCTAAATGTGGTGTTTCCAAAATAAGGTCTAAAATCGTCTAGGACGACTAAAAACGCCTAAAAATGAAAAAAAATAAAAAAAGTTGAAAAAAAATTATAAATTGTTCAAATCATAATTATTTTGAAGTAGAGTCAATATAAATGGTATTCCAATTAAAAACCGGTTGAGTTTTCACAGAAAAAGTCAAGATTAATGCTCTAAATGTGGTGATTCCAAAATAAGGTGTAAAATCGTTTAGGACGACTAGAAACGCCCAAAAATGAAAAAATAAAAAAAAGTTGAAAAAAAATTTTAAATTGTCGAAATCATAATTATTTTGAAGTAGAGTCAATATAAATGGTATTCCAATTAAAAATCGGTTGAGTTTTCACAGAGATAATCAAGATTAATGCTCTTTATGTGGTGATTCCAAAATAAGGTCCAAAATCGTCTAGGACGACTAGAAACGCCTAAAAATGAAAAAACAAAAAAAGGTGAAACAAATTTGAAATTGTCGAAATCATAATTATTTTGAAGTAGAGTCAATATAAATGGTATTTCAATTAAAAATCGGTTGAGTTTTCACAGACGAAATCAAGATTAATGCTCTTAATGTGGTGATTCCAAAATAAGGTCTAAAATCGTCTAGGACGACTAGAAACGCCTAAAAATGAAAAAAAAAAAAAAAGTTGAAAAAAAATTTTAAATTGTCGAAATCGAGATTAATGCTCTAAATGTGGTGTTTCCAAAATAAGGTCTAAAATCGTCTAGGACGACTAGAAACGCCTAAAAATGAAAAAATAAAAAAAGTTGAAAAAAAATTATAAATTGTTCAAATCATAATTATTTTGAAGCAGAGTCAATATAAATGGTATTCCAATTAAAAATCGGTTGAGTTTTCACAGAGATAATCAAGATTAATGCTCTTTATGTGGTGATTCCAAAATAAGGTCCAAAATCGTCTAGGACGACTAGAAACGCCTAAAAATGAAAAAACAAAAAAAGGTGAAACAAATTTGAAATTGTCGAAATCATAATTATTTTGAAGTAGAGTCAATATAAATGGTATTCCAATTAAAAACCGGTTGAGTTTGCACAGAAAAAATCAAGATTAATGCTCTAAATGTTGTGATTCCAAAATAAGGTCTACAATCGTCTAGGACGACTAGAAACGTCTAAAAATGAAAAAATAAAAAAAGTTAAAAAAAATTTTAAATTGTCGAAATCATAATTATTATAAAGTAGAGTCAATATAAATGGTATTTAAATTAAAATTCGGTTGAGTTTTCACAGAGAAAATCAAGATTAATGCTCTAAATGTGGTGATTCCAAAATAAGGTCTAAAATCGTCTAGGACTACTAGAAACGCCTAAAAATGAAAAAATAAAAAAAGTTGAAAAAAAATTTTAAATTGTCGAAATCAACATTAATGCTCTTAATGTGGTGATTCCAAAATAAGGTCTAAAATCGTCTAGGACGACTAGAAACGTCTTAAAATGAAAAAATAAAAAAAAGTTGAAAAAAAATTTTAAATTGTCGAATCATAATTATTTTGAAGTAGAGTCAATATAAATGGTATTTCAATTAAAAACCGGTTGAGTTTTTACAAAGAAAATCAAGATTATAGCTCTAAATGTGGTGATTCCAAAATAAGGTCCAAAATCGTCTAGGACGCCTTGAAACGCCTAATAATGAAAAAATAAAAAAAGTTGAAAAAAAATTTTTAATTGTCGAAATCATAATTATTTTGAAGTAGAGTCAATATAAATGGTATTTCAATTAAAAACCGGTAGAGTTTTCACAGAGAAAATCAAGATTAATGCTCTAAATGTGGTGATTCCAAAAAAAGGTCCAAAATCGTCTAGGACGCCTAGAAACGCCTAAAAATGAAAAAACAAAAAAAAAGGTGAAAAAAATTTTAAATTGTCGAAATCATAATTATTTTGAAGTAGAGTCAATATAAATGCTATTTCAATTAAAAACCGGTTGAGTTTTCACAGAGAAAATCAAGATTAATGCTCTAAATGTGGCGATTCCAAAATAAGGTCTAAAATCGTCTAGGACGACTAGAAACGCCTAAAAATGACAAAATAAAAATAGAAAAAAATTTTAAATTGTCGAAATCATAATTATTTTGAGGTAAAGTCAATATAAATGGTATTCCAATTAAAAACCGGTTGAGTTTTCACAGAGATAATCAAGATTAATTAAAATTAAAAAACGCCTAAAAATGAAAAAATAAAAAAAAGTTGAAAAAAAATTATAAATTGTCCAAATTATTATAATTATTTTGAAGTAGAGTCAATATAAATGGTATTCCAATTAAAAACCGGTTGAGTTTTCACAGAAAAAATCAAGACTAATGCTCTTAATGTGGTGATTCCAAAATAAGGTCTAAAATCGTCTAGGACGACTAGAAACGCCTAAAAATGAAAAAATAAAAAAAGTTGAAAAAAAATTATAAATTGTCCAAATCATAATTATTTTGAAGTAGAGTCAATATAAATGGTATTCCAATTAAAAACCGGTTGAGTTTTCACAGAGATAATCAAGATTAATCTAAAATTAAGAAACGCCTAAAAATGAAAAAATAAAAAAAAAGTTGAAAAAAATTTATAAATTGTCCAAATCATAATTATTTTGAAGTAGAGTCAATATAAATGGTATTCCAATTAAAAACCGGTTGAGTTTTCACAGAAAAAATCAAGACTAATGCTCTTAATGTGGTGATTCCAAAATAAGGTCTAAAATCGTCTAGGACGACTAGAAACGCCTAAAAATGAAAAAATAAAAAAAGTTGAAAAAAAATTTTAAATTGTCGAATCATAATTATTTTGAAGTAGAGTCAATATAAATGGTATTTCAATTAAAAACCGGTTGAGTTTTTACAAAGAAAATCAAGATTATAGCTCTAAATGTGGTGATTCCAAAATAAGGTCCAAAATCGTCTAGGACGCCTTGAAACGCCTAATAATGAAAAAATAAAAAAAGTTGAAAAAAAAATTTTTAATTGTCGAAATCATAATTATTTTGAAGTAGAGTCAATATAAATGGTATTTCAATTAAAAACCGGTAGAGTTTTCACAGAGAAAATCAAGATTAATGCTCTAAATGTGGTGATTCCAAAAAAAGGTCCAAAATCGTCTAGGACGCCTAGAAACGCCTAAAAATGAAAAAACAAAAAAAAAGGTGAAAAAAATTTTAAATTGTCGAAATCATAATTATTTTGAAGTAGAGTCAATATAAATGGTATTTCAATTAAAAACCGGTTGAGTTTTCACAGAGAAAATCAAGATTAATGCTCTAAATGTGGTGATTCCAAAATAAGGTCTAAAATCGTCTAGGACGACTAGAAACGCCTAAAAATGACAAAATAAAAATAGAAAAAAATTTTAAATTGTCGAAATCATAATTATTTTGAGGTAAAGTCAATATAAATGGTATTCCAATTAAAAACCGGTTGAGTTTTCACAGAGATAATCAAGATTAATTAAAATTAAAAAACGCCTAAAAATGAAAAAATAAAAAAAAGTTGAAAAAAAATTATAAATTGTCCAAATTATTATAATTATTTTGAAGTAGAGTCAATATAAATGGTATTCCAATGAAAAACCGGTTGAGTTTTCACAGAAAAAATCAAGACTAATGCTTTTAATGTGGTGATTCCAAAATAAGGTCTAAAATCGTCTAGGACGACTAGAAACGCCTAAAAATGAAAAAATAAAAAAGTTGAAAAAAAATTATAAATTGTCCAAATCATAATTATTTTGAAGTAGAGTCAATATAAATGGTATTCCAATTAAAAACCGGTTGAGTTTTCACAGAGATAATCAAGATTAATTAAAATTAAGAAACGCCTAAAAATGAAAAAATAAAAAAAGTTGAAAAAAATTATAAATTGTCCAAATCATAATTATTTTGAAGTAGAGTCAATATAAATGGTATTCCAATTAAAAACCGGTTGAGTTTTCACAGAAAAAATCAAGACTAATGCTTTTAATGTGGTGATTCCAAAATAAGGTCTAAAATCGTCTAGGACGACTAGAAACGCCTAAAAATGAAAAAATAAAAAAAGTTGAAAAAAAATTATAAATTGTCCAAATCATAATTATTTTGAAGTAGAGTCAATATATATGGTACTTCAAATAAAAATCGGTTGAGTTTTCTTAGAGAAAATCAAGATTAATGCTCTAAATGTGGTGATTCCAAAATAAGGTCCAAAATCGTCTGGTACGCCTAGGTGAAAAAAATTTTAAGTTGTCGAAATCATAATTATTTTGAAGTAGAGTCAATATAAATGGTATTTCAATTAAAAACCGGTTGAGTTTTCACAGAGATAATCAAGATTAATTAAAATTAAAAAACGCCTAAAAATGAAAAAATAAAAAAAAGTTGAAAAAAATTATAAATTGTCCAAATCATAATTATTTTGAAGTAGAGTCAATATAAATGGTATTCCAATTAAAAACCGGTTGAGTTTTCACAGAAAAAATCAAGACTAATGCTCTAAATGTGGTGATTCCAAAATAAGGTCTAAAATCGTCTAGGACTACTAGAAACGCTTAAAAATTAAAAAATAAAAAAAGTTGAAAAAATTTTAAATTGTCGAAATCAAGATTAATGCTCTAAATGTGGTGATTCCAAAATAAGGTCTTAAATCGTCTAGGACGACTAGAAACGTCTTAAAATGAAATAATAAAAAAAGTTGAAAAAAAATTTTAAATTGTCGAAATCATAATTATTTTGAAGTAGAGTCAATATAAATTGTATTTCAATTAAAAACCGGTTGAGTTTTTACAAAGAAAATCAAGATTATAGCTCTAAATGTGGTGATTCCAAAATAAGGTCCAAAATCGTCTACGACGCCTTGAAACGCCTAAAAATGAAAAAACAAAAAAAAGGTGAAAAAAAATTTTAAATTGTCGAAATCATAATTATTTTGAAGTAGAGTCAATATAAATAGTATTTCAATTAAAAATGGTTGAGTTTTCACAGAGAAAATCAAGATTAATGCTCTAAATGTGGAGATTCCAAAATAAGGTCTAAAATCGTCTAGGACGACTAGAAACGCCTAAAAATGACAAAATAAAAAAAGTAGAAAAAAAATTTGAAATTGTCGAAATCATAATTATTTTGAGGTAAAGTCAATATAAATGGTATTCCAATTAAAAACCGGTTGAGTTTTCACAGAGATAATCAAGATTAATGCTCTTAATGTGGTGATTCCAAAATAAGGTCTAAAATCGTCTAGGAGGACTAGAATCGCCTAAAAATGAAAAAATAAAAAAAGTTGAAAAAAAATTATAAATTGTCGAAATCATAATTATTTTGAAGTAGAGTCAATATAAATGGTATTCCAATTAAAAACCGGTTGAGTTTTCACAGAGAAAATCAAGACTACTGCTCTTAATGTGGTGATTCCAAAATAAGGTCTAAAATCGTCTAGGACGCCTAGAAACGCCTAAAAATGAAAAAAAAAAAAAAAAGGTGAAAAAAAATTTTAAATTGTCGAAATCATAATTATTTTGAAGTAGAGTCAATATAAATGGTATTTCAATTAAAAATGGTTGAGTTTTCACAGAGAAAATCAAGATTAATGCTCTTAATGTGGAGATTCCAAAATAAGGTCTAAAATCGTCTAGGACGACTAGAAACGCCTAAAAATGGCAATATAAAAAAAGTAGAAAAAAAATTTTAAATGGTCGAAATCATAATTATTTTGAGGTAAAGTCAATATAAATGGTATTCCAATTAAAAACCGGTTGAGTTTTCACAGAGATAATCAACATTAATGCTCTTAATGTGGGGATTCCAAAATAAGGTCTAAAATCGTCTAGGACGACTAGAAACGCCTAAAAATGAAAAAATAAAAAAAGTTGAAAAAAAATTATAAATTGTCCAAATCATAATTATTTTGAAGTAGACTCAATATAAATGGTATTCCAATTAAAAACCTGTTGAGTTTTCACAGAGTAAATCAAGACTCATGCTCTTAATGTGGTGATTCCAAAATAAGGTCTAAAATCGTCTAGGACGACTAGAAACGCCTAAAAATGAAAAAAATAAAAAAAGTTGAAAAAAAATTATAAATTGTCGAAATCATAATTATTTTGAAGTAGAGTCAATATAAATGGTATTCCAATTAAAAACCGGTTGAGTTTTCACAGAGAAAATCAAGATTAATGCTCTAAATATGGTGATTCCAAAATAAGGTCTAAAATCGTCTAGGACGACTAGAAACGCCTAAAAATGAAAAAATAAAAAAAGTTTAAAAAAAATTTTAAATTGTCGAAATCATAATTATTTTGAAGTAGAGTCAATATAAATTGTATTTCAATTAAAAATCGGTTGAGTTTTCACAGAGAAAATCAAGATTAATGCTCTAAATGTGGTGATTCCAAAATAAGGTCCAAAATCGTCTAGGACGACTAGAAACGCCTAAAAATGAAAAAATAAAAAAAGTTGAAAAAAACATTTTAAATTGTCGAAATCAAGATTAATGCTCTAAATGTGGTGATTCCAAAATAAGGTTTAAAATCGTCTAGGACGACTAGAAACGCCTAAAAATGAAAAACTAAAAAAAAGTTGAAAAAAATTTTAAATTGTCCAAATCATAATTATTTTGAAGTAGAGTCAATATAAATGGTATTCCAATTAAAAACCGGTTGAGTTTTCACAGAGAAAATCAAGATTAATGCTCTAAATGTGGTGATTCCAAAATAAGGTCCAAAATCGTCTAGGACGCCTTGAAACGCCTAAAAATGAAAAAATAAAAAAAAGTTTGAAAAAAAATTTTAAAGTGTCGAAATCATAATTATTTTGAAGTAGAGTCAATATAAATGGTATTTCAATTAAAAATCGGTTGAGTTTTCACAGAGAAAATCAAGATTAATGCTCTAAATATGGTGATTCCAAATGAAGGTCCAAAATCTTCTAGGACGCCTAGAAACGCCTAAAAAAGAAAAAATAAAAAAAGGTGAAAAAAATTTAAATTGTCGAAATCATAATTATTTTGAAGTAGAGTCAATATAAATGGTATTTCAATTAAAAACCGGTTAAGTTTTCACAAAGAAAATCAAGATTTAAGTTCTAAATGTGGTTATTCCAAATTAAGGTCTAAAATCGTCTAGGACGCTTAGAAACGCCTAAAAATGAAAAAATAAAAAAAGTTGAAAAAAATTTTAAATTGTCGAAATCATAATTATTTTGAAGTAGAGTCAATATAAATGGTATTTCAATTAAAAACCGGTTGAGTTTTCACAGAAAAAATCAAGACTAATGCTCTTAATGTGGTGATTCCAAAATAAGGTCTAAAATCGTTTAGGACGACTAGAAACGCCTAAAAATGAAAAAATAAAAAAAGTTGAAAAAAAATTTTAAATTGTCGAATCATAATTATTTTGAAGTAGAGTCAATATAAATGGTATTTCAAATAAAAACCGGTTGAGTTTTTACAAAGAAAATCAAGATTATAGCTCTAAATGTGGTGATTCCAAAATAAGGTCCAAAATCGTCTAGGACGACAAGAAACGCCTAATAATGAAAAAATAAAAAAAGTTGAAAAAAAATTTTAAATTGTCGAAATCATAATTATTTTGAAGTAGAGTCAATATAAATGGTATTTCAATTAAAAACCGGTAAAGTTTTCACAGAGAAAATCAAGATTAATGCTCTAAATGTGGTGATTCCAAAAAAAAAGGTCCAAAATCGTCTAGGACGCCTAGAAACGCCTAAAAATGAAAAAACAAAAAAAAAAGGTGAAAAAAAATTTTAAATTGTCGAAATCATAATTATTTTGAAGTAGAGTCAATATAAATGGTATTTCAATTAAAAACCGGTTGAGTTTTCACAGAGAAAATCAAGATTAATGCTCTAAATATGGTGATTCCAAATGAAGGTCCAAAATCGTCTAGGACGCCTAGAAACGCCTAAAAATGAAAAAATAAAAAAAAGTGACAAAAATTTTAAATTGTCGAAATCATAATTATTTTGAAGTAGAGTCAATATAAATGGTATTTCAATTAAAAACCGGTTGAGTTTTCACAAAGAAAATCAAGATTTAAGTTCTAAATGTGGTGATTCCAAAATATGGTCCAAAATCGTCTAGAACGCCCTGAAACGCTTAAAAATGAAAAAATAAAAAAAAGTTGAAAAAAAATATAAATAGTCGAAATCATAATTATTTTGAAGTAGAGTCAATATAAATGGTATTCCAATTAAAAACCGGTTGAGTTTTCACAGAGAAAATCAAGATGAATGCTCTAAATGTGGAGATTCCAAAATAATGTCTAAAATCGTCTAGGACGACTAGAAACGCCTAAAAATGACAAAATAAAAAAAGTAGAAAAAAAATTTAAATTGTCGAAACCATAATTATTTTGAAGTAGAGTCAATATTAATGGTATTCCAATTAAAAACCGGTTGAGTTTTCACAGAGAAAATCAAGACTAATGCTCTTAATGTGGTGATTCCAAAATAAGGTCTAAAATCGTCTAGGACGACTAGAAACGCCTAAAAATGAAAAAAATAAAAAAAGTTAAAAAAAAATTATAAATTGTCGAAATCAAGATTAATGCTCTAAATGTGGTGATTCCAAAATAAGGTCTAAAATCGTCTAGGACGACTAGAAACGCCTTAAAAATGACAAAATAAAAAAAAAGTAGAAAAAAAATTTTAAATTGTCGAAATCATAATTATTTTGAAGTAGAGTCAATATAAATGGTATTCCAATTAAAAACCGGTTGAGTTTTCACAGAGATAATCAAGATTAATGCTCTTAATGTGGTGATTCCAAAATAAGGTCTTAAATCGTCTAGGACGACTAGAAACGCCTAAAAATGACAAAAATAAAAAAAAATTTTAAATTGTCGAAATCATAATTATTTTGAAGTAAAGTCAATATAAATGGTATTCCAATTAAAAACCGGTTGAGTTTTCATAGAGAAAATCAAGATTAATGCTCTAAATATGGTGATTCCAAATTAAGGTCTAAAATCGTCTAGGACGCTTAGAAACGCCTATAAATGAAAAAACAAAAAAAAAAGGTGAAACAAATTTTAAATTGTCGAAATCATAATTATTTTGAAGTAGAGTCAATATAAATGGTATTTCAATTAAAAATCGGTTCAGTTTTTACAGAGAAAATCAAGATCAATGCTCTAAATGTGGTGATTCCAAAATAATGTCTAAAATCGTCTAGGACGACTTGAAACGCCTAAAAATGACAAAATAAAAAAAGTAGAAAAAAAATTTTAAATTGTCGAAACCATAATTATTTTGAAGTAAAGTCAATATAAATGGTATTCCAATTAAAAACCGGTTGAGTTTTCACAGAGAAAATCAAGACTAATGCTCTTAATGTGGTTATTCCAAAATAAGGTCTAAAATCGTCTAGGACGACTAGAAACGCCTAAAAATGAAAAAATAAAAAAAGTTGAAAAAAAATTATAAATTGCCGAAATCAAGATTAATGCTCTAAATGTGGTGATTCCAAAATAAGGTCTAAAATCGTCTAGGACGACTAGAAACGCCTAAAAATGACAAAATAAAAAAGTAGAAAAAAAATTTTAAATTGTCCAAATCATAATTATTTTGAAGTAAAGTCAATATAAATGGTATTCCAATTAAAAACCGGTTGAGTTTTCACTGAGATAATCAAGATTTCAAGATTAATGCTCTTAATGTGGTGATTCCAAAATAAGGTCTAAAATCGTCTAGGACGACTAGAAACGCCTAAAAATGAAAAAATAAAAAAAGTGAAAAAAAATTTTAAATTGTCGAAATCATAATTATTTTGAAGTGAGTCAATATAAATGGTATTCCAATTAAAAACCGGTTGAGTTTTCACAAAAATCAAGATTAATGCTCTAAATGTGGTGATTCCAAAATAAGGTCCAAAATCGTCTAGGACGCCTAGAAACGCCTAAAAATGAAAAAAAAAAAAAAGTTGAAAAAAAATTTTTAAATTGTCGAAATCATAATTATTTTGAAGTAGAGTCAATATAAATGGTATTCCAATTAAAAACCGGTTGAGTTTTCACAGAGAAAATCAAGATTAATGCTCTAAATGTGGTGATTCCAAAATAAGAAAGAGGAACCAAAAAAAAAAAAAAAAAAATTAAATAAATCATAATATTTAAGAAAAAACTTAAATGTGGTGATTCCAAAATAAGGTCAAAAATCGTCTAGGACGACTAGAAACGCCTAAAAATGAAAAAATAAAAAAGTTGAAAAAAAATTATAAATTGTCCAAATCATAATTATTTTGAAGTAGAGTCAATATAAATGGTATTCCAATTAAAAACCGGTTGAGTTTTCACAGAGAAAATCAAGACTAATGCTCTAAATGTGGTGATTCCAAAATAAGGTCTAAAATCGTCTAGGACGACTAGAAACGCCTAAAAATGAAAAAATAAAAAAAGTTGAAAAAAAATTATAAATTGTCCAAATCATAATTATTTTGAAGTAGAGTCAATATAAATGGTATTCCAATTAAAAACCGGTTGAGTTTTCACAGAGAAAATCAAGATTAATGCTCTAAATGTGGTGATTCCAAAATAAGGTCTAAAATCGTCTAGAGCTAAAAAGGACGACATAGAAACGCCTAAAAAAATGAAAAAATAAAAAAAAGTTGAAAAAAATTTTAAATTGTCGAAATCATAATTATTTTGAAGTAGAGTCAATATAAATGGTATTCCAATTAAAAACCGGTTGAGTTTTCACAGAGAAAATCAAGATTAATGCTCTAAATGTGGTGGTTCCAAAAAAAAGGTCTAAAATCGTCTAGGACGACTAGAAACGCCTAAAAATGAAAAAATAAAAAAAAGTTAAAAAAAAATTTTAAATTGTCGAAATCAAGATTAACGCTCTAAATGTGGTGATTCCAAAATAAGGTCCAAAATCGTCTAGGACGCCTTGAAACGCCTAAAAATGAAAAAAAAAAAAAAGGTGAAAAAAAATTTTAAATTGTCGAAATCATAATTATTTTGAAGTAGAGTCAATATAAATGGTATTTCAATTAAAAACCGGTTGAGTTTTCACAGAGAAAATCAAGATTAATGCTCCAAATGTGGTGATTCCAAAATAAGGTCTAAAATCGTCTAGGACGACTAGAAACGCCTAAAAATGAAAAAATAAAAAAAGTAGAAAAAAAATTTTAAATTGTCGAAATCATAATTATTTTGAAGTAAAGTCAATATAAATGGTATTCCAATTAAAAACCGGTTGAGTTTTCACAGAGATAATCAAGATTAATGCTCTTAATGTGGTGATTCCAAAATAAGGTCTAAAATCGTCTAGGACGACTAGAAACGCCTAAAAATGAAAAAATAAAAAAAGTTGAAAAAAAATTTTAAATTGTCGAAATCATAATTATTTTGAAGTAGAGTCAATATAAATGGTATTTCAATTAAAAACCGGTTGAGTTTTCACAGAGAAAATCAAGATTAATGCTCTAAATGTGGTGATTCCAAAATAAGGTCTAAAATCGTCTAGGACGACTAGAAACGCCTAAAAATGAAAAAATAAAAAAAGTTGAAAAAAAATTTTAAATTGTCGAAATCATAATTATTTTTAAGTAGAGTCAATATAAATGGTATTTCAATTAAAAACCGGTTGAGTTTTCACAGAGAAAATCAAGATTAATGCTCTAAATGTGGTGATTCCAAAATAAGGTCTAAAATCGTCTAGGACGCCTAGAAACGCCTAAAAATGAAAAAACAAAAAAGAAAAAAAATTTTAAATTGTCGAAATCATAATTATTTTGAAGTGGAGTCAATATAAATGGTATTTCAATTAAAAATGGTTGAGTTTTCACAGAAAAATCAAGATTAATGCTCTAAATGTGGTGATTCCAAAATAAGGTCTAAAATCGTCTAGGACGACTAGAAACGCCTAAAAATGACAAAAAAAAAAAAAAAACGTTGAAAAAAATATTATAAATTGTCCAAATCATAATTATTTTGAAGTAGAGTCAATATAAATGGTATTCCAATTAAAAACCGGTTGAGTTTTCACAGAGAAAATCAAGATTAATGCTCTTAATGTGGTGATTCCAAAATAAGGTCTAAAATCGTCTAGGACGACTAGAAACGCCTAAAATTGAAAAAAAATAAAAAAAGTTGAAAAAAAATTATAAATTGTCCAAATCATAATTATTTTGAAGTAGAGTCAATATAAATGGTATTCCAATTAAAAACCGGTTGAGTTTTCACAGAGAAAATCAAGATTAATGCTCTAAATGTGGTGATTCCAAAATAAGGTCCAAAATCGTCTAGGACGCCTAGAAACGCCTAAAAATGAAAAAATAAAAAAAAGTTGAAAAAAAATTTTAAATTGTCGAAATCATAATTATTTTGAAGTAGAGTCAATATAAATGGTATTCCAATTAAAAACCGGTTGAGTTTTAACAGAGAAAATCAAGATTAATGCTCTAAATGTGGTGATTCCAAAATAAGGTCCAAAATCGTCTAGGACGACTAGAAACGCCTAAAAATGAAAAAAAAAAAGTTGAAAAAAAATTAGAAATTGTCCAAATCATAATTATTTTGAAGTAGAGTCAATTAAATGGTATTTTTTTAAAAACCGGTTGAGTTTTCACAGAGAAAATCAAGATTAATGCTCTAAATGTGGTGATTCCAAAATAAGGTACAAAATCGTCTAGGACGCCTAGAAACGCCTAAAAATGAACAAATAAAAAAAAGTTGAAAAAAAATTATAAATTGTCCAAATCATAATTATTTTGAAGTAGAGACAATATAAATATTATTCCAATTAAAAACCGGTTGAGTTTTCACAGAGAAAATCAAGACTAATGCACTAAATGTGGTGATTCCAAAATAAGGTCTAAAATCGTCTAGGACGACTAGAAACGCCTAAAAATGAAAAAAATAAAAAAGTTAAAAAAAAATTTTAAATTTTCCAAATCATAATTATTTTGAAGTAGAGTCAATATAAATGGTATTCCAATTAAAAACCGGTTGAGTTTTCACAGAGAAAATCAAGATTAATGCTCTAAATATGGTGATTCCAAATTAAGGTCCAAAATCGTCTAGGACGCCTAGAAACGCCTAAAAATGAAAAAACAAAAAAAAGGTGAAAAAAATTTTAAATTGTCGAAATCATAATTATTTTGAAGTAGAGTCAATATAAATGGTATTCCAATTAAAAACCGGTTGAGTTTTCACAGAGAAAATCAAGATTAATGCTCTAAATGTGGTGATTCCAAAAATAGGTCTAAAATCGTCTAGGACGACTAGAAAAGCCTAAAAATGAAAAAATAAAAAAAGTTGAAAAAAAATTTTAAATTGTCGAAATCAAGATTAATGCTCTAAATGTGGTGATTCCAAAATAAGGTCCAAAATCGTCTAGGACGCCTTGATAGAACGCATAAAAATGAATAAATAAAAAAAGTTGAAAAAAAATTTTAAATTGTCGAAATCATAATTATTTTGAAGTAGAGTCAATATAAATGGTATTTCAATTAAAAACCGGTTGAGTTTTCACAGAGAAAATCAAGATTAATGCTCTAAATAAGGTGATTATAAATTAAGGTCCAAAATCGTCTAGGACGACTAGAAACGCCTAAAAATGACAAAATAAAAAAATAGAAAAAAATTTTAAATTGTCGAAATCATAATTATTTTGAAGTAAAGTCAATATAAATGGTATTCCAATTAAAAACCGGTTGAGTTTTCACAGAGATAATCAAGATTAATGCTCTTAATGTGGTGATTCCAAAATAAGGTCTAAAATCGTCTAGGACGACTAGAAACGCCTAAAAATGAAAAAATAAAAAAAGTTGAAAAAAAATTTTAAATTGTCGAAATCATAATTATTTTGAAGTAGAGTCAATATAAATGGTATTTCAATTAAAACCGGTTGAGTTTTCACAGAGATAATCAAGATTAATGCTCTTAATGTGGTGATTCCAAAATAAGGTCTAAAATCGTCTAGGACGACTAGAAACGCCTAAAAATGAAAAAATAAAAAAAGTTGAAAAAAAATTATAAATTGTCCAAATCATAATTATTTTGAAGTAGAGTCAATATAAATGGTATTTCAATTAAAAACCGGTTGAGTTTTTACAGAGAAAATCAAGATTAATGCTCTAAATATGGTGATTCCAAATTAAGGTCCAAAATCGTCTAGGACGCCTAGAAACGCCTAAAAATGAAAAAACAAAAAAAAGGTGAAAAAAATTTTAAATTGTCGAAATCATAATTATTTTGAAGTAGAGTCAATATAAATGGTATTTCAATTAAAAATGGTTGAGTTTTCACAGAGAAAATCAAGATTAATGCTCTTAATGTGGTGATTCCAAAATAAGGTCTAAAATCGTCTAGGACGACTAGAAACGCCTAAAAATGACAAAATAAAAAAAGTTGAAAAAAAATTATAAATTGTCCAAATCATAATTATTTTGAAGTAGAGTCAATATAAATGGTATTCCAATTAAAAACCGGTTGAGTTTTCACAGAGAAAATCAAGATTAATGCTCTTAATGTGGTGATTCCAAAATAAGGTCTAAAATCGTCTAGGACGACTAGAAACGCCTAAAATTGAAAAAATAAAAAAAGTTGAAAAAAAATTATAAATTGTCCAAATCATAATTATTTTGAAGTAGAGTCAATATAAATGGTATTCCAATTAAAAACCGGTTGAGTTTTCACAGAGAAAATCAAGATTAATGCTCTAAATGTGGTGATTCCAAAATAAGGTCCAAAATCGTCTAGGACGCCTAGAAACGCCTAAAAATGAAAAAATAAAAAAAGTTGAAAAAAAAATTTTAAATTGTCGAAATCATAATTATTTTGAAGTAGAGTCAATATAAATTGTATTCCAATTAAAAACCGGTTGAGTTTTAACAGAGAAAATCAAGATTAATGCTCTTAATGTGGTGATTCCAAAATAAGGTCCAAAATCGTCTAGGACGACTAGAAACGCCTAAAAATGAAAAAAATAAAAAAAAGTTGAAAAAAAATTAGAAATTGTCCAAATCATAATTATTTTGAAGTAGAGTCAAGATTAATGCTCTAAATGTGGTGATTCCAAAATAAGGTACAAAATCGTCTAGGACGCCTAGAAACGCCTAAAAGTGAACAAATAAAAAAAGTTGAAAAAAAATTATAAATTGTCCAAATCATAATTATTTTGAAGTAGAGACAATATAAATATTATTCTAATTAAAAACCGGTTGAGTTTTCACAGAGAAAATCAAGACTAATGCACTAAATGTGGTGATTCCAAAATAAGGTCTAAAATCGTCTAGGACGACTAGAAACGCCTAAAAATGAAAAAATAAAAAAAGTTAAAAAAAAATTATAAATTTTCCAAATCATAATTATTTTGAAGTAGAGTCAATATAAATGGTATTCCAATTAAAAACCGGTTGAGTTTTCACAGAGAAAATCAAGATTAATGCTCTAAATATGGTGATTCCAAATTAAGGTCCAAAATCGTCTAGGACGCCTAGAAACGCCTAAAAATGAAAAAACAAAAAAAAAGGTGAAAAAAATTTTAAATTGTCGAAATCATAATTATTTTGAAGTAGAGTCAATATAAATGGTATTTCAATTAAAAATCGGTTGAGTTTTCACAGAGAAATTCAAGATTAATGCTCTTAATGTGGTGATTCCAAAATAAGGTCTAAAATCGTCTAGGACGACTAGAAACGCCTAAAAATGAAAAAATAAAAAAAGTTGAAAAAAAATTATAAATTGTCCAAATCATAATTATTTTGAAGTAGAGTCAATATAAATGGTATTCCAATTAAAAACCGGTTGAGTTTTCACAGAGAAAATCAAGATTAATGCTCTTAATGTGGTGATTCCAAAATAAGGTCTAAAATCGTCTAGGACGACTAGAAACGCCTAAAATTTAAAAAATAAAAAAAGTTGCAAAAAAATTATAAATTGTCCAAATCATAATTATTTTGAAGTAGAGTCAATATAAATGGTATTCCAATTAAAAACCGGTTGAGTTTTCACAGAGAAAATCAAGATTAATGCTCTAAATGTGGTGATTCCAAAATAAGGTCCAAAATCGTCTAGGACGCCTAGAAACGCCTAAAAATGAAAAAAATAAAAAAAGTTGAAAAAAAAATTTTAAATTGTCGAAATCATAATTATTTTGAAGTAGAGTCAATATAAATTGTATTCCAATTAAAAACCGGTTGAGTTTTAACAGAGAAAATCAAGATTAATGCTCTTAATGTGGTGATTCCAAAATAAGGTCCAAAATCGTCTAGGACGACTAGAAACGCCTAAAAATGAAAAAAAAAAAAAAAAAGTTGAAAAAAAATTAGAAATTGTCCAAATCATAATTATTTTGAAGTAGAGTCAAGATTAATGCTCTAAATGTGGTGATTCCAAAATAAGGTACAAAATCGTCTAGGACGCCTAGAAACGCCTAAAAATGAACAAATAAAAAAAGTTGAAAAAAAATTATAAATTGTCCAAATCATAATTATTTTGAAGTAGAGACAATATAAATATTATTCTAATTAAAAACCGGTTGAGTTTTCACAGAGAAAATCAAGACTAATGCACTAAATGTGGTGATTCCAAAATAAGGTCTAAAATCGTCTAGGACGACTAGAAACGCCTAAAAATGAAAAAATAAAAAAAGTTAAAAAAAAATTATAAATTTTCCAAATCATAATTATTTTGAAGTAGAGTCAATATAAATGGTATTCCAATTAAAAACCGGTTGAGTTTTCACAGTGAAAATCAAGATTAATGCTCTAAATATGGTGATTCCAAATTAAGGTCCAAAATCGTCTAGGACGCCTAGAAACGCCTAAAAATGAAAAAACAAAAAAAAGGTGAAAAAAAATTTTAAATTGTCGAAATCATAATTATTTTGAAGTAGAGTCAATATAAATGGTATTCCAATTAAAAACCGGTTGAGTTTTCACAGAGAAAATCAAGATTAATGCTCTAAATGTGGTGATTCCAAAAATAGGTCTAAAATCGTCTAGGACGACTAGAAAAGCCTAAAAATGAAAAAATAAAAAAAAGTTGAAAAAAAATTTTAAATTGTCGAAATCAAGATTAATGCTCTAAATGTGGTGATTCCAAAATAAGGTCTAAAATCGTCTAGGACGCCTTGATACGCCTAAAAATGACAAAATAAAAAAAGTAGAAAAAAAATTTTAAATTGTCGAAATCATAATTATTTTGAAGTAAAGTCAATATAAATGGTATTCCAATTAAAAACCGGTTGAGTTTTCACAGAGATAATCAAGATTAATGCTCTTAATGTGGTGATTCCAAAATAAGGTCTAAAATCGTCTAGGACGACTAGAAACGCCTAAAAATGACAAAATAAAAAAAGTTGACAAAAAATTTTAAATTGTCGAAATCATAATTATTTTGAAGTAAAGTCAATATAAATGGTATTCCAATTAAAAACCGGTTGAGTTTTCACAGAGATAATCAAGATTAATGCTCTTAATGTGGTGATTCCAAAATAAGGTCTAAAATCGTCTAGGACGACTAGAAACGCCTAAAAATGAAAAAACAAAAAAAAGGTGAAAAAAAAAAAAAAATTTTAAATTGTCGAAATCATAATTATTTTGAAGTAGAGTCAATATAAATGGTATTTCAATTAAAAATGGTTGAGTTTTCACAGAGAAAATCAAGATTAATGCTCTTAATGTGGTGATTCCAAAATAAGGTCTAAAATCGTCTAGGACGACTAGAAACGCCTAAAAATGACAAAATAAAAAAAGTTGAAAAAAAATTATAAATTGTCCAAATCATAATTATTTTGAAGTAGAGTCAATATAAATGGTATTCCAATTAAAAACCGGTTGAGTTTTCACAGAGAAAATCAAGATTAATGCTCTTAATGTGGTGATTCCAAAATAAGGTCTAAAATCGTCTAGGACGACTAGAAACGCCTAAAAATGACAAAATAAAAAAAGTTGAAAAAAAATTATAAATTGTCCAAATCATAATTATTTTGAAGTAGAGTCAATATAAATGGTATTCCAATTAAAAACCGGTTGAGTTTTCACAGAGAAAATCAAGATTAATGCTCTAAATGTGGTGATTCCAAAATAAGGTCCAAAATCGTCTAGGACGCCTAGAAACGCCTAAAAATGAAAAAATAAAAAAAGTTGAAAAAAAATTTTAAATTGTCGAAATCATAATTATTTTGAAGTAGAGTCAATATAAATTGTATTCCAATTAAAAACCGGTTGAGTTTTAACAGAGAAAATCAAGATTAATGCTCTTAATGTGGTGATTCCAAAATAAGGTCCAAAATCGTCTAGGACGACTAGAAACGCCTAAAAATGAAAAAAAAAGTTGAAAAAAAATTAGAAATTGTCCAAATCATAATTATTTTGAAGTAGAGTCAAGATTAATGCTCTAAATGTGGTGATTCCAAAATAAGGTACAAAATCGTCTAGGACGCCTAGAAACGCCTAAAAATGAACAAATAAAAAAAGTTGAAAAAAAATTATAAATTGTCCAAATCATAATTATTTTGAAGTAGAGACAATATAAATATTATTCTAATTAAAAACCGGTTGAGTTTTCACAGAGAAAATCAAGACTAATGCACTAAATGTGGTGATTCCAAAATAAGGTCTAAAATCGTCTAGGACGACTAGAAACGCCTAAAAATGAAAAAAATAAAAAAAGTTAAAAAAAATTATAAATTTTCCAAATCATAATTATTTTGAAGTAGAGTCAATATAAATGGTATTCCAATTAAAAACCGGTTGAGTTTTCACAGAGAAAATCAAGATTAATGCTCTAAATATGGTGATTCCAAATTAAGGTCCAAAATCGTCTAGGACGCCTAGAAACGCCTAAAAATGAAAAAACAAAAAAAAAAGGTGAAAAAAATTTTAAATTGTCGAAATCATAATTATTTTGAAGTAGAGTCAATATAAATGGTATTCCAATTAAAAACCGGTTGAGTTTTCACAGAGAAAATCAAGATTAATGCTCTAAATGTGGTGATTCCAAAAATAGGTCTAAAATCGTCTAGGACGACTAGAAAAGCCTAAAAATGAAAAAATAAAAAAAGTTGAAAAAAAATTTTAAATTGTCGAAATCATAATTATTTTGAAGTAGAGTCAATATAAATTGTATTCCAATTAAAAACCGGTTGAGTTTTAACAGAGAAAATCAAGATTAATGCTCTTAATGTGGTGATTCCAAAATAAGGTCCAAAATCGTCTAGGACGACTAGAAACGCCTAAAAATGAAAAAAAAAATAAAAAAAGTTGAAAAAAATTAGAAATTGTCCAAATCATAATTATTTTGAGGTAGAGTCAAGATTAATGCTCTAAATGTGGTGATTCCAAAATAAGGTACAAAATCGTCTAGGACGCCTAGAAACGCCTAAAAATGAACAAATAAAAAAAGTTGAAAAAAAATTATAAATTGTCCAAATCATAATTATTTTGAAGTAGAGACAATATAAATATTATTCTAATTAAAAACCGGTTGAGTTTTCACAGAGAAAATCAAGACTAATGCACTAAATGTGGTGATTCCAAAATAAGGTCTAAAATCGTCTAGGACGACTAGAAACGCCTAAAAATGAAAAAATAAAAAAAGTTAAAAAAAAATTATAAATTTTCCAAATCATAATTATTTTGAAGTAGAGTCAATATAAATGGTATTCCAATTAAAAACCGGTTGAGTTTTCACAGAGAAAATCAAGATTAATGCTCTAAATATGGTGATTCCAAATTAAGGTCCAAAATCGTCTAGGACGCCTAGAAACGCCTAAAAATGAAAAAACAAAAAAAAAGGTGAAAAAAATTTTAAATTGTCGAAATCATAATTATTTTGAAGTAGAGTCAATATAAATGGTATTTCAATTAAAAATGGTTGAGTTTTCACAGAGAAAATCAAGATTAATGCTCTTAATGTGGTGATTCCAAAATAAGGTCTAAAATCGTCTAGGACGCCTTGAAACGCATAAAAATGAAAAAATAAAAAAAGTTGAAAAAAAATTTTTAAATTGTCCAAATCATAATTATTTTGAAGTAGAGTCAATATAAATGGTATTTCAATTAAAAACCGGTTGAGTTTTCACAGAGAAAATCAAGATTAATGCTCTAAATAAGGTGATTATAAAATAAGGTCCAAAATCGTCTAGGACGACTAGAAACGCCTAAAAATTACAAAATAAAAAAAAGTAGAAAAAAAATTTTAAATTGTCGAAATCATAATTATTTTGAAGTAAAGTAAATATAATTGGTATTCCAATTAAAAACCGGTTGAGTTTTCACAGAGATAATCAAGATTAATGCTCTTAATGTGGTGATTCCAAAATAAGGTCCAAAATCGTCTAGGACGACTAGAAACGCCTAAAAATGAAAAAAATAAAAAAAGTTGAATAAAAATTATAAATTGTCCAAATCATAATTATTTTGAAGTAGAGTCAATATAAATGGTATTTCAATTAAAAACCGGTTGAGTTTTCACAGAGAAAATCAAGATTAATGCTCTAAATATGGTGATTCCAAATAAAGGTCCAAAATCGTCTAGGACGCCTAGAAACGCCTAAAAATTAAAAAACAAAAAAAAGGTGCAAAAAATTTTAAATTGTCGAAATCATAATTATTTTGAAGTAGAGTCAATATAAATGGTATTTCAATTAAAAATGGTTGAGTTTTCACAGAGAAAATCAAGATTAATGCTCTAAATGTGGTGATTCCAAAATAAGGTCTAAAATCGTCTAGGACGACTAGAAACGCCTAAAAATGACAAAATAAAAAAAGTTGAAAAAAAATTATAAATTGTCCAAATCATAATTATTTTGAAGTAGAGTCAATATAAATGGTATTCCAATTAAAAACCGGTTGAGTTTTCACAGAAAAAATCAATATTAATGCTCTTAATGTGGTGATTCCAAAATAAGGTCTAAAATCGTCTAGGACGACTAGAAACGCCTAAAAATGAAAAAATAAAAAAAGTTGAAAAAAAATTATAAATTGTCCAAATCATAATTATTTTGAAGTAGAGTCAATATAAATGGTATTCCAATTAAAAACCGGTTGAGTTTTCACAGAGAAAATTAAGATTAATGCTCTAAATGTGGTGATTCCAAAATAAGGTCTAAAATCGTCTAGAACGCCTAGAAACGCCTAAAAATGAAAAAATAAAAAAAGTTGAAAAAAAATTTTAAATTGTCGAAATCATAATTATTTTGAAGTAGAGTCAATATAAATGGTATTCCAATTAAAAACCGGTTGAGTTTTAACAGAGAAAATTAAGATTAATGCTCTTAATGTGGTGATTCCAAAATAAGGTCCAAAATCGTCTAGGACGACTAGAAACGCCTAAAAATGAAAAAAAAATAAAAAAAAGTTGAAAAAAAATTATAAATTGTCCAAATCATAATTATTTTGAAGTAGAGTCAATATAAATGGTATTCCAATTAAAAACCGGTTGAGTTTTCACAGAAAAAATCAATATTAATGCTCTTAATGTGGTGATTCCAAAATAAGGTCTAAAATCGTCTAGGACGACTAGAAACGCCTAAAAATGAAAAAATAAAAAAAAGTTGAAAAAAATTATAAATTGTCCAAATCATAATTATTTTGAAGTAGAGTCAATATAAATGGTATTTCAATTAAAAACCGGTTGAGTTTTCACAGAGAAAATCAAGATTAATGCTCTAAATGTGGTGATTCCAAAATAAGGTCTAAAATCGTCTAGAACGCCTAGAAACGCCTAAAAATGAAAAAAAAAAAAAAAGTTGAAAAAAAATTTTAAATTGTCGAAATCATAATTATTTTGAAGTAGAGTCAATATAAATGGTATTCCAATTAAAAACCGGTTGAGTTTTAACAGAGAAAATTAAGATTAATGCTCTTAATGTGGTGATTCCAAAATAAGGTCCAAAATCGTCTAGGACGACTAGAAACGCCTAAAAATGGACAAATAAAAAAAAAAAAAAGTTGAAAAAAAATTTGAAATTGTCCAAATCATAATTATTTTGAAGTAGAGTCAAGATTAATGCTCTAAATGTGGTGATTCCAAAATAAGGTCCAAAATCATGTAGGATGACTAGAAACGCATAAAATAAGTTGAAAAAAATTTAAAATTGTCGAAATCACAATTATTTTGAAGTAGAGTCAATATTAATGTTATTCCAATTTAAAACCGGTTGAGTTTTCACAGAGAAAATCAAGACTAATGCTCTAAATGTGGTGATTCCAAAATAATGTCTAAAATCGTCTAGGACGACTAGAAACGCCTAAAAATGAAAAAAATAAAAAAAGTTAAAAAAAAATTATAAATTGTCCAAATCATAATTATTTTGAAGTAGAGTCAATGTAAATGGTATTCCAATTAAAAACCGGTTGAGTTTTCACAGAGAAAATCAAGTTTAATGCTCCTTATGTGGTGATTCCAAATAAGGTCCAAAATCGTCTAAGACGACTAGATACGCCTAAAAATAAAAAAAACAAAAAAAAAGTGAAAAAAATTTTAAATTGTCGAAATCATAATTATTTTGAAGTAGAGTCAATATAAATGGTATTCCAATTAAAAACCGGTTGAGTTTTCACAGAGAAAATCAAGATTAATGCTCTAAATGTGGTGATTCCAAAATAAGGTCCAAAATCGTCTAGGACGCCTAGAAACGCCTAAAAATGAAAAAATAAAAAAAGTTGAAAAAAAATTTTAAATTGTCGAAATCACAATTATTTTGAAAAAGAGTCAAAAAAAATGTGAACAAAAAATTTATTAAATTGTCGAAGATCAAGATTAATGCTCTAAATGTGGTGATTCCAAAATGAGGTCTAAAATCGTCTAGGACGACTAGAAACGCCTAAAAATGAAAAAATAAAAAAATTTGAAAAAAAATTTTAAATTGTCGAAATCATAATTATTATGAAGTAGAGTCAATATAAATGGTATTTCAATTAAAAAGCGGTTGAGTTTTCACAGAGAAAATCAAGATTAATGCTCTAAATGTGGTGATTCCAAAATAAGGTCCAAAATCGTCTAGGACGACTAGAAACGCCTAAAAATGAAAAAAAATAAAAAAAGTTGAAAAAAAATTATAAATTGTCCAAATCATAATTATTTTGAAGTAGAGTCAAGATTAATGCACTAAATGTGGTGATTCCAAAATAAGGTACAAAATCGTCTAGGACGCCTAGAAACGCCTAAAAATGAACAAATAAAAAAAGTTGAAAAAAAATTATAAATTGTCCAAATCATAATTATTTTAAAGTAGAGACAATATAAATATTATTCCAATTAAAAACCGGTTGAGTTTTCACAGAGAAAATCAAGACTAATGCTCTAAATGTGGTGATTCCAAAATAATGTCTAAAATCGCCTAGGACGACTAGAAACGCCTAAAAATGAAAAAATAAAAAAAAGTTAAAAAAAAATTATAAATTGTCCAAATCATAATTATTTTGAAGTAGAGTCAAGATTAATGCACTAAATGTGGTGATTCCAAAATAAGGTACAAAATCGTCTAGGACGACTAGAAACGCCTAAAAATGAATAAATAAAAAAAGTTAAAAAAAAATTTTAAATTGTCGAAATCATAATTATTTTGAAGTAGAGTCAATATAAATGGTATTCCAATTAAAAACGGGTTAAGTTTTCACAGAGAAAATCAAGATTAATGCTCTAAATGTGGTGATTCCAAAATAAGGTCTAAAATCGTCTAGGACGACTAGAAACGCCTAAAAATGAAAAAATAAAAAAAGTTGAAAAAAAATTTTAAATTGTCGAAATCATAATTATTATGAAGTAGAGTCAATATAAATGGTATTTCAATTAAAAACCGGTTGAGTTTTCACACAGAAAATCAAGATTAATGCTCTAAATGTGGTGATTCCAAAATAAGGTCTAAAATCGTCTAGGACGACTAGAAACGCCTAGAAATGAAAAAAATAAAAAAAGTTGAAAACAATTTTTAAATTGTCAAAATCAAGATTAATGCTCTAAATGTGGTGATTCCAAAATAAGGTCTAAAATCGTCTAGGACGACCAGAAACGCCTAAAAATGAAAAAATAAATAAAGTTGAAAAAAAATTTTAAGTTGTGGAAATCATAATTATTTTGAAGTAGAGTCAATATAAATGGTATTTCAATTAAAAATCGGTTGAGTTTTCACAGAGAAAATCAAGATTAATGCTCTAAATGTGGTGATTCCAAAATAAGGTCTAAAATCGTCTAGGACGACTAGAAACGCCTAAAAATGACAATATAAAAAAAGTAGAAAAAAAATTTTAAATTGTCGAAATCATAATTATTTTGAAGTAGAGTCAATATAAATGGTATTCCAATTAAAAACCGGTTGAGTTTTCACAGAGATAATCAAGATTAATGCTTTTAATGTGGTGATTTCAAAATAAGGTCTAAAATCGTCTAGGACGCCTTGAAACGCCTAAAAATGAAAAAAAAAAAAAAAGTTAAAAAAAAAAATTTGAAATTGTCGAAATCATAATTATTTTGAAAAAACAAAAAAATGTGAAAAAATTTTAAATTGTCGAAATCAAGATTAATGCACTAAATGTGGTGATTCCAAAATAAGGTCCAAAATCGTCTAGGACGACTAGAAACGCCTAAAAATGAAAAAAATAAAAAAGTTGAAAAAAATTATAAATTGTCCAAATCATAATTATTTTGAAGTAGAGTCAAGATTAATGCTCTAAATGTGGTGATTCCAAAATAAGGTACAAAATCGTCTAGGACGCCTAGAAACGCCTAAAAATGAACAAATAAAAAAAAGTTGAAAAAAATTATAAATTGTCCAAATCATAATTATTTTGAAGTAGAAACAATATAAATATTATTCCAATTAAAAACCGGTTGATTTTTCACAGAGAAAATCAAGACTAATGCTCTAAATGTGGTGATTCCAAAATAAGGTCTAAAATCGTCTAGGACGACGAGAAACGCCTAAAAATGAAAAAATAAAAAAAGTTGAAAAAAAATTTTAAATTGTCGAAATCATAATTATTATGAAGTAGAGTCAATATAAATGGTATATCAATTAAAAACCGGTTGAGTTTTCACAGAGAAAATCAAGATTAATGCTCTTAATGTGGTGATTCCAAAATAAGGTCTAAAATCGTCTAGGACGACTAGAAACGCCTAAAAATGAAAAAAATAAAAAAAGTTGAAAAAAAATTTTATATTGTCGAAATCATAATTATTTTGAAAAAACCAAAAAAATGTGAAAAAAATTTTAAATTGTCGAACTCAAGATTAATGCTGTTGAATATCGATATTAAACATGTTAAGTATCGCTGTTATTATGTAAGCTAAATATGAAGTATCTGGCAACACTATGCTAACCGCGATGTACTCTTTACATTAAGTTGATTTTTTAGTTCTCTGTAAACCTTTCACAATTAAACATTGCGCGGATCTATAAATAAAAGACTTAAATTATTCCAACAAAGGTTATGGGCCCAGATTCCGATTAAATTGTGAAATAAGACTAGAAAACGTCGCGAGAGAACCAATCATGGCAAATATGGCAATCCAAATAGAAAAACTGGATTACGGAAATTATGACATATGGCATTTGTCCATAAGAAGTTTATTAATTACGTCGGATCTTTGGAACGTCGTTTGTGAAGTGGAAGTTAAACCTGAGGATGCCGCAGCCGTAGCACAGTGGAACAAAACTGATCAAAAGGCACTGGCGATTTTGATATTGAATGTGAAGCCAACTCAGTTGATGCACATAAAGTCGTGCACAACGTCGGCCTAAGCTTGGAAAAAATTGCGAAATATTCATTTGCCAGCGGGTCCAATCAAGAAAGTTCAGTTGTACCAAAAGTTGTTACGTTTAAAAATGCAACATGGTGACAGTGCTACTCAATACGTTAATTCATTTGTGGATATAACAGACAAATTAGCTGAGCTTGAAATCACAATAAATGACGAATTGAAGGTCATTATGTTCTTGTCAAGCCTACCGGATTCTTGGGAGAATTTTGTAATCGCTATAGAAACACGCGATCAATTACCGCAATTCGAAACGGTAAAAATTAAATTCGTGGAAGAAGGAGCACGCAAAGAAGAAAAAGAAGAACGCAATGAAGGAGCACAAGCTGCGTATACATACACAAAAAAGCAGAAGAATAACGGAAATTCTAAAAACAACGAAAAGAAAAGTGACGATGCTCAAAAGTTTAAAGGAAAGTGCTACAATTGTGGAAGAATTGGACATCGTGCGATAGAGTGCAAAAATAAAAAAAGAGAAATAGAAAAAGATAATAAAACGGAACAATCGAATTTTTTGATGCACAGCAGTGTCGTAAGGAATAGAAAACATACTTGGTGTCTTGACAGTGGTGCTACATCGCATATGTGCAGCGATAAAAACCAATTTGTTTCTATGTCTGGAAATAAAGTCACGATAATGTTAGCTGCAGATAAATATATTGAATCGTCCGGTATTGGAACCATAATTTTAAAGAATGGAAATAGACAAATAACAATGAATGACGTTTTGTATGTTCCATCATTAAACATGAATTTTGTGTCTATAAGTAAAGTAGCGAAATATGGGAACCAAACGGAATTTAAAAGGAATGAAGCAAAAATAAAAAATGAAAATGGTGAAATTCTGCTTCGGGCCGTACAAGAAAATAATTTATACATATATGTTGACAAGCGCGAACATAATGCAGTGTATTTATCCCAGGAGTCATCTTTAGCATCAATATGGCATAATCGATATGGCCACCTGAATTTTAAAAATCTGAAAGACTTAAATGACAAGCAACTTGTGCATGGGATGAACATTAAAAGTGTTGATATTAAAACCAATTGTGACACTTGCAACAAGGCAAAAATTTGTTCTTTGCCATTCCCACAAAAGGCGGAACGAGCAACAAAAGGTGTATTGGAACTAGTTCATACAGATGTGTGCGGACCAATGAAAGTTAATTCAATTGCTGGAAATAGATACGTTGTGAACTTTATCGATGATTACACAAGAAAAAATTTTGTTTATTTCATACGCAATAAGAATGAAGTATTTGAAAAATTTAAAATATTCAAGAACTACGTAGAGTGTCAAACAAATAAAAAAATAAAAGTGTTACGGAGCGACAATGGCACTGAATATGTTAATAAACAATTTAATGATTTTTTAAATTCTTGCGGCATAAAAAGACAGTTAACAGTTCCGTACACGCCCCAACAAAACGGGGTAGCAGAACGCGCAAATAGAACATTAATAGAAATAGCAAAAAGTCTATTAATACACGCAAAACTAAAAGAATTCCTTTGGGCCGAAGCTGTACAAACCGCAGTATATTTGCGAAATAGGTGCCCTTCTAAAGCTCTGGATGGACGAACACCATTTGAAGCATGGAAAGGACGCAAGCCATCTGTTCGTCATCTTCGAATTTTTGGCTCACGTGTTTTTGCTGGGGACAAAACACACAAAAGCAAATTCGAAGAGAAGGGCAAAGAGTTCATTTTCGTTGGATACTCTTTCGAATCAAAGGCATATAGGCTATACGATCCCGAAAAACGATCAGTAGTGGTAAGGCGTGACGTAAAGTTTCTGGAGGGCGAATTTGAGAAGATGGAACAGGATCCACATACCAATTTTGACTCACATATTATTCGTCTTGAGCCTTTTACAGAAGATCTACAACAAGAACAAGAGCAAGTTAACAACGAGCAGAATTCTGAATATCAAGACTCCGACGAAGAAGGGGAAGAATTTGTGAGTGCTAGCGATACAGAAGAGGCTATCACTGCAGAATCTATGGAACAAGCCGACAGTACTCGACGTCGTGGACCTGGAAGACCAAAACTTATACGTACAGGACATCGTGGCAGGCCAATAAAGCAGTATAATGTACTTAATTGCCTAGAGAGTTCAGAAGACGTCGAAACTCCACAAACAGTTAAAGATGCACTTAGCGGACAGTATGCTCGAAAATGGCGTGATTCGATGCAAGCAGAAATGGACGCTCTGAACCAGAATAAGACATGGTCTTTAGTAGACTTACCTTCTGGACATAAGGCGATTGGATCAAAATGGGTTTTTCGAGTAAAACGCAATAAAGAAGGAGAAATTGAACGATTTAAATCAAGACTGGTCGCCAAGGGATGTGGACAACAGCTTGGAGTGAATTATTGGGAAACGTTTTCGCCAGTAATTCGATATGAAACGATAAGGATGTTGTTTGCTATTGCTGCTGAAAAGGAACTACATATGCATCAAATCGACATTTCGAATGCATATCTAAATAGCAATCTTGATGAAGTAGTATACATGAAGCAGCCGGAACATTTCATCGACATTAATAATCCGGACAAAGTACTTAGATTGAGAAAGGCCATCTATGGGCTAAAGCAATCTGGAAGAGCTTGGAACAACACACTGGACGAGGTCTTAAAGAGTCTACAGTTCGAGCGATGTCAAAGCGAACCATGCCTCTACGTGAAGCCAAAGGATCAACACTACATTGCAGTTTATGTAGACGATTTGATCATCATGTGTCCAAAAGAAGAGGACATCGACCAAATCAAAGGAAAAATTGCAGACAAATTTGAAATACATGACAGTGGTCCATTAAAGTATTTCCTCGGAGTGGAAATTAAACGCATTGGTGAACGCGGATCAGTTATCATGTCACAGAAGAAATACATAGAAAATCTCTTAGCCAACTATGGAATGGAACAATGTCGATCTGTTGCTACTCCACTGGAGCCTGGGTTCAAGTTTCATGCAATGACGAAAATTGTGCTAAGGTAAATACTACAAAATACCAATCGTTAATAGGTTCTCTTATGTATTTGGCAGTCCTGAGTCGGCCTGATATTTTGCATGCCACTTGCAAATTATCTCAACGAAACACAAATCCACACATTGAGCACGAGACTGCTGCAAAACGAATACTTCGATATCTGTCTGGAACTGCGGGTCTGAGCATCACATATCGCAAGAGTGGAGAAGCAGTTAAAGGTTTTACAGATGCTGATTGGGCAAATGACTGCATAGATCGGAAATCGTTTTCTGGATACGCTTTCTTTTTGGGAGGAAGTGCGTTTTCTTGGTCATCCTCGAAGCAAAGCGTGGTCGCTCAAAGCAGCACAGAGGCGGAATACATTGCTATGTCAACCGCAACCAAAGAAGCAGTATACCTTCGCAGACTACTTAAGGAGATTGGCTGGTCTGATCAAGAAGAAGTTGTCATTTTGGGAGACAATATTAGTGCCCACCACATTGCACAAAAATCCTATTCATCACAAGCGCACTAAACATATAGACATAAAATATCACTTTGTAAGAGAAAAAAATAGAAAGTAGAGAAATTAAGTTAAAATATGTATCTACTAATGAAAATGTTGCAGATATTTTAACAAAATGTTTAGGAAAGCAAAAACATAATCTATTCATGAAATATTTTGGCCTTAATTAAATCGTTGAATGAATATATATAGCTTAAGAAGGAGTGTTGAATATCGATATTAAACATGTTAAGTATCGCTGTTATTATGTAAGCTAAATATGAAGTATCTGGCAACACTATGCTAACCGCGATGTACTCTTTACATTAAGTTGATTTTTTAGTTCTCTGTAAACCTTTCACAATTAAACATTGCGCGGATCTATAAATAAAAGACTTAAATTATTCCAACAAATGCTCTAAATGTGGTGATTCCAAAATGAGGCCTAAAATCGTCTAGGACGACTAGAAACGCCTAAAAATTAAAAAATAAAAAAAGTTGAAAAGAAATTTTAAATTGTCGAAATCATAATTATTTTGAAGTAGAGTCAATATAAATGGTATTTCAATTAAAACTCGGTTGAGCTTTCACAGAGAAAATCAAGATTAATGCTCTTAATGTGGTGATTCCAAAATAAGGTCCAAAATCGTCTAGGACGACTAGAAACGCCTAAAAATGAAAAAATAAAAAAAAGTTAAAAAAAATTATAAATTGTCGAAATCATAATTATTTTGAAAAAACAAAAAAAATGTGAAAAAAATTTTAAATTGTCGAACTCAAGATTAATGCTCTAAATGTGGTGATTCCAAAATGAGGCCTAAAATCGTCTAGGACGACTAGAAACGCCTAAAAATGAAAAAACAAAAAAAAAGTTGAAAAAGAAATTTTAAATTGTCGAAATCATAATTATTATGAAGTAGAGTCAATATAAATGGTATTCCAATTAAAAACCGGTTGAGTTTTCACAGAAAAAATCAAGTTTAATGCTCCTTATGTGGTGATTCCAAATAAGGTCCAAAATCGTCTAGGACGACTAGATACGCCTAAAAATAAAAAAACAAAAAAAGGTGAAAAAAATTTTAAATTGTCGAAATCATTATTATTTTAAAGTAGAGTCAATATAAATGGTATTCCAATTAAAAACCGGTTGAGTTTTCACAGAGAAAATCAAGATTAATGCTCTAAATGTGGTGATTCCAAAATAAGGTCTAAAATCGTCTAGGACGACTAGAAACGCCTAAAAATGAAAAAATAAAAAAAGTTGAAAAAAAATTTTAAATTGTCAAAATCATAATTATTTTGAAAAAACAAAAAAAATGTGAAAAAAATTTTAAATTGTCGAACTCAAGATTAATGCTCTAAATGTGGTGATTCCAAAATGAGGACTAAAATTGTCTAGGACGACGAGAAACGCCTAAAAATGAAAAAAACAAAAAAAGTTGAAAAAAAATTTTAAATTGTCGAAATCATAATTATTATGAAGTAGAGTCAATATAAATGGTATTTCAATTAAAAACCGGTTGAGTTTTCACAGAGAAAATCAAGATTAATGCTCTAAATGTGGTGATTCCAAAATAAGGTCTAAAATCGTCTAGGACGACTAGAAACGCCTCTAAATGAAAAAAAATAAAAAAAGTTGAAAAAAAATTTTAAATTGTCGAAATCAAGTTTAATGCTTTAAATGTGGTGATTCCAAAATAAGGTCTAAAATCGTCTAGGACGACTAGAAACGCCTAAAAATGAAAAAATAAAAAAAGATGAAATAAAATTTTAAATTGTTGGAATCAAGATTAATGCTCTAAATGTGGTGATTCCAAAATGAGGTCTAAAATCGTCTAGGACGACTAGAAACGCCTAAAAATGAAAAAATAAAAAAAAGTTGAAAAAATTTTTAAATTGTCGAAATCATAATTATTATGAAGTAGAGTCAATATAAATGGTATTTCAATTAAAAACCGGTTGAGTTTTCACAGAGAAAATCAAGATTAATGCTCTAAATGTGGTGATTCCAAAATAAGGTCTAAAATCGTCTAGGACGACTAGAAACGCCTAAAAATGAAAAAAATAAAAAAAGTTGAAAAAAAATTTTAAATTGTTGAAATCAAGATTAATGCTCTAAATGTGGTGATTCCAAAATGAGGTCTAAAATCGTCTAGGACGACTAGAAACGCCTAAAAATGAAAAAAAAAAATAAGTTAAAAAAAATTATAAACTGTCCAAATCATAATTATTTTGAAGTAGAGTCAATATAAATGGTATTTCAATTAAAAATCGGTTGAGTTTTCACAGACGAAATCAAGATTAATGCTCTAAATGTGGTGATTCCAAAATAAGGTCTAAAATCGTCTAGGACGACTAGAAACGCCTAAAAATGAAAAAAATAAAAAAAGTTGAAAAAAAATTTTAAATTGTCGAAATCGAGATTAATGATCTAAATGTGGTGTTTCTAAAATAAGGTCCAAAATCGTCTAGGACGACTAAAAACGCCTAAAAATGAAAAAATAAAAAAAAATTGAAAAAAAATTATAAATTGTTGAAATCATAATTATTTTGAAGTAGAGTCAATATAAATGGTATTCCAATTAAAAACCGGTTGAGTTTTCACAGAAAAAGTCAAGACTAATGCTCTAAATGTGGTGATTCCAAAATAAGGTGTAAAATCGTTTAGGACGACTAGAAACGCCCAAAAATGAAAAAATAAATAAAGTTGAAAAAAAATTTTAAATTGTCGAAATCATAATTATTTTGAAGTGGAGTCAATATAAATGGTATTCCAATTAAAAATCGGTTGAGTTTTCACAGAGAAAATCAAGATTAATGCTCTAAATGTGGTGATTTTAAAATATGGTCCAAAATCGTCTAGGATGACTAGAAACGCCTAAAAATGAAAAAATAAAAAAAGTTAAAAAAAAATTATAAATTTTCCAAATCATAATTATTTTGAAGTAGAGTCAATGTAAATGGTATTCCAATTAAAAACCGGTTGAGTTTGCACAGAGAAAATCAAGATTAATGCTCTAAATGTTGTGATTCCAAAATAAGGTCCAAAATCGTCTAGGACGACTAGAAACGCCTAAAAATGAAAAAACAAAAAAAGGTGAAACAAATTTGAAATTGTCGAAATCATAGTTATTTTGAAGTAGAGTCAATATAAATGGTATTCCAATTAAAAACCGGTTGAGTTTGCACAGAGAAAATCAAGATTAATGCTCTAAATGTTGTGATTCCAAAATAAGGTCTACAATCGTCTAGGACGACTAGAAACGTCTAAAAATGAAAAAAATAAAAAAAAGTTGAAAAAAATTTTTAAATTGTCGAAATCAACATTAATGCTCTTAATGTGGTGATTCCAAAATAAGGTCCAAAATCGTCTAGGACGACTAGAAACGTCTTAAAATGACAAAATAAAAAAAGTAGAAAAAAAATTTTAAATTGTCGAAACCATAATTATTTTGAAGTAGAGTCAATATAAATGGTATTTCAATTAAAAACCGGTTGAGTTTTCACAGAGAAAATCAAGATTAATGCTCTAAATGTGGTGATTCCAAAATAAGGTCCAAAATTGTCTAGGACGCCTAGAAACGCCTAAAAATGAAAAAACAAAAAAAAAGGTGAAAAAAATTTTAAATTGTCGAAATCATAATTATTTTGAAGTAGAGTCAATATAAATGGTATTTCAATTAAAAACCGATTGAATTTTCACAGAGAAAATCAAGATTAATGCTCTAAATGTGGTGATTCCAAAATAAGGTCTAAAATCGTCTAGGACGACTAGAAACGCCTAAAAATGACAAAATAAATATAGAAAAAAATTTTAAATTGTCGAAATCATAATTATTTTGAGGTAAAGTCAATATAAATGGTATTCCAATTAAAAACCGTTTGAGTTTTCACAGAGATAATCAAGATTAATTAAAATTAAAAAACGCCTAAAAATGAAAAAATAAAAAAAAGTTGAAAAAAAATTATAAATTGTCCAAATTATTATAATTATTTTAAAGTAGAGTCAATATAAATGGTATTCCAATTAAAAACCGGTTGAGTTTTCACAGAAAAAATCAAGACTAATGCTCTTAATGTGGTGATTCCAAAATAAGGTCTAAAATCGTCTAGGACGACTAAAAACGCCTAAAAATGAAAAAATAAAAAAGTTGAAAAAAAATTATAAATTGTCCAAATCATAATTATTTTGAAGTAGAGTCAATATAAATGGTATTCCAATTAAAAACCGGTTGAGTTTTCACAGAGATAATCAAGATTAATTAAACTTAAGAAACGCCTAAAAATGAAAAAATAAAAAAGTTGAAAAAAAAATTGTAAATTGTCCAAATCATAATTATTTTGAAGTAGAGTCAATATAAATGGTATTCCAATTAAAAATCGGTTGAGTTTTCACAGAGAAAATTAAGATTAATGCTCTAAATGTGGTGATTCCAAAATAAGGTCTAAACTCGTCTAGGACTACTAGAAACGCCTAAAAATTAAAAAATATAAAAAGTTGAAAAAAAATTTTAAATTGTCGAAATCATAATTATTTAAATAGATTAATGCTCTAAATGTGGTGATTCCAAAATAAGGTATAAAATCGTCTAGGACGACTAGAAACGGCTTAAAAAGGATAAAATAATAGTAAAAAAGTTGAAAAAAAATTTTAAATTGTCGAAATCATAATTATTTTGAAGTAGAGTCAATATAAATGGTATTTCAATCAAAAACCGGTTGAGTTTTTACAAAGAAAATCAAGATTATAGCTCTAAATGTGGTGATTCCAAAATAAGGTCCAAAATCGTCTAGGACGCCTTGAAACGCCTAAAAATGAAAAAACAAAAAAAAAAAGGTAAAAAAAAATTTTTAAATTGTCGAAATCATAATTATTTTGAAGTAGAGTCAATATAAATGGTATTTCAATTAAAAATGGTTGAGTTTTCACAGTGAAAATCAAGATTAATGCTCTAAATGTGGAGATTCATAAATAAGTTCTAAAATCGTCTAGGACGACTAGAAACGCCCTAAAAATGACAAAACAAAAAAGTAGAAAAAAAATTTGAAATTGTCGAAGTCA
>JAECXC010004127.1:0-37331 GCA_018152125.1 Drosophila dunni | reverse complement strand
ACTTACCCATAACGAGTTTTTCCGAGGTGTGTCTAGTTAAGTGATCGATTGACACCAAGCTCGAACTTGTAGCTCTTACCATCTCTAAAATCTGTTTGTTCATACGGACGGACAGACGGACAGACAGACAGACAGAAAGACAGACGGACATGGCTATATCGACTCGGCTTATGATGCTGATCAAGAATATATATTCTTTATGGGGTCTGCCACGCCTCCTTCTGCCTTATACATACTTTTGCACAAACCCAATATACTCTTGCAGAGAGTATAAAAATTAGAAAATCCATTTAAAGCCAATCAAAATGTTTCTCAAACAGACCCCGATCATTACCAAATTACTAACAAAAATAGAACCACACATTATTAGGAAACACAATTTAAAAAGAAAAACAAGAAAGAAAAGTACAGTCGAGCACGCCCGACCGTATAATACTCTCTGCAAACAGCTGTTTGTATGCGAATACACATACGTTTGACATTATATGTATGTATGTGTGTATTCGGCGCAGCCAGCGTCTGCGGGCAGCGCTGCCGCCACACAAGCAGAGAAAACGTTCGATCACGCTTCTGTCTCGCTTTCACTCATACCTTGATATGGCGTTCAATTTTCAATATTATAACGCTTCTGGTTTTCTTGTTTGTAGTCCGATTTCAATGATATAGTTAACGTCCACTCGAATTATACAATTACAATGGATTACTATATGAACAAATGTCTAAAAACGGAACGAAAGTTGAGAATTATTGTTTTGTATTGTGGGAATAAAAGTGGCGTGGCAGTCCAAATTTTTAAATGACATTGCATTTACACTGTCGCTAGGAACCTCCATACCAGAATTGGTGATCCTAGGTGCCATGGTTACTGAGATATTCGCCGGAAACAACGATTTTTTTCGAGGTGTGTGTGGACATGGCTATATCGACTCGTCTTGTGATGCTGATCAAGAATATATATACTTTATGGGGTCTGCCACGCCTCCTTCTGCCTGTTACATACTTTTGCACAAACCCAATATACTCTTGCAGAGAGTATAAATACTAATAATCCACATCACATATGCTAATATGACAATAGAAAAAGCTAAACAATTTTTGATTGATCATTTTTGCACCAAGTCTAGTACACTGTTTATAGATAGTGATGCCGATTTTGAAATTATTCAAAACGCACACAAAGACATTATCAATCCAAACCATACTAAGATTCTCAGAAGCCTTATTCTTCTAAAAAATATTAATTCATACGCAGAGTTGAAAGAACTCATTCTCAAGACGCATGAAAGACTCCTACATCCAGGCATTCAAAAAACAAACAAACTTTTCGGTGAAACTAATTATTTCCCTAATAGCCAATTATTAACCCAAAACATTATTATGAATGTCCTATTTGCAATTTAGCGAAAACCGAACATAGAAATACAGAAATGCCAATGAAAATTACCCCCAAACAGAACAATCAAACAGCTGTTTGCGAATGCACATACGTTTGACATTATATGTATGTATGTGTGTATTCGGCGCAGGCAGCGTCTGCGGGAAACGCTGCCGCCACACAAGCAGAGAAAACGTTCGATCACGCTTGTATGTTTATGTCTCGCGTGCACTCATACCTTGATATGGCGTTCAATTATCAATATTATAACGCTTATAGTTTTCTTGTTTGAAGTCCGATTTCAATTACATAGTTAGCCTCCACTCGAATTATACAATTACAATGGTTTACTATATGAACAAATGTCTAAAAACGGAACGAAAGTTGAGAATTATTGTTTTGTATTGTGGGAAAAAAGGGCGTGGCAGTCCAAAATTTTAAATAACAATGCATTTACGCTGTCGCTAGGAATCTCCATACCAGAATTGGTGATCCTAGGTGCCATGGTTACTGAGATAGTTGCCGAAAACAACGATTTTTTCCGAGGTGTGTCTAGTTTT
This sequence comes from Drosophila dunni, assembly GCA_018152125.1. Taxonomy (NCBI): domain Eukaryota; kingdom Metazoa; phylum Arthropoda; class Insecta; order Diptera; family Drosophilidae; genus Drosophila; species Drosophila dunni. Next base: position 35,396 of record JAECXC010004127.1, on the reverse strand, counting down.
TTGCTCATTGTGGGCTAATGGGGCGTGGCATCGAAAAAAAAAGATTCTTGTATTGACTGACTAAATATGTGATCGATTGACACCAAGCTCGAACTTGTAGCTCTTACCATCTCTGAAATTTTTTTGTTCATACGGACGGACAGACGGACAGACGGACATGGCTATATACTTTTGCACAAACCCAATATACTCTTGCAGAGAGTATAAAAAAAATAACCAAATTCAAACTCCACAGGTCCCTTCTTCATGATCCAATTGTCGTCCATACTCTCTACCATATGCCATGCTCACCAAATTCAAATAAATAACTTGGACACAGACCACGGATACTTACTGTTTTCAGACAAACTCATAGAATTACCAACTAGATTTGAACACCACTCTTTACGAATCAATGTTTCTGAAATAATAATAACAAATGAATATTTTCGTAGAACTATTCCAAGCTTTAACAAGAAAGAAAAGTACAGTCGAGCACGCCCAACCGTATAATACTCTCTGCATTTTTTTCCCGGTTAAATTATTAAAATCGGTATCAAGATATTACAATATCTAGTACTTGCATTAAAACACGTTGAAACAAAAACAATCTAAGCAAAATCAAACATCTGTTTGTATGCGAATACACATACGTTTGACATTATATGTGTTTATACATATACATATGCATGTGTGTATTCGGCCAGCGACTGCCGGCCGCGCTGTCGCCACACAAGCAGAGAAAACGTTTCTGTCTCGCTTGCACTCATTAGTGATATTGCGTTCAATTATCAATGTTGTAACGCTTATAGTTTTCTTGTTTATAGTCCGATTTCAATGCGACTTTTTAGGATAGTTTTATATAGTTAGTCTCCATTCGAATTATACAATTACAATGCTGCACTATATGAACAAATGCCTGTAGGCGGAAGGAGTTATTTTTATGTATTGTGGGAAAAAGGGGCGTGGCAGTCCAAAATTTTAAATGCCAATGCATTTGCGCTGCCGCTAGGAACCTCCACACCAAAATTGGTGATCCTAGGTGCTATGGTTACTGAGATATTCGCCGAAAACACCGTTTTTTTCCGAGGTGTGTCTAGTTTTTTGCTCATTGTGGGCGAATGGGGCGTGGCATCGAAAAAAAAAAGATTCTTGTATTGACTGACTAAATATGTGATCGATTGACACCAAGCTCGAACTTCTAGCTATTACCATCTCTGAAATCTGTTTGTTCATACGGACAGACGGACAGACGGACAGACAGACGGACAGACGGCCAGACGGACATGGCTATATCGACTCGGCTTGTGATGCTGATCAAGAATATATATACTTTATGGGGTCTGCCACGCCTCCTTCTGCCTGTTACATACTTTTGCACAAACCCAATATACTCTTGCAGAGAGTATAAAAATTCATCACAAACCAATTATTTGTATTCAAAATTACAACAAGAATTAAATGGTATAATCTTTCATCATGAGAATCGAAATAAACACACTTGGCACACTTGACGATAATGACAGACGAGAATTTGAAAAAAATATTGAAAATCTATCTTTAAATACTGTGCAAGCTCAAGACATTAATGGTATAATAAACATAATTAATACCGAAATGCAACAATTTACAGATCACCAAAACAATCGAACACTTCAAGATAAATTTATTTACCAATTACTACAATTTATAGAATATGTAGAAGACATTGAAATGGGAATGCAATTGTCTAGATTGGGACTCTTCAAACCCAAAGTTACTTACCTATGACCGACTTGACAGTGTTGACAACCGAAACATTCTACTAATTAAAACCTCCACTTGGATTAATCACCAAGATAATATCATACTAATTGTATCTCACGTCCCAATCAACTTTCAAACTATTAAAACCATCAAAATCATTCCTTATCCTGACAATGATGGCTATCAACTCGATTACACCAGTACCACCTCTTATGTTGAAATAGATAATACAATTTTTAATAAAAACAAGTAAGAAAGGCTACAGTCGATCAAGCCGACTGTAAAAGACCCCGTACTCACATAGTAATGCGCATTTGTATTTAATTTGAATTAAAATTTTATAACGAAATTTAAAAATTAAAATTTATATGTATATTTTAAATTGATATTTAAAAAAATTAAATTAGCAATTCTCATTGCCTCAGGCAACGATTTCACATCGCGCCGCAACTCTACCATTCGCACCACGCGCCACTTTCAAGCATGTTCCGGTTATTCGCATTTACATTTTTGAAATTATGTGTATGCACACATGTATGTATGCGTGCCGACCAGTGTCGCAGCGTCTGCGAGCAGCGCTGACGTCACACAGGCAGCAAAATTTCAGCTAAATTACAAAAATTTTTCTAACCTTCTAACTTTTTTGTTAATGGGCGGATTTTAACGCCGCTTGGAGAATAGTTTGATATGATATTCTTCTACACGAATAATTAATTATAAACACTGTACTATTTGACTAAATGCCCTAAATCCTGCAAATTTTGAGCTTGAAATTTTGAAAGTTTTTCAGCTTTCATGAGAAAAGGGGGCGTGGCAGGCCAAAATTTTGAATGGCATTGCATTAAGGCTGTCTCTAGCAACTCTAGCAACGAGAAATGGTGTTCCTAAGTGCCATAGTTACTGAGTTATTTGCCTAAAACTACATTTTTTTTCGAGGTGTGTCTGGTTTTTTGCTTATTGCGGGGGCGGTGAGGGGCGTGGCAAAAATTTGAAATAAACTTAACCTGCGTAAGATAATAACGGACTTTCATTATAAATTTGGTGGCTCTAGCTTTTGTAGTTTAAAAGATCCAGGTGTTCATACGGACGGACGGACAGACAGACGGACATTGCTATATCGACTCGGCTGTTGATACTGATCAAGAATATATATACTTTATTGGGTCGGCCACGCCTTCTTCTGCCTGTTACGCACATTTCGCTTCTGGCAAACCTAATAGACCCCTCTACTCTTTTTTAGAGTACGAAGTCTAAAAAAAAAAATGGATCAGTAAGACTTTGTATAGATTATCGAGAGTTAAATAGAAATACTGCTATCGATAGGTTCCCATTGCCCCTTATAGCGGATTAAATCGCCAGATTGCGATATTTTACTTCTTTGGATATGGCATGTGGTTATTATCAGGTGCCACTGCAACCGGATTCCATAGAATATACGGCCTTGGTAACCCCTGATGGACAATATGAGTTCTTAGCAATGCCGTTTGGATTGAAGAATGCACCAGCGGTATTTCAAAGTGCAGTAACAAGAGCTTTGGGCAACTTAGCTTATTATTACGTTACATGGACGATACCTTGATAGTTGGACCCACAAACACGCTAGATAGATTACAAATGGTATTAGATCTGGGATTTCGTTTATTTTCGAAAAATGATCATTTTTTGAGCAGTTCAGTACAATATCTTGGACATGAAGTACAAGCATGTGAGGTTCGTACTAAAAATCGAAAAATTGAACCACTAGTTGCTCTGCGACCTCCAAAATCTGTAACTGCATTGAGACAATTTATTTGTCTGGCCTCGTATTGTCGGCAGTTTGTACACCGATTCTCACAGAAAATGAAATCTCTGTACTCTTTTACATCCAAAAATAATTAATTCAGTTGGAATAACGAACACGAGGTCGTCCGGAATCACAATAGAAATTTTAACTAGCAAACCAGTCTTGACTATTATTGATCCTCAGTATACCTCAGTATCCTGGCATTAAATCGCCATTTACAATAGTTGCGAATTTCATCGCCACCGTACATCAAAATAATTCTCAACTTTCGTTCCATTTTTAGGCATTTCTTCTAATAGTACAGCATTGTAATTGTATAATTCGAGTGGAGGCAAACTATGCAGAGAGTATTATACGGTCGGGCGTGCTCGCCTGTACTTTTCTTTCTTGTTTGTTTTAAGATATTTGATTACAATATTTTTGGTTGTTTGTATTAAATTATATCAATTATAGCGATAATGATTGATGTAGTTATTAATATGTTTACAATAGGTACAACTTTGAAAGTTGGTGTTTTAGTTGTGTTAATAGGAATATGGGACAAGGAAAATTTTGTAAGTTATTATGTTATACCATCATGTTTAAGTAATTTGTGATTAACGATTCCTAGCCGTGTGAGTTGAGAACCAATTTCAATATCTACGATGTATTCCGTGAAGTCTTCAATGTTAAATATTAGAAGTTCAATTTTTTGATCGGTTTTTAATTTATTATTACGGTTATTTTTGAGTCAATGCCTTCGTTAAGTGTTTGAATTACTTTATTTAAATCGCTAGTTTAAATATTGTTTTGCAATAAAGTTTTAATCTGCCCTACCATTTTTAATTTATCGTTTTCATCTAATGTTCCAAAAATATATTTATAACTCATCCAGACAAAGTTATTGAGACCTCTATTGGACCGTTTTGTTAATTGTATTCCGTTCATTTCTCTCTTCAATTTGTCGATTAGGAAATTAACTTGTGTAGTATTTGCGAACGGTTTACTTTCGTCTACAAGATTTTGAAATGTTTCGTCAACTTGTGTTTAATATTACACAAAACAGCATATTGATGTTTGGATTTATAATCTCTTGATACGGACATTGGAATAGAAATTAACTTGTGTAGTATTTGCGAACGGTTTACTTTCGTCTACAAGATTTTGAAATGTTTCGTCAACTTGTGTTTAATATTACACAAAACAGCATATTGATGTTTGGATTTATAATCTCTTGATACGGACATTGGAATAATAGGAAATCTTTGTCGTTTTCTATGTAGATAGCAATAGTTTGATTTAGAAAATGGTTAATAAGGATATCTTTAGCTTTTGAAAGTGTCATTTCAGTATATATAATTTTTTCTCTGGGTTTTTGAAAAGTAACTATCGGACAATATTTCATCTGCAGAACATTTGATCATTTCTATCTGTCTCGCGAAATAGTTTATTGGTTTTTCAGTTATCGGTATGCAATTTTCGTTATCTTCTAAAGCACTGTGAATTGAAGCTGCTGTTGAGATTGTTGTTGAAATGTTATCTTCGTCCACCGCCATATATTCCTCTATCTTTATTCGATATAGTGCGTCTGCCACATGGTTTTGTTTACCTTCTAAATATTTTTTTTTTTATCTTTGTTGATAAGATCCTTAAGAACAGAATTCATGCAACGCTGAAATGTTTCTGGAGCATTTTTTAAACCGAATGGAATACAAGTATATTCGTAGTGACCCTGTTTTGTAGAAAATGCTGTTTTAGGAATGGATTTGGGATCCATTTCAATTTGGTGAAAACCTTTTGCCAAGTCGACAGTTGTAAATTATTGGCAAATTTCATCCATATTAGAAATTGGAAATTTATTGTATATATGGTATATAGTATGATAAAGAAATATTCTATTTTTGTGTTGTTGAACGGAGCTTGATGATTGATTCAAAGGTTGCGATCAGCAATAACTTTATTGGAAATATACAAGAGGCGTAATTTAAATATTGTCAATAGTTGACAATAGTTTTATTTTTATTGGATGGATGGATGGATCGCAATTATATGGAATAACGAAATACTCGATGGATTATTACGAAATAGCTTGCCACCCTAATACATACATACATATGTACTTATGTATATGCGAAAACAAGATTTGAGACGCTTGGGTATAAACACCTGCTAAAAAATTTCGGTCCTTAGAAGTGCGAAATAGACGAAGAAGCAAAATGAGAAGACAAATAGTTCTTTACATGAAATGGATTCATCATATAATGAAAATGAAAATAGTGAAAATGATTTGGTTAAAAACTTACTGGAACATATGAAGCAATTAAGTTCTTAAACGGCAACGAATCAATAGAAAAAAGCTGAGAAAATGAATATTATGAAGAAAAACATAAAAGAACTACAGGCAAAGCACAACGTATTAGGCTTGTTGAAGGCGCGTGTGGTGGCTTAATTAATGAAATTATGGATGCAGATGTCTTACAAGCAAGCACTACATCTAATTTGAAAGTCTTTCCCATACGAGAATTGGATGCATTAGAGGCATCAACAAACGCAGACATTGGTTCTAGCAAGGATATGGCTCAACGTACGGATAAACGAGATGGGCAAACCGGGGGCGGTATGGCTATGGATGGTAGCAACGTGGATGGTCAAAGAGTCCCAAATGGAGGATCATTTGTTAGATGCCTTTTACACAGCACTGCATCGGGTCAAATGGGATGTCCGAGTTACAATATGAGAGATCCTACAACAGTGTATGGTAGAACCAGCAATTTTAATAATCAGGATACGACACAAATAGTTTTAAAGAAAATGTCCCTGTACTTTTGGAACAGCTTGTAGAAAAATTGCCCTTGACATAATATGTTCAATGAGTAGAATATGCGACAACTGTTCAGGCACATGCTGATTTAAGACACTTTAACGATTGGCTTAGTGTTTTGTCAAGAAATGTAGCACGTGCAGCACCAATTACAACCAGCCAAAAGCTAAAAACAAAGAGTGGTCAGACGAACGCACAGAGAGTTTATCAAACAGCTGAACAGCCAGGAAGACAAATTAATTCATCGTTATAATATTACCAGTGTGAGGGGCTCACATGATCCAAAAATTGTAACGAGTTCATTAAAGCTCACACAAAGGAAAAATGGACTATGGTAAAAAGGCTGAGAATATGAATCGAATTTTTGGGTCGAGTACACAATTTGACGACGTGCCAAAAGAAACGTAGTTCCGGTAAGGATGGCTGCACAAAATGCCAGTTGAAAATTCGAGCGCCAGGCGGAAATGGAGAATGGATGAGTCTTGAAGCAAACGCTGTACCGGATTTGAAACTGCCAATGCAGACGGTTGATCTGCAAGAATTAAAAGAAAAGTACCGACAACTAAGAAATATTCCTTTAGACGGATATGTTAGTGCAGAACCCACCATTTTAATTGGTATTAATAACTGTCATATAGGATCAGTCTTTAAAAGTATTACTCTGGACAGCAATTTATTGGCAGCAAAAACCATAATAGAATGGCTTCTGTATGGTCCCATTGATCCATCACAGAAGCAAGCATCGTCGCCCTGAAACTGTACTCATGTGGTCTGAAGATAATGTTAATTTTTCAGATAGTTATAATGCATTTGTTTCGATTCGCTTTCGCTGACGGACGTGTTTTACATCGCTTCTATTTCATTTCAAGTTTTCCTCGCTTAAACGCTCTAATTTGTATCATATTTCTGGCTTAATTCCTTTGCTATATTGTGTGCTACATCGGTTGTGTTGATACACATTGTTTTAATAAACTTTAAAGCCAATTTTTAATAATTTTGTTTTCTAAGCAACAACAATTCCACAGCTAGACATTCTGTTTACTTATTTCTGCGTTTATTTGTAGCTGTGTAATTTGTTCTTGTAATTTTACGCCGTGCTTGTATACATTATCTCGGCGCTATTTTCGTGCTCTCTTCTATATCTACGCTCCCGTCGCGCTCTCATCTGTTTTACCGCGCTCTATTATCTTATTTTTGGTGTTGGCCGGTAATTTCGATTTTCTTGATTTCTGTCGCCGCGCCCGCGCTTAAGGTAATCATGAAAAAACTTCTAAGTTTCGGTCATCACACCGGACTACTACCTTAATATGTTTTTGTGCATTACATTTGTTATTGTCATAAGTAAACATCAATAGCTTGCACATTAACCCTAGCTTGCCTTTTTATTTTTCAACTAACTTTTTATTTCAACAGAGCTTATTAGCTTCTATATATTCCATTTTATTACATTCATTGCTTATACTAATTACCTCCACTATGTACGTCTGTTATAGTTCAAATTGCCAGGTGCGAACAAATGTTAAGATGGGTTTTGTTTGCTGCTGGCGTCAACAGCCGGATTTTTGACCTGATTGAGTCTAAATCAGGTTTAAAGTGGACTTGTGAAGCTTGTAGGGATGTCGAAAGAGACATTATGAGCTTCATGCGACACACTAAAAAGAGGTTTTGGGGACCCATTTGGCAGATTTAAAAGTCTGTCTGATAGTTTCGCAGCTTTGGATAAGGAGTTTAAAGGCCTAAAAGTCTTAAATGATTCTCCAAAGCGCACAAAGGCCAATTTTAGATAGTCGATTGGCCCTAACGAACTTTCAGTCCCTCATCACATACCCGCAACGTCCGCACCTTCTCTAATAAATTTTTCATCTTTATTAGTCAATACTGTTGCAGTTGGTGAATCAAGCAATGAGTCTATCAGAGCTGTTGCGGAAGTTATTACAGTGTCCGATAAAAAGTCTCTTGTAGGTGTTCCACCAAAGAAACAATTATTTGTTTCTAGGCTCTGCCGTGTTGACCCCCACGACTCATCACGATATTCTTAATGAGCTGTTTGGAATTTCATTGCTTCAAATCAATGCTATTCCAAACTCTTTAAATAGATTGCTTGATCTGATTTTTAGGCCCCGTACTCTAAAAAAGAGTAGAGGGGTCTATTGGGTTTGTCAGTGCGTAACAGGCAGAAGGAGGCGTGGCCGACCCAATAAAGTATATATATATTCTTGATAAGCATCAACAGCCGAGTCGATATAGCAATGTCCGTCTGTCTGTCCGTCCGTCCGTATGAACACCTGGATCTTTTAAACTACAAAAGCTAGAGCCACCAAATTTATAATGAAAGTCCGTTATTAAGTCAGGTTAAGTTTATTTCAAATTTTTGCCACGCCCCTTACCGCCACCGCAATGAGCAAAAAACCAGACACACCTCGAAAAACAAGAAAGAAAAGTACAGTCGAGCACGCCCGACCGTATAATACTCTCTGCATTTTAATCCCGATATTATTATTAAAATCGGTATCAAGATATTACAATATCTAGTACTTGCATCAAAACACATTGAAACAAAAACAATCTAAGCATAATCACACATACATATGTTTGTATGTATGCGAATACACATACGTTTAAAAATATATGATGCATATATGTATGTATGTGTGTATTCGGCGTGGCCAGCGACTGCGGCCAGAGCTGTCGCCACACAAGCAGCGAAAACGTTTCTGTCTCGCTTGCACTCATTAGTGATATTGCGTTCAATTATCAATATTGTAACGCTTCTAGTTTTCTTGTTTGTAGTCCGATTTTAATGCACCTTTCAGGAATAGTTTGATATAGTTAGCCTCCACTCGAATTATATAATTACAATGCTGTACTACATGAACAAATGCGTAAAAAATTCAGAATTATTTGTATGTATTGTGGGAAAAAGGGGCGTGGCAGTCCAAAATTTCAAATGCCAATGCATTTGCGCTGTCGCTAGGAACCTCCATACCAGAATTGGTGATCCTAGGTGCCATGGTTACTGAGATATTCGCCGAAAACACCGATTTTTTCCGAGGTGTGTCTAGTTTTTTGCTCTAAATATGACTAAATATGACTAAATATGTGATCGATTGACACCAAGCTCGAACTTGTAGCTCTTACCATCTCTGAAATCTGTTTGTTCATACGGACAGACGGACAGACAGACGGACAGACGGACATGGCTTTATCTACTCGGCTTGTGATGCTGATCAAGAATATATATACTTTATGGGGTCTGCCATGCCTCCTTCTGCCTGTTACATACTTTTGCACAAACCCAGTATACTCTTGCAGAGAGTATAAAAAGTGAGAAGGTTAGAAAAATTATGTAATTTAGCTGAAATTTCGCCGCCTGTGTGACGTCAGCGCTGCTCGCAGATGCTGCGACGCTGCCGTGCCGACCAGTGCTAGGCACGCATACATACACATAATTTTAAACGAGTGTGTAATTGTATGTATAACATGTAAATGCGAATAATCGGAACATGCTTGAAAGTGGCGCGTAATGCGAATGGTTGAGTTGCGGCGTGATGTGAAATCGTTGCCTGAGGGTCGTAGGTTCGAATGCAGGCAATGAGAATTGCTAATTTAATTTTTTTAAATATCAATTCAAAATATACATATAAATTTTAATTTTTAAATTTCTTTATTAAATTTTAATTCAAATTAAATACAAATGCGTATTACTATGGGAGTACGGGGTCTTTTACAGTAGGCTCGTTGTCTTTGTTTTGGATCCTTCCTGTTTTTCTGTTTCCCGCATAAAACCCTTATCGAATCCTTAAGATCCTTATCACCCGACTTTGGAAGTGTTGATTGATTTACCTGACCGGGTGACACGTATTAGTAGTATATATACTAAACGGTCTCGTCAGTTTCGGAAAGCCGACTTTTACAAGTTAAATGGACGGCCTATTTGGCTTACCGTGAGTTAACATTGCTCAAAAATAGAAAGTCGAAATTCTATAAGAGATTCAGGGAAACTGGCTCTTCGTTGTATCTCTCGCGATATCTGATTGCTCGATCTGATTTCTATGTTTTGAATGACCGTCGTTATATGAAATACCTTACTGACTGTGGGCAACAGTTCAGAAGGAATCCGGGACGGTTTTATAACTTCGTTAATTCGAAGCGTAAATCATCAACGCTTCCATCTAGTGTGTTCTTTGAAAGAGAATCTGCTAATTCGGATAAGGCTATCGCCGACTTATTTGCCGATTTTTTTCAAACAACTTATAGTAAGCACGAGTATAACTGTGACTCACCCTATCCTTATCATTTAAATTCCTTCAATAGTAATTTTACACCAGTCATCATTGAAAGCTCTATGTTATGTAATTTAAAGGCTACTAAATCTGTTTTTTCACCTGGTCCAGACGGAGTCCCTGGCTGTGTGCTTAAAAACTGTGCAGACGGCCTTTTAAAGCCCTTGTATAAACTATTTACATTGTCCATTGAAACATGCTGTTTCGCTGAAGTTTGGAAATCATCTTACATTATTCCTCTTCACAAAAAAGGAAATAAATCCGATGTTTGCAACTATAGGGGTATTTCCAAGTTGTCTGCTATTCCCAAGGCTTTTGAGAAATTAATAACTTCTCAACTGCAACATTTCTGAAGATCCATGATTTCACCCTGCCAGCATGGGTTTGCGAAATATAGATCCACTACCACTAACCTGTTAGAATATACATCATTTGCATTGAAGGGCTTTGAGAGAAAATTGCAAACTGACGTCATTTACACAGATTTCAGGAAGGCTTTCGACTCCGTTAATCACAGCCTATTAATGCATAAGCTCAATCTTGTGGGTCTTTCCTATAACTTTACTCTTTGGATTTCAAATTACTTAATTTCTAGAAAACAACATGTTAATTTTAAAGACACTTTGTCCAAATCTGTTCAAGTAACTTCGGGTGTTCCACAAGGAAGCCATCTCGGTCCCTTGTTATTTATATTGTTCATAAAAGATCTTCCATCTGCGATCCGTTACTCTCGTGTGTTCATTTATGCCGACGACGTTAAACTCTGTGTTTCGGCTGCTGAGCCTGGTCTTGAGACCAGGTTACAATCTGATCTATGTAGTTTTCAAATCTGGTGTCAAGCTAATTTATTAAACCTTAACTTTAGTAAGTGTAACGTAATGTCCTTCAGAACATTACGAACATTTCAAAACATTTACATTCTGAATGTCAACTCTCTTAAAAGAATTGAGTCGGTCACTGATTTGGGTATCCTTATGGATCCTAAGCTCAAGTTCGATAGGCATGTATTGTCAATTAGTAATCGTGCTTTTAGTGTCCTGGCTGGTCGAAAGTATTTAACGATCACTATTTAACGAAAACACTTTTTACTGCCTTGGTACGGCCTATTCTTGAATATGAATCATGTATTTGGTCACCCCAATACAGAATTCATCAGGAGAGAATAGAATACTAACATACGCTTACCTTCCTATCGTAGTAGACTTTTACTAATTAATCTTCCTTCATTGTCTGATCGTAGAACAGTGCTCGATGTAATTTTTTTACACAATCTAATCAATGGTGAAATTGATTCTTCAGAATTACTCAGCCAGATTAGTTATGCTGTTCCGGTTAGACCAACTAGAAACTTTCTTCCGCTCTCTCTTCAACCTTGTTCTACCAACTTTGCTATCCATAATCCTTTCCGAGTCCTGTGTAGTAACTACAACAAACTTTCTCGAGTTGTAGGTAGTTCTACTTCGACCCCCTTAATAGGAACCTCTCTTCTCTGTCACCTGTCTAGATCTTAATTATCTTAGCTTAATAATTTAAGATGTATTGTATTACGTTTTTAGTTATTTTATATTTTGTGTTCTAACTAATAAATTCGATTCGCGTTTATCTCTTGCCGTACGTTATGTGGTGTGCCCCTCGGTCGGTTTGGCGGGAGGTAGCTACATTATTTGCAGGATTCCGCGCGCTAACAAGAACGTTGCTTGGTGTTCCTGGGTCACTTGAATGTACTGTCCCGTTAGTACATCAACGTCCTTAAATATAAAAAAAAAAAAAAAAAAATTGAAGTTCGCCGAGTATGATAACGCTCTTATAGATTTCATAAAAAATGGATATGCAGTAAAGATGTCAAACGAGGAAGCAGAAATAGTTGGTCCAAGGACATGGTATTAGCCGCATTTCTGTGTTTACAATGTAAGCAAACCAAACAAGATTCAACTGTGTGGCGGCAGCGCTGCTCGCAGACGCTGGCACACACATACATACATATATGCATATTATATAATGTGAAGGATTTGAATCTGAACCAGAAGAGCAAGTGTTAGAGAACTCACGAGAGACACGTAGTGGTCTCCGTTATTGAACACTAAAAAGAACTAGTTATTAAGTTGAGGCAGATGAACCAAATGAATGAACGAAGTAGTCGATGCCAAGATCTTGTTGAAGACACACGCAGAAGCAAGTCGTGAAAACTTACACACATAAGCTAAAACTCTGTTAATTATTTAAAGTTAAAATATAATACCAATAAACTACATATAATAATATAGACTATAGTGGTTACTGATAGTTATCACATCACTGCGGATTATCGGGACCCACAATTTTTGGGGGCTCAACCGAGATTGAATTTCACAATTTTGGAAATTCGGCCTTAAATAAAAGAACATTGAATAAAAAGAATAATTGGTGTGTGTGTAAATGTACGAATTGCTTGTTGTCGTGTTGTGTGTGTTGTCGGCAATTAAAGAGCCTAAGAACAGAAACTTGCAAGGCGCCAGACGAATGCCGAGAAGTAACGGTGGTTGCATATTGTACGCAGCAGAAAGGCACGACGAAAACGAGAAAGGCAGAAACTCATAGCGGCTAGAGTTTATCGTCGAAGAAGAGGAAGACGAGAGAAGCAGAAGCAGAGAATAGTGACGTGCGTGCAACAAGAGAGGCACGGAGAAAAAAAAACCCAACGAGTGAACGAGAGCTGAAAGCCGAGTAAAGCAACGGGATCATATGCGAAATCAGAAAAGAAGACGTGCGTGCACAGACGAGAGAGGCAAATAGCTGGTGGCGAGTTTGTGAGACAAGTTCGGTGCGACGACGAAAATTATTTCTGGATGGGGATGTGTGAGTTGCAGAGAATCGAAAGAAGCTGAGTAATCGTTGTAAAAGAAAAATTTTGTATGAATAACATTGAAGTGACTGTTTACAGTTTGAAAATCGTAACGTAAAGTTTGAGAGTCACTGTTTAAGATTGAATTTGTTGCAAAAGCGAAATTACACTAACGATTTGTAAAATCTTTGTATATATTTAAATTTACATATTTAATTTTAAAAGTTTTGATACATTTAAACAGGAAAATTGTAAAGATGAATAGAAACGAGATTTTGGCATTGATAGTGACCGATTTGCGGAAAAAATTAATGGAACTTGGAATTCAATCAAGCGGAAGAAAAGTGGAGTTACAAAATCGATTGCTTGCTCACTATGGTTTGGAAAACGAAGGGGAAAATGATCAGGACAGTGTTCATGAGGAAAATGAAGTAACTTTTGTATCAGTTTCAGAAAATACATCAGGTGAGAATAATACTAGAGAACATGGGGAGAATGAAGCTCAAAGCAGACAACAACAATTCGGTAGTAGACAGATGGAAAATCCGACGTTCGTTAAATCATGGTTTACATTAAAAGATGTAGAAGGTAGTGTTTCGCAGTTTGATGGTTCAAATGCGTTGGATGTTAATTATTGGATAGAAGAACTTGAGGAATGCGCGTTGACAGTAGAATGGACTCAGTTACAGATATTCGTGTATGCAAAGCAGTTGCTGAAGGGTGCAGCAAAATTATTTGTACGCAGCCAGCGTAATATTCGTGATTGGAGTGCATTGAAAGTTGCACTAGTCAATGAGTTTGGTGTCAAAGTATCGTCAGCGGAAATACATCGTAGACTTGGTAGGCGTCACCAGAACAAAAATGAAACATTGCAGGAATATTTGTACGCTCTAATGGAGATTGCAAAACCAATAGACTTGGAAGATGAGAGTCTACTAGAATATTTTGTGAATGGTGTACCAGATTCTAGATCGAATAAAGCACTACTTTATCAAGCCAGGACAATAAGTCAGCTTAAGATAAAGATGGAGGCATACCAGAAGATGAGAGGACCGATAAAGCCGTTCAATAAGATAGGTTCACAGTCAAACGTAGATGAGAATGACAACAATAAGACATCGGGAAGATATAAAAAATGCTATAAGTGTGGAAATGAGAATCACATTCAAAAGGATTGTCCGAAAAAGGAGTTTGTATGTTTTAAGTGTAATCAACCAGGACATAGAGCTAATCAGTGCAGAGTTGAAGTTCAAGTCAAGCAAGAAAAGCTGACAAACGTAGTTCAGGATGTGGTAACAAAACCATCAAGTAAAGTCATCAATTCTGAATTAGAGTTGAAGGTTGTTAAGCACGCTAAAGTTTATTTCAAAGGACTTGTTGACACGGGATCAGATCTTTGTTTGATGCGCAGAAGTATTTTCAAAAGGTTAGGCATTAACAAACTAACAGGTGTCGAAAAATGTTTGACAGGTATTGGTGAAAGTCAGATTGTAACTTTTGGCAGTGTAACAGTTCCTGTGCAGATCGACGAAATCAACCTGTTGATTGAGTTTCATATCGTCTCTGATGAAGACATCGCATTTGAAGCAATTTTGGGCAGGACTATTTTAAAAGACGTTAATTTGAGAGTTACTGAAGTTGGCACAGAGTTTACTCGCAAGCTTCCAGATGTACAAGAGAGTAGTAGCTCTGATACATTGAAAAGTCAAGAGCAGTTGACAGAATTGTTTGAAGAATTTGGAAACTTGTGCATGATGAGTACTGAAGGGAAAGAAGTTATTGTAGATTTGTCACACTTGAGTAAAGAAGAGTCAATCAAAACAAAAACTTTGATAGATTCGTACAAGCCACAACGAAATGTGAACAGCAAAGTAGAAATGACGATTGTGGTGAAAGATGACTTGCCAGTTTTTCAACATCCGAGACGATTGTCTTATAGTGAGCAGAGTGTGGTAGATTCTCAGATCCAAGAGTGGATAGCTGAAGGAATCATAAAGCCAAGTACCTCTGAATATGCTTCGCCAATAGTGTTGGTGACGAAGAAAAATGGTACCAAACGGCTATGCTGTGACTATCGAAAGTAAAACGAAAAGATAGTAAGGGATAATTTTCCAATGGTACAGATGGACAGCGTGATCGAAAAGTTGCAAGGAGCAATGGTGTTCACTACTTTGGATTTGACGAATAGTTACTTTTATGCACCTGTTGCAGAAAAGTCACAAAAGTATACAGCATTTGTAACGCAGAATGGACAGTATGAGTTTAGATTTGTACCATTTGGTATATCTAACTCGCCGGCTGTATTTATGCGTTTTATAATGTCTGTCATGCGTGAGTTGATACAGAAAGGTGATGCTGTAGTGTACATGGATGACATAATAATCCCAAGCATTGATGTTGAAGAGGGATTCGGCAAATTAAAGAGAGTATTGGAGGTTGCAGAGAGGAATGGCCTAAGAATTAATTGGAGTAAATGCCAGGTTTTACAGAAAAAAGTTGAATTTTTGGGGTACATTGTGGAAAATGGTACGATTAGACCTAGCGAAAATAAAAGTGAAGCCGTAGCCAATTTTCCGACACCTAAGGATATGAAAGCAGTTCAACGTTTTCTCGGGTTGACATCGTATTTCAGAAGATTCATTGACGGATATGCAGTAGTCGCCAAACCATTGTCTGATTTGTTACGAAAAGATTCTGAGTTCGAATTCAAAGAGTTGCAAGAGGTGGCGTTCAACCAGTTGAAAGCAGAGTTGATGAAGAAACCAGTGTTGCATCTTTATAATCCACAGGCTGAGACAGAAATTCATACGGATGCGTCAAAGTATGGATTTGGAGCTGTTTTGCTGCAAAAAGATTCAGTTGATGGGATGTTACACCCTGTAATGTACATGAGTAAGAAAACAAAGCCATGTGAGGAGAAGTACCAGTTATACGAACTGGAAGTATTAGCAGTGATAGGAGCATTAACAAAGTGGCGAATATATGTCTTGGGAATAAAGTTCAAGATCATCACAGATTGTAACGCCTTTGCTATGACCATGAAGAAGAAGGAAGTGCCATTAAGAGTTGCTAGATGGGCCATGTATCTTCAGGATTTTGATTATGAAATAGAGCACAGGTCTGGCACAAAAATGAGACACGTAGATGCGTTAAGCAGAGTTGCATGTTACTTGATAACGGACAGAATGGTACATAGATTGAGAGAAGCCCAGATGTCCGATGATTGGACAAAAGCAGTAAAGAAAATAGTCGAGAGTGGGATATATGAAGATTTTTATATATCAAATGAGATTCTATTCAAAGACCCTGCTCGAGAACTGATAGTGGTGGCGTCTCTAATGGAAACAGAAATCATCAAGATTGCGCACAGGCAGGGACATTTTCAGCAAAGAAGACTCAAGATTTGGTGGAGAAGTCTTATTTCATACCAAAGCTGGCAGAAAAGGTGGTGAAAGTTGTGAGTAACTGTGTCGAGTGCATTTTAGTAAATGCAAAGATGGGAAGGCAGGAAGGTTATTTATCGCCAATAGATAAAGGTGATAAGCCGCTCACCACGTATCACATCGATTATGTTGGACCAATGGAGATCACGAAGAAACGATATAATCACATCTTAGTAATCGTTGATGCTTTTTCAAAATATGTTTGGTTTTATCCAACTCGTAGTACAGGAGTGGAAGAAGTGATTCGTGTTTGGAGAGACAGGCTGTTAATTTTGGAAACCCTTGCAGGATTGTGTCAGATAGAGGTACTGCGTTTACAGCAAACTGGTTTAAAGAATACTGTGAACAACGGAAGATACAGCATTGTTTGATAACGACAGCTGTGCCACGCGGCAACGGACAGGTGGAGCGAATGCATAGAATTGTTGTACCGATGTTGTCGAAACTTAGCATTGAGAATCCAGGGATGTGGTATAAGCATGTAGGCATCGTGCAACAAGCGATAAATAATATTGAACCGAGGAGTACAAAGGTAGCTCCATTTAAAATATTAACCGGAATCGACATGCGTTGTACTAATGACATTAAACTCAAAGACTTGGTGCAGCAATCACTGCTTGACGAGTTAAATGATGAACGAGATATATTACGTTCAGAAGCTCGTAAGAATATTAGAGCACTGCAAGAAGAAAACCAGCGTTCATTTAATAAGAAAAGAAAGATAGAAAAGGAGTATAAAGTTAATGATTTAGTAGCTATTAAGCGTACTCAGTACGGGGTGGGATTAAAACTAAAAGGAAAGTATCTGGGACCTTATAAAGTTACCAAAGTTCTTAAACACGGACGTTATAATGTAGAGAAAGTGGGAGAAGGAGAAGGTCCATATAAGACGTCCACGGTGGCAGAGTTTATGAAAGAATTCGGGTCGAATCCTACGTCAGGAGGGCCGAATGTAGGATTTGAATCTGAACCAGAAGAGCAAGTGTTAGAGAACTCACGAGAGACACGTAGTGGTCTCCGTTATTGAACACTAAAAAGAACTAGTTATTAAGTTGAGGCAGATGAACCAAATGAATGAACGAAGTAGTCGATGCCAAGATCTTGTTGAAGACACACGCAGAAGCAAGTCGTGAAAACTTACACACATAAGCTAAAACTCTGTTAATTATTTAAAGTTAAAATATAATACCAATAAACTACATATAATAATATAAACTATAGTGGTTACTGATAGTTATCACATTACTGCAGATTATCGGGAAAAAAATGCACAGAGTATTATACGGTTGGGCGTGCTCGACTGTACTTTTCTTTCTTATTTGATTTCATGACGGTATTACACTTGTAAAATTTAAATTGTCGTTCTCTTGGTATTGGATTTTTTTTATTTTTTTTAGGGGTTTAAAATTTTTGTTTTTTCATCTGGCCATAAATGTTAAATTCTGCATTGGTTTTAAATGAGAATATCGTTTTTCATTGCTTAATTAGGTGCGGACGTAAAGTTATTTTCGTTAGGGATGCCATCAAAATTGTTTGATGAATTGGCGTCTGATGGTTTAAGATTTATGGGAAGAAATGTACGTTGGCCAATGGTTTTTGATTATAAACATAATCAACATTTGCATTATTGTCCATTAAAACTTTTCTACCAATAAGAATGTCATAATAAGGAGAAAATTCGTGTAGAAAAATTGTATTCCTTGTGAGAATAAACCACTGGCTGGAAGGATAACTAATTTATTAAAATTGGACAACCCGGTTTAACTTCGAACTGTAATATCTTTACTTTGAACTTGCAGATTGAACACGTTTTTTGTCATCATGTTTATTGACGTTCCAGTATCAATTAGAGATCTGTATCTGTGACTGTTATACATCACTTTTGTGTATTGATGTGTTCCCGGGCTTGTATTAGAAAACTTTGAGATTGAAATTGCTGATCTTCTTTTGATTCGGATTTTTTATGTTCGTCATTGTCTGTGTCGTCGTCTGTGGTGTTATCTGAATATGTCTCAGCATGATGGTTATTTTCGTTAGTTTACATGACTCTCCGCTGCCTACTTTAGTTCGCTTAATCGGCACTCTTTGTTCTTGAGTTGGCTGATTGTAGTTACGGTTATCAAATTGCCTCTCCCTAGCAAATCTTCGCGAAATTCATTGTAAAGTTTTCTGTTTTCGTCAAACTGATTTTGCCTAGAGCGTTTTTAGGGTGATCATTATGTTTAGAAGTTTGACGTAGGTCGGGTAGTGAGTTTTTAATGCAGAAAAAAATGGTGCAAATGGTTTGATCGGATTATCAGAGTTTTTAGTAAAGCAAGAATTTCCATAAATGCCTTTTTATTGAGCGACTTGGCGCAATTTCTGAACATTAGATATGACATATTTGATTAGTGTTGTGAACATTCTGTCTGGTAATTTCTTTTCAATTGTGGATTCAACTGTATTTTTCATGGCTTGAGTGTATACAATTGTGTTGTTATCAATATTTTCTTAATCCAGTTTATTTGTTATAGAGTTAATGCAAAAGTTCCTCCAACGGTTTATGCGTCTTGTATTCGTTGATGAGGGCTGTCTTTAAAGATGTCCAGTTGTTGTGGTATCCACTTTGAGTGATGTTTCCAGATGCTCCCACGATCTGTAGTTCGATGCCTCCAGTATAACTGCAACTTGACGGGCGTCAGTTGTCTCGTATAAATTCATCAGGTATTCAATGCATCTGATGAATGATGCCAGTGTGTTGGGCTCTGCAGAAAAACACGGCACTTGGCGTATTAGTTGAAGTAGTTGGCTAGCGCCATTGTAATTAATTGCACTTTATTTTGTTTTTAATTATTTGTTTATTAACAATTGCAGTTCAAATTTTTGGTAAATTGGGCTATTTCGTTTGAAATGTGTTTTTTTAATAGCAGTCCGAATTTTTGTTAAATTAGGCTATTTTGTTGGTTTGGTTTTTTCAATAGCAGTCCGAATTTTTTGTTAAATTTGGCTATTTTGTTGGTTTGGATTTTTCAATAGCAGTTTGAATTTTAGTTAAATTTGGCTACTTTAATGGGTTGGTTTGGTTTTTTTTCAATGGCAGTCCAATTTATTTGCATAAATGAGCTATTTGCAGTGCACTATCACTCGCGAGTTCTTGTGCGGATACTAATTTTCCTTAAATCGTAATGATCTGATTCGCGTCATTTTTTGCGGCTAAATCACGAGCTCAATCACAAAGTATCACGTAGTTGTATAAGGATATTTGTTATGTGATCGAAAAGGACGAATTACTGTTACAGTTCTCAGTATCTTACCGGCTGCGCCAATTACAAACTTTGATTTTTCCAGTCAAATAAAAAAACACTTTTATTTGTAAAAAATAGTAAAGTTAAAACATAATACTAAAAAATTTTATCTCGTTTAAGGAAAGTTCTGTAGAGCTTTTCTTAACATTTGTTTACAATATGAGTTCTGTTACAGTTCTGTTATTAATATTATTTCGTTTTGAGGTTTGTGTATCTGAAAGCAAAGTGAAGCTTTGCCTAAAATTGCTGATAATGCAGATCTCAAAGTCCCGAATGCAGATTGTTTATAAAAAGTTTATTGGCGTGAGATCTTTTGAATTATGAATATAAGTAGTTAGCATACGTAAAAGAAAATTAAGTTTTAGACTATGTAATAAAATGAACTCAATATAGTAACCCATAATGTAAGCATAAAATATCTTATACTTAAGGGGGGTTTCTGCTTTGTTGACCTGAAAAACGACTCTATTTTTCAGGAATTTTTTGGCGAAACTATAATAGCTAATGAGTTAAAACTTTTTGTATCTAGTTAATCATAGCTTATTCTTTATTTTAAAAATAGTTTTAAATCACAGAACAAAAAAGTGGTGGAAGGGGGCGTTCCAAAATGGCGGCGTATCGGTCATGATATGTCTCGCTGATGGAAGTCCTTCCGTCCTGTAGGATAATTTAAAACAGGCAAACTATGCATTTTATCGATCTGTACACTTAAGCGCATAATTAAGACCTCTACTTTAAAAAAAACTTTAAAAATGCAAAAGTTATTAACATTTGAACACAAAAGAAAAATTTTTGAAATTTTTCGAATTAGTAAATATTTTTGTAGACCACAATTTTTAATATTTTTTCATGATCAAGTTCTAAATTATCCACACAATATCTGTGAACATGTGTAAAAAGTTTCATGGCGATTGCTTGATTTTTGCGCTGGGTATCACTTCCATCAGGTCGAAAATCACTGTTTCGAGAAAAACGCGTTCAAAGTTTAAAATAAGTAGAAAATCGTTCGAGCGCGCGATTTCTTATAGGGAATATCTTCCGCAATTCAAAAGATATGGTCATAAAATTTTGTACACGTATTCTTGAAACACATGTCCATCCGAAAATGCAAAAAAAAATTTCGATTTTTTAAAAGCAGCAAAGCAGAAACCTCCCTTAAGCTAGCATGTAAGTTTGATTTTTACTCGGCAGTGCAGCGGTCACGAGCTGTCAGTCAGTTCGTAATATCATTTCGTTGTAAGCACATACACGCTGTCCGACACTTTCCGACAGTAAATTGTTATGTTTATGAACGTACAATTTGTTTTAATTTAATTATTTTCTCGATTTTTCAAGATCAATACATTGAAAACGCATATTGTTTATATGTTCCTTTTTTTGTCTGAGAAAGATTTGTGTGTGAATGATATTGAAATATGAGTGTTAGAGAATTTGTGATAACGGATACTATATGTACATTGTGCATATCTGTTTGCATCCGGGGACGAAAACATGATCTTTGCGCATTTCCCAATCGTTGCTGATCGACTTGAGGTGGTGATGCTGCTAAGCTTCTAAGTAATGTAATTAGGAAAAGTGTAGACATAATCAGTATAAACTTGAATATATGCAGCTCCTAGAGATAGACTTGTTTTTGATATTAACATCTTTTATTTTATCTCTCGTGTGGTACTATAATTATATTTAAACATATTTTTCCTTAGACGGACTTTGAAGCAATCAATAGAAAACTCAAATATTAAAAACCGACTTGCTGAAACTCAGAAAGGAAATGAGGCATTGAAGCGAATGCTATCGCACATGCCAACTGTTGAAGTAAAACATAAACTAGTCGTTCAACAGGTGAGTTAAAATTAGTAAATCAAATGCATACTGTTTAATACTTACATAATTTTCTCAGCGGTTGAATCGGCAAATGGCTAAAAAACTTAAGACTCTCGCAGCCGAGAGATCTTTGGATGAAGTTGAATTGAATGTGCGACAATGTACAATAAGAAAATATGCAGATAAGCTGAATGGAATGAGGGAATTAGCTATTTCAACTGTAGTAAATTGCAATGGAGGAGATAAGAAAAACAAAAAACAATTATGCGACGGAGGAGACAGATTACTTTTATTAATTGAAAGTAACAAGTTTATGGAATGTGCTCCATTTTCTAATGAAAACACAAACACTTCATTAGTTTGTGACAGCACTTCAATCGTTGCGAAAAATACGTAAAAATCATATTTAATGTTAATTTTTTAATATTGAGTTCTCCTCAAATGTCGCAATTTCATCACCTGTATTTAATATTTATAAAAGTTAAAAATATACAATTTAAAATTTTTGGAATTAAATTCAATATGGTCAAATTTGGTGGTTTATTAGGTTAATTACAAATCGAAGTTTATTCGATATACTATCAAGCAATAATTTATTTATATTAATAATTTATACATATAATTATTTTAGTTTTTATTTTACCAATTTAAGGTAAGTAGCCACTAATTTGTTGAAAGCCGCATAACTAATGAAGCTTTGCAGAAGCCTTCTTATCAATCCTTATCAGGCTCTTATATCATATAGCTGTCATAGGAAAAATTGGTACAAAAGATTGAAAATGTCAATACGAATATTTTGAGTGTCTTTTGAATGATTCCAACTAACTTCGCGATATGCAGTCACTGTTATTTTAAATCTTCTGTCCCAATTTCATCCAAGTCGAATGGAACAATAGGAACAATCGGGAAAGATTCTAACAATGTTTTTCCCTTGGTGGAACTAAAGTATTCAACATAAGTGTCCACCTCATGACAAGCGTTATTGTCGAATCGGCATCATTGGAAATCCAAAGTTTCTCATTTCCGTCTTCTAATACGTTATAATGGTTTGAAAACCATTTTGCCAATTGGAATTCGTCCGTTTCGATATCTGCTGTGAGGGCAGGTCGGCTCAGAAGGAACCCACAAAGTGAGCGAATTCTAGTGAATTCTAGTGAGGTCAAGCCAATCTCGACTGTTTGATTTTATGAGTGAGGCAAACTTGGAATAAATGTCTATGCATGAAACTTATTGATCGTTGTCTATTGCGTAAAAGTCTATAACATAAACTTCTCGTGGGTATTTATTTCTGGTGTTAATTCAAAGAGTAATTTTATTTGGTCTATGTTCTGTTTTTGTAATGTTACAGACTTGGCATTCATTTACAATGTTTTGTATGAGCTTGTGGTAATCTGGGTGGTAAAAAGTTTCGTAAAAAAGTCAAATCATTTTTTCAATTCCAGCATGTAATAGTTTAATGTGTTTGGAGGTATTAAGTTCTTTAAAATCTGAATATGTTTTAATACTTTTTAATTTAATTAGACATTTAAAAATTGTAATATTGCTGATTGGATTTATAATCTCTTGCTCTTTGGAATAATGGAATGCAATTTTCATTATCTTCTAAAGCACTGTGAAGTAAATATATTCATGATCAGCATCACCAGCCGAGTCGATATAGACATGACCGTCTGTCCGTCTATCTTTCTGTCTGTCCGTATGAACAAACAGATTTCAGAGATGGTAATACAAGAGCCTTTTTTTTCGATGGCACGCCCCATTCGCCCACAATGAGCCAAAAACTAGACACACCTCGGTAAAAATCGGTGTTTTCTTTATAACCCTCAACTTTCCTTCCGTTTTTAGGCATTTGTTCATATAGAATAGCATTGTAATTGTATAGTTCGAATGGAGGCTAACTATATCAAACTATCCTGAGCGGTGCATTAAAATCGGACAAGAAAACTAGAAGCGTTACAATACTGATAATTGAATGCAATATCACTAATGAGTGCAAGCGAGATAGAAACATACAAGCACATGTTCGAACGTATTCGCTGCCTGTGTGACGGTAGCGCTGCCCGCAGATACTGGCCGCGCCGAATACCCGCATATGTACATACATATGCATCAATTCGCTTCGCACTTGCTTTGCAAACGGACGTGTATTTGTCTTCGTCGTTCAAAAGTCGCTTTTCGTCTCTTTTTTCATATTATAAATCAAGTCAATTTTATCATTATTAATACTTTGTGTCATACACCGGCTGTGTAAACGCAAGGATAAAATATACTAACAAACAAGTTTTATAGTTTCTTTCCATTATTTACCAAAACAAAGCTTAGCCAAAGCAAGTTGTTTGTTTATTTGTGCACTTGCTTTGTAGTCTCCCCACAAGCTTGGTTTTTGTAACTCGCAGTTTTTGCTTGCTTGCTAATCTCCGCTTAAATCGTTTTAGTCGCGATGGCAATCTATAAATATATTCTTACTCTCTCTCGTCATCTCTCTCTGCTCTTCGTAAGCCGCGCTTTGATTCACCACTCTGCTATCCCTCGATCTGAGTGTTGTTGGTGTTGGCTACCTAATCTCCGACGGTAAATTTTTCGTTTGCCGCGCAAACAATTTTGTCTTTGTAAGTTCGCTGTATTTCTGCTTAGCTTAGCATCTGGTTACTTAACCCTTGCACATCTGTCTTACTTTTTAACACTCTACACAAATTTCAAATTTGTAATATTTTTTTTGAGTATAATCTTTTCTATTCGTTGTTGTTAAATAAAAATTTTGCCATTATGAATGTCTGCTATAGTAAAAACTGCCAAGTGCGAACCAATGTGAAAGTGGGTTTCGTTTGATAGTTTCACCTCGTTTGATAAAGATTTCAAAAGTATGAACTTTTTTACTGATTCTCCCCTGCGTAATAATGCCAATTTTAGGTTGTCAATTGGTCCAGATGAAATTTTAGTTTCTCCTCACATCTCCATTAATCCTGATCCGTCTCTAATAAATCTTCCCAATCTCCAACTAGTATTGTCAGTAGAAATTATAATTTTACTTCCCCCACAGAAGTTACTCCTACGGTTACCGAGCCAGTCCCTGATATAGTCGCTGACAATACAGTTGTTGTTGATCAACATACCAGTGATGACATTCCGAAAGGATCAACTAGTCAATCAACCAGTGTTATTAATTCTATATAGCAGTGGTAGATAACATGACTCTCATAGGTATTCCACCGAAAAAACAAATCTTTGTTTCAAGGCTAGCCCCTGATACTACATCTGATGATGTCAAGGCTTTTATATAAGCCAAATCTATAGCCAACATTACGGTAGAAAAATTTAAATTTTCTTAAGCTCGGGAGATTTCTTCATTTAAAATAAGTGTTCCGGCCGAACAATTTAACAAAATATGCTGTACAGAGTTCTGACGGACCACTTAGTGGTGAAAGAATGAACCCGCGAAAAAAAAAATTGGACTCCGATTGGTCTGCCTTAATCATCTTTTTTCTAATTAATCAGCTACCAATAACAAAAAAAAAATAAAATCCTCCCTCTCGCTAGCCTAGGGGTTTGTAGCAAGCTTAGCAACCTTTACTTATCTAGTGTTTCTTTTCCTTTTCATGTCATTACCTTTACTGAAACTTGGTTAAGCCCGGACATTCTTAATACAGAGATATTCTGCGATAACTTTTCGATTTCTAGAAAGGATCGCACTTCTTGTCGTGGTGGTGGTGTACTTATTGATATTTCTACTGATTTAGAATTTATTGCTAGAAAGATCAAAATTTATAATGTTTCCATTTTTTTTACTTGATCATATATTCCTCCTTCTTCTGATAGTTCTATTTAATTTGAACATTTTCTAGCTAATGCGAAGCGCAAATCATCAACACTTCCTTCATCAATGGTCTTTGAAAATAAGACAGCTAACTCTGATCAGGCTATTGCCGATTTATTTGCTGATTTTTTCCAATCAACTTATTGCATTCATCAAAATAATCTAAACTTGTCTTACCGTTACCGTGTAAATGCTTCTAATTGTAATTTTTAGGCCATTGATCACTGAAAAATCGCTTTAGAGTGATCTAAAGGCTGTTAAACCTGTCCTTTCCACGGGTTCGGAAAGTTCCTTATTTAAATTTTCTGTTGAGTCGTGCTGCTTTCCTGACATCTGGAAAGCATCTTTTATTATTCCCAATCAAAACAAGTAAGAAAGGCTACAGTCGATCGAGCCGACTGTAAAAGACCCCGTACTCCCATAATAATGCGCATTTGTATTTAACTTGAATTAAAATATAATAACGAAATTTAAAAATTAAAATTTATTTGTATATTTTGAATTGATATTTAAAAAAAAATTAAATTAGCAATTCTCATTGCCATCATTCGAACCTACGACCCTCAGGCAATGATTTCACATCGCGCCGTAACTCTACCATTCGCACCACGCGCTATTTTCAAGCATGTTCCGCTTATTCGCATTTACATGTTATACATACAAGTACACACTCGTTTGAAATTATGTGTATTCACATATGTATGTATGCGTGCCTAGCACTGGTCGGCACGGCGGCGTCGCAGCGGCGCAGCGTCTGCGAGCAGCGCTGACGTCACACAGGCGGCGAAATTGCAGCTAAATTACATAAACTTACTAACCTAATAACTTTTTTGTTAATTGACGGATTTTAACGCTGCTTGGAATATAGTTTGATATGATATTCCTCTCTTCGAATAATTAATTATAAACACTGTACTATTTGACTAAATGCCCTAAATCCTGCAAATTTTGGGGCGTGGCAGGCCAAAATTTTGAATGGCATTGCATTAAGGCTGTCTCTAGCAACTCTAGCAAGCAGAAATGGTGTTCCTAAGTGCCATAGTTACTGAGTTATTTGCCTAAAACTACATTTTTTTTCGAGGTGTGTCTGGTTTTTTGCTTATTGCGGGGGCGGTGAGGGGCGTGGCAAAAATTTGAAATAAACTTAACCTGCGTAAGATAATAACGGACTTTCATTATAAATTTGGTGGCTCTAGCTTTTGTAGTTTAAAAGATCCAGGTGTTCATACGGACGGACGGACAGACAGACGGACAGACGGACAGACGGACATTGCTATATCGACTCGGCTGTTGATGCTGATCAAGAATATATATACTTTATGGGGTCGGCCACGCCTCCTTCTGCCTGTTACGCACATTTCGCTTCTGACAAACCAAATAGACCCCTCTACTCTTTTTTAGAGTACGGGGTCTAAAAAGGGTACTAAATCTGACACTTGTATCTATAGGGGTATCTCAAAGTTGTCTGCAATTTCTAAAACTTTTGAGAAATTAATAACTTCTCAACTGCAACATCTTTGTAGATCTATTGTTTTACCTTGCCAGGACGGGTTTATAAAATATATATATACTAACACTAACTTATTAGAATTTACTTCCATTGTTATACAGGTGTTCTAAAATAAATTGCAAACAGATGTCATCTAAACTGATTTTTGCAAGGCTTTTGATACCGGTAATCATTGTCTTTTAATACATAAACTTAATTTGCTTGAATTTCCAGATAAATTAATTCTTTGGATTGCGAATTTTTTATGTTCTAGAACTCAAAAAGTTAATTTTAATTACACATTATCCAAGCCCACGCATGTTACCTCGGGGTTCCTCAAGGAAGCCATCTTGGGCTTTTACTTTTAAACTTTTCATTTTTTTATTATACATTCAGCGATTTTTAGTTCCCGGGTTCTGATGTATGCCGATGATGTAAAAACTTTGTTTGTCACGAACTGACTCTTGCCTGAGTCACGGTCAACAAAGCGACCTCGACACACTTCAAGCCTGGTGTAAAGTTAACTTACTACATCTCAATTTTAGTAAATGTAACGAAATGCCCTATAGTAGGCTAATACCTACCTACAATAATTACTTTCTTGACGGCAAGCCTCTTCGGCCAATGATTTGGGTATCCTTTCGATCCAAAACTAAAGTTTGAAAAGCGCATCTCTTCTGTTACTAATCGAGCTTTTGGTGTCTTGGGTTTCATAAAGCGGTGGTCTAAAGAATTTGACGATCCCTACCTAACAAAAACCTCTTATACTTCACTTGTACGCCCTATTCTTGAATATGGTTCGTGTGTATGGTCTCCCCAATACATGATTAATCAGGACAGATTGGAAGCTGTACAAAAACAATTTCTTCGTTTGCTCTTAGGGGCCTTAGATGGAATACTAATATTCGATTACCTTCGTATCGTAGTAGACTTTTATTGATTAACCTTTCTTCCCTTTCGGATTGCAGAACCATACTTGGTGTATTTTTCTAACACAAACTAATTAATGGAGAGATAGATTCCTTGTATCTAATTAGCCAAATTAGTTTTGCTGTTCCGATCCGAAATACCAGAAACTTTCTTCCGTTTTCCCATCAATGCTGTTGTATTTTATAATTTTTTTGGAAATTTAAAAATGTCATTATTTTTGCTATGGTCTTGTGGTATTTAGTTATAAGTTTCAAAAAAATCGGTTAGAATGGAAAAGAAACAAGAAAGAAAAGTACAGTACAATCTAAGCAAAATCAAACAGCTGTTTGTATGCGAATACACATACGTTTGACATTATATGTATGTATGTGTGTATTCGGCGCAGCCAGCGTCTGCGGGCAGCGCTGCCACCACACAAGCAGAGTAAACGTTCGATCACGCTTGTATGTTTCAGTCTCGCTTGCACTCATACCTTGATATGGCGTTCAGTTATCAATATTATAACGCTTCTAGTTTTCTTGTTTGTAGTCCGATTTCAATTATATAGTTAACCTCCACTCGAATTATACAATTACAATGGTGTACTATATGAACAAATGTCTAAAAACGGAACGAAAGCTGAGAATTATGGCAATGCGTTTACACTGTCGCTAGGAACCTCCATACCAGAATTGGTGATCCTAGGTGCCATGGTTACTGAGATATTCGCCGAAAACAACGAATTTTTCTGAGGTGTGTGTGGACATGGCTATATCGACTCGGCTTGTGATGCTGATCAAGAATATATATACTTTATGGGGTCTGCCACGCCTTCTTCTGCCTGTTACATACTTTTGCACAAACCCAATATACTCTTGCAGAGAGAGTAATAATAATTAAACAATTAAGAAAAATTAAAACTTAAATAAAAAAGTGAAAAAATATAAAATTAAACAAATTTCAACAATAAAATCAAAATGGAAGGAGGAGCAGCAGCAGTATCAACCCTTTCCGATGCCAGCATGGCACAAGTTATAAATCAACTAAAAGATGTTGAAAAATTCAAGGGAGACAAAAACACTCTCTACACGTTTGTCAATCGAATTGATTACATCTTGGCATTATACAACACCAACGATATACGTCCACAATCGATCAAAAAACACTGTACTCGCGGTTAATTAAAACTAGTATTGACGATTTGATCCAAAAGTTACCTACTAACATCTGCATTAGAATTATAAATTGCGAAATACCCGATTTAAGATCGCTTATAAATTTATTGCTAGAAAAAAAAAACTTTATGATCAACCTTGCCAAAATTTTAATTACACTAAAACAAAACAAGAAAAAGAATTAAAGCCACTCTCAACCAATTCCAATTTTTTAAAAATTTTCAACATTTCTTCAACCAAATAATACACCATATGTTTCATATACAAATCATCCACCATATTATCAACAACCATTTCATCCATTACAACAACATTACAATATGCCTCATACTAGCAACTACTTACCTCGACCATTACCATCCGTACCAAACCCGACAAGACCCAAGACTATATTGGGTTTGTGCAAAAGTATGTAACAGGCAGAAGGAGGCGTGGCAGACCCCACAAAGTATATATATGCTTGATCAGCATCACAAGCCGAGTCGATATAGCCATTTCCGTCTGTCCGTCCGTATGAACAAACAGATTTCAGAGATGGTAACAGCTACAAGTTCGAGCTTGGTGTCAATCGATCGCATATTTAGTCAGTCAATACAAGTATTTTTTTTTCGATGACAGGCCCCATTCGCCCACAATAAGCAAAAAAATAGACACACCTCGGAATAAATCGTTGTTTTCGGCGAAAATCTCAGTAACCAATTTTCGTTCGGTTTTGTATAATTCGAATGGAGGCTAAATATATCAAACGATCCTGAGCAGCGTATTAAAATCGGACTATTAACAAGAAAACTAGAAGCGTTACAATATTAATAGTTAAGCACAATATCACTAATGAGTGCAAGCGAGACAGAAACGTTTTCGCTACTTATGTGGCGGCAGCGCTGCCCGCAGTCGCTGGCCACGTCGAATACACACATACATACCTGTATGAACACATATAATGTCAAACGTGTGTGTATTCATGGGAACAAATGTACGTTGGCTAATGTTTTTTTTGATTATTGACATAATCAACATTTGCATTATTGTCCATTAAAACTTTTCTACCAATAAGAATATCACATTAAGGAGAAAATTCGTGTAGAAAAAATTGTGTTCCTTGTTGGAATAAGCCAGTGGCTGGAAGGAAAACTAATTTATTTAAATTGGACAACCCGGTTAAACTTCGAACTGTAATATCTTTACTTTTAACTTGCACATTGAACACATTTTTTGTCATCATGTTTATTGACGATCTAATATCAATTAGAGATCTGTATCTGTGACTGTTAAACATAATTTCTGTGTATTGATGTGTTCCCGGCCGTGTATTAGAAAACTTTGAGATTGAAATGGCTGATCTTGTTTTGATTCGGATTTTTATACCCGTTACTCGAATAGTAAAAGGGTATATTGTAATCGTTGGAATGTATGTAACAGGGAGAAGGATGCGTGGCAGACCCCATGTACCCATACATTACGCCTAACACCACACTTATCGTTAATATTATAGATTTCTTTGCCACAAAACTTAAGTAAACATTACAAAATCATATTTTGACAATAACAATTCTGACTTTCCATGAACCGATTAAATATCATAAACAATTCGCCAGAATCGTTATTCCCATCATTAGGGTTGAAAATGCTGACGTTGCACAAATTCTGAGCGACGGAACTCTCTTAAATCTCAATCTCTTCAAGATCGAGATCTCTCTGTTTACATAAGAGCGAAATGCTCAATGAGTCCAAAGTCCAATTCATAAAAGCTCAAAGCCAAGGTTTGCTTAACGTCTCCAAAACATAGCATAATTAGTCTAGATTTCATCTCGTACTCCGTATAAAGTTATATTTTTTTAATAAAACATGTGCACAACTGCGTAATTGGCGCAGCTGGTAGGATATCGTTAAATTATATCCTAGTAACATCAATCCATTAAAAAGAAAATCCTTGTACGACTAAGTGATTTTCTAGGATTCGAATTTGCCGAAGGATGAAAACGGTTCTGAACATAACAATTTTGGATAAAATAATTATTTCGATATCCGCCAAAGAACCTAATTGTGTGTGACCTAAAACCCATTCATCAATCGGTGCCCATTGCTTAAAGTGTGACCGCCACCAAAAGTAATTGATTTTACCAAGTAAACCTCGCAAAAATCCTGCAATAGACCAAACAGTGTTCTACTAACAAATAGATCCTCTGGACTATTTTGAACAACTGTAAATAAAAAGCTTATTTCCGGGCTTTACAAATCATTAAATTGATCCCTGTAAACGTACGTCTCTTACTATACAACAAAGTGACAATTAAACAAAACCTCAAGTGACTAAAACAATTATTTTTGAAAATAATTAACTGTCAACAAAATAAAACAAACTACAATTATTCAAATCATAATCAACAACAACATCATTGCAACAAACACACCAATGGAATTATCTGAAATGCATCTAAAGCAAGCGCTAGGACAAATACGACAAGTGCCAGTATTCGACGGAAAAACCGTGGAACTCACTGCATTTATCAGGAGGATCGATTTTATAATGCAGCTCTACCCAACACAGGATGTGAGACAAAATAGTGTCTTATTTGGGGCAATCGAGATGCAGACCTCTGGAGCCGCGCAAGGAGTATCACAGTTAACATCAGACACAACCTGGTGAGAGTTAAGGAATGCCCTTATTGACGAATTTATAACACAAACTCCATATGAAAAACTTTTACGACGTTTGTACAACACCAACTATAATAATAGTATCAGTTTCTTGAGGATTTCATAATTTCGAACAAACTAACAAACTAAAAACTAAGTAGAAAATCAGCCTCAAAACACAATATTGTACACCAATGCTATGAATAATACAATCAAATATTTTATGACAAAGAAATTACCTGGCCGAATATTTATGACATTAGCTCGATATGACTTAAACAGGTAGCTCAACGCGAAGGACTTTACGAAAATGGTTTTAACGAACAAAACTAACAAAACGCAAAGCAATTTGAACAGTGAAAACCATGGAAAAGGAAATAATCAGAATTATTATCCTAGTCCAAATTATTCAAATAATGCCAACTCAAGCTATTAATCAAAAGAAAATTCTGAAAATAATCAAGCATTACATAAAGAATTAAAACAAAACCTTGATCAAGCTAGATCAGAAAACACAATGAATTACCAAACTCAAAGTCAAAGACCCACCAATCCCCCTCATAAAAGACAGAGAGAAAGTACCAGTGGTCAGTTGTCTAAGATTGATACTTCCGAAAATTTTCATCAAGGAGCCTCGGACCAAAAGGAACCAATCCCTTCATCAGATTAGTTATTAATGGACAAAATTAACTGTGTAAATGACACAGGTTCTTTTATCAATCTGATATGGCAAATATTACTGATCTGGACGGGTGGTTGTAGTAACCATATCAAATTTTAATTAAAGAGTCCCTACTGAATCTAAATATCTAACGGTAGCAAAAACAAATGAAAACAAGAAAGAATGCTATAGTCGCCTTGCGACTTTAGGATACCCGTTACTCAGTTTCAATATGTTATTAACAATGGTGATTGATACGATAGCTTGGCAAACAGAACACACATATTCATACAAATTCATGTTTAGAGCATATTGTTTGTTGAGGATTTAGAATATAAGTCTTTCATAATTTCGAATAAACTAATGTTAGAAAAGCAGCCTCAAAACACAATATTGTACACCAATGCTACGAATAATACAATCAAAAATCACAAAGGAATTACTTGACAGAATATTTATGACATTAGGTCGATATGTCATTAAAACAGTTTCAAAACTTAAACAAGTAGCTCAACGTGAAGGACTTTACGAAAATGGTTTTAACGAACGTACTAACCAAATCAATGAAAATTCCAAAACTAACAAAACGCAAAGTAATTCGAACAATGAAAACCGTGGAAAGGGAAATTATGAGAATTATTATCCTAGTCCAAATAATTCAAATAATGCCAATTCAAGCTATAAACCAAAAGAAAATGTTCAAAATAATCAAGCATTACATAAAGCATTTTAACAAAACCTTGATCAAGCTAAATCACAAAACCCAATGAATTACCAAACTCAAAGTCAACGACCCTCTAATCCCCTCATAAAAGACAGAGAAAGTACCAGTGTTCACTCTAAGATGGATACTTCCGAAAATTTTCATCAAGGAGCCTCATCAAGGAGCCTCGGACCAAGAAGAACCAATCCCTTCATTAGATTAGTTATGAATGGACAAAATTTTAACTGTGTAATTAACACAGGTTCATATATCAATCTAATGAAACAGATTTTTTTAAACTTTCCCATAAAACCTTGCCAACTATACGTACAAACAATAAATGGTAGTGTCAAACTAAAGAATAGCGTATCTTTAGTCCTTAGTAAACTCTGCCCTACTAATCAACTATTTTATTTACACAACTTTTCCGACAATTAAGAAAATAATCAACATTTCATAAAGAATATCTGGAGTCTTGCGAAGCATAAATTGACTACAAACAAAAAATAGTTATTTTAAACGATCATCCATTTTCAATGAGATATGACCGTGAGAATTCTGTCAAGGACAAGACCGCATTTCAATGCCTTGATCCGCCCCGACAAAATGACATAGCAGTAAATTACGCTATTAACAATGAATTAAACGAAACAAATTAATTGCGATTAGAACATCTAAACGATGAAGAAATATTTAAAATGACCAAAATTCTTTTCGAGTTTAGTGACATTCAGTACAAAGAAAGTGAAATTTTGACTTTTACTAGTACAATTCAGCATGTCATCCAAACTAAGGACGAAGACCTAATCTAAAAGCGTCCATACAAGTATTCGCAAACATTCGATGAAGAAGTCGAAAAACACATCAAAGAAATGATTGAACAAGGCATAATTCGTAAATCATCATCGCCTTATTGCTCGCAAATTTGGATTGTGCCAAAGAAACGTGATGCATCGGGTAAAGAAATTCCGTATAGTTATTGACTATCGAAACCTAAACGAAATAACAATCGATGATAAATATTCTATTCCAGTCATGAATGAGGAAAGACTAGACTACTAGACAAACTTGGAAAATGTCAGTATTTTACCACAATTGATTTAGCGAAACATACAAATGGACTCAGAAAGTATACCAACAACAGCTTTTTCAACTAAAAATGGCCATTACGAATACACTCGAATGCCTTTTGGCAAACGCCCCAGCAATACTTCAACGTTGTACGAACAATCGTTTAGATGACCTAATTTACAAAGACTGTTTAGTATACATTGATGATATAATAGTGTATTCAACTTCATTGGAAGAACATCAATTATCATTAAAAACGGTATTTACCAAACTACGTGAATCTAATTATACCCGTTACTCGTAGAGTATTGTATTCGTTGGAATGTATGTAACATGGGAGAAGGAGGCGTGGCTGACCACATAAAGTATGTATATTCTTGATCAGCATCAATAGCCGAGTCGATATAGCCATGTCCGTATGTCCGTCCGTCCGTCTGTCCGTCTGTATGAACAAAAGAATCTCAGAGACTATAAGAGCTGGAATGATGATAGGGATCGCAAATGAAAGATACAATACCCAAGCAGTACAAGTTTGTTGTTTTTTTTTTACCCGCCCACTTTAGGGCGTTCTATCTTCATATAAAGGTAAATGTACAGGTAAAACTAGAATGTTTTAGTATAGAAGACTTTTTGTTAGCCATGCTATCTGAACCAAATTTACACGGAAAGTACATGTCTAGAAAGTAGATGTACTGACCAAGTTTGATACAAATCGGAAAACTATATCGTATAGCTCCCATAGGACCGATCGGTAAAAAACACGCTCCAAATATGAAATAGTATGAAAAACTGGCGTTAACTAAGCTATATTAATCAAACTCACACAGAATACATGTGCCAGTAATATATTTATACTGACCAAGTTTGATCCAAATCGGACTACTATATCGTAAAGCCCCCATAGGAACGATCGGTCGAAATATGCTCTAAACATGAATTTGTGGGAGAAACTTTTTCGATGACTGTTGGAATAC